>VDFB02105785.1:372506446-372787523 GCA_007258455.2 Sequoia sempervirens
GAATTTGTGTGAGAAATTGAGCGCTACTTTTAGGGGTATATGTCTCGGTTCCTATGGTTGCGCTGATACTTGCGGACAATGGGAAAATGCAGTTGGTGGAGTTTGCCATTGGACTTGGGAAAGGGGACCGGCTTGTTTCTGCCAATATGAATGCAAATAAGAATGGCACTATTTCAAGAGCTAACGTCATTTGAGGGGAATGATATTTTAAATAAATAATTAAATAAATAATGATACAATATGCAATATTTACTCTTCAGATAAATATATGTCTCCTTGGATAGGAGAATGGATGGTTTATTGAAGTTGAGATTGATATATAATTGTTAATATGGTTTTCATTTATTTGAGTTTATATTTTTTAAATTAAAATATGATGTGTTTTAATGGTAATCTATGTTTTTAAATATTTAAAGAATTTTATTATAAAAGTGTAAGAGTAAGAAATTCAGGTTTAGTGTATCTTGTCATAGTTGAATGTAGATTATCTAACAATCTATTGTAGCATCATAATCTGAAATTTTACAGCAGGAGATATGATTGGATCATTGAAAAATGCAGTTGATGGATTTTGTCATTGGAGCCAAAGGGACCGGCAAGAATGATGGCTATTTCAAGAGCTCACGTCATGACATTTTGAATAAATAAATATCAAATACTTTACTCTTGAGCTACTTAGTTATTTGTCAATTTGGAATATTTTGGATTAAAATAGGATAATGTGTTATCTAGTAATGTGTATTTTTAAATATTTGAAGAATTATTTTTCATAGTATTTAGTTTTTGTTTAGTATTTGTTCAATTTATTTTTAGATTTATAAATGAAACTATTGTATTATGTTATAATAATGATTTTTTTGTCAAATATGTATTGAATGATTATTCTATTGAATTTTTATTGCAATTGTTTTTGTTAAATATTACAAAATATTATGTAATTTAAGATAATGGACATTATAAATTGGTTTGTATTATGTTATAAAAATTAACAAAAATATTATAAAAGTATTAGAAGGAAAAATGCATGCTTAGCTATTTTTTTCATAATAGAATGTGGATTATCTAACAATCTATTAGATCATCAAAGTCTCAAATCTTATGGGAGGCCATATAATCGAATCATTGAGCACGATATACATTAAAATATCTTTCCTTTTCAAATGAAGCTAAGTACGTGCACCTTCTTTGCTAGTTTTAAAAATGTGTTTGTCTAGTATTATTGTTGAGAAACTTATATATTTAGATTCATTTTTTATTGTTATTTTTTTATTTAATTCAATTAGACCTAGAAATTTGTGTCATACTTGTTTTATAATTTACTTACATATAAATTTGCAAACTAATGTAATCTCTAGTTTTTAACATTTAGGAAAGATATTTTCTAATTTTATTTCTAGATCTACATGTTCATTGATTTTATAATTTTGAAATTATTTTTAGAACTTATTTGGTCATTATTTCCTTTTATTTTTTATTTTGCATGCATATGTCAATGTCTAACCATGCTTCTCGTTTTCATTTAAGAAGTAATCTATTGAATTCCACAATGTCCATTCATTAATATAATAATAGTACAATTATGTTTTTTAGAGATAATACCTACCTTAATGGGAAAGATAATTGCTGATGATCATGACAACCACATTGAGAAAATGGATCTATCCAAGATATTACTTTAGCTACATATTTTTTGTTATTTTGATCTTGCAACTTTAGATTCTTGTTAATATTAAATAATTAGATGCTTCGCTATTTAGTCAAAGAAAGAATTGTTTCAAGATCTCCTTCATAAGTGAATTGGAATTTCCTCATTCTTATGTACTCCCATTAAAGGGAATTGGTTTTAAATTTTTTGTGAAATAATTTACTTTTGTAGGGGATGGGATCATCAACACCCCTATCAACTCAAAAATTTCTATGTTAAACACTACTATTCCATGTTGATCACAAGAAATGCTATGATAAAAGTATAATTACCCTAATCAAAACATGATCTCCCAATTATGGAATTAGAAAATTCATAATAATCCAAGGAATTGTTGGAATGTCAAGGATTTTATCTACTCATTTTGAATTCCTCATTTTGGTTTTTGTGTAACCACCAAGAAGAGGTGAAGGTTTCTATATTAAAAATTATGGGTGTAATTCAAAGGTGAGAATTCATGGTTTCCTCTTGAAGAAAGGATTTTGTAATTTACTGTCACTACTTAGTAGGGTTCTTGGAGTTGTATTGTACTTTGTAGGTTGTATGAGCCAATTTTCATGAATGGGGAGCTTGGTAGGTCACATTGTAAACTTATTATGTTATATATTGACTAGTTGATAATTGAGCTCTAATGATTTTTTCTTGTGTTGCTAGAGTTATTCACTTATTTAAGGTTTTCTATGTCAAAATTATTGTTACAATCACCATGTAATGCAATTTTATTATTGTTAATTAATGTTTCTATTTTCTTTATGCTAATACATGAATGCAAAAACATGTATGTTAAGTGCCCATTAGTTTAGCTCCTCCATAGTGCCCAACTTGTCACAAACTGGAGTAATTCAAAAGTATATTTTTTATCTCTCCTTAATTTATTGATGGTTAGAAGTGTATGTCTGCCAAGATGGGGGAAAATGATCAAAATCTATTTTAAAGAAAAAATTAAAATAACACAAGTGCATTATAATGCAATCCCATTAAGGGTGGGGGGCCTAGCTCGATTGGCTAAAGCATCTTCTTATAGGAAAGACATGACGAGGTCTAGTCTCCCCCCAAACCTATGGTGCCAGAGGGTATGTCATGCCAGCACCACCGGTCATGTGAAAAAAGTTTACTAGGTGCACTGTAGTTTATAGGGGGATAGATAGCCGACCGATTCTTGCAGCCTAAAAACAAAAAAAAATGTACTCACATTATAATGTGCTACTGTTATGGTTTGGGATGGCTCAAAAACCCCAAACAAAGTGTCATAATATTCTCTTGTTATATTTTCATAAAAAACATAAAAAATAATATCTTTTTTGAATTTATAATACATGTGCATTATAATTCACAAATGTTTCATTTGAATTTTCTTTTGAATCCCACCCTTATGCTTGGATTTGGTTTGGATATCCAACCCAAGGGATAGTGACTCAATGTATGATGCTAATAGATGTGTTTTTCATTAATCACAAAAAATGAGTGTTCTCTCGCATCAATTTTACACATTTTAAGAAGATATTATAATAATATTAAACTCTCTCTAACATTTCTAACTATGTAATTTTTTATACATTTCCAATACATTAATTTTTTGACTTTCAATTTCTCTTTCTAGCATCTTCATTTTTCTATAAAAACCTAGGTATAGCTTCTTGATGTCATTTTTTGTCTAATCATTCAAATATATAACAAATTACATTTTTTACATTCTAGAATTCATTCTATACACATTCAAAAAAATCATTTTCAATTAATTCTCACAAATTAAGGGGGGTATGCTTAGTTTTTGTATTTTTCATGATGTGTCCAATTTAAAAATTACTAAAAACTCATTTATTCAAGAAAAAACTATCAAACAAATTTTCATAAACTATGTGCTAGAAAAATTTTCACCAAAGGGATTTGGGAAATACTTTTTAAATGTTAACATTTTAGAGGATCATACCTTATTCTATTTTATATATTTCTAACAAAAATAGGACCTGTAGTTAGGGTAAAAAGCTTAGGGAAAATGCATTAAAAATTTATAATAAAACCCTAACAAGCACAATAGAGCACAAACTAACATGAAATGAAAACAAGATGGCAAAGCGAACCGATCTCCAAGCTAGATTTGATTTATCTCCATTTCTCTTCTCCACCTCACATAAGCATGCAATATTTTGAAGGATTGAATGATTTGATATGTTGATGTTGATTGCTTATTTTCGTAGCATAACGATAAGATGGAGATAATAGAGGAAAAATAGATGGATAGATGAGAAGGTTGGAGGAAATTTTGGCAGAGTGTGGATACTAGAAGAAGATTCGATCTAAAATGGCCTATGAAAGCCTTGATTTATAGGAGAAGGTCGAATTGATTTGATGCCTAAGATTAAAAGTCAAATGTGTGATGTGTATGGATAGGATTAAAATTTGATTTTAGTGCTTATGATGCACATTAAGTGGGTTATGACATGAGGCTAAAATTAGGATGTGAGGGAATAAGTGGGATTCTTTTATTTATTTTAGAGCAAAAGATGTGTATGATGCACAAATAAGTGGGGTTAAAATAGGATGTGAGTGAGAATCTCATAATTTAAGTAATAAAATTATTAAAATTATTTGTGCATGTGAAGGGGAATTAATTAAATAAATGAGATTTATTTAATTAATTGGGAAGGTGATTAAGTGGAATAAATGGGATAACTGGGATAATGTAATGACCTAGGGTAAAATATTACAATATGTCTTACAAGGTCATGTATCGACTAGGTAATGTTATGACATGGACAATTTTGGGTGTCTACATTTTTCCCCTCTTTGAGATGATGTTTGAGATTATGAGATTTATGTCGAGTAACATCATTTAAAAGAAGCTAAGGTATGGATAGAGGAAAAAGAGATGATGGTCCAACCACTTGAGGAAGTGAGGAGAAAGATGAATGAAGGAAAGGGATGATAGAAGAATATTCTGATGTAAAAGATAGAAGAAATGGGATGATGATGTAGGATATGATACATTTGATGATGATGATGCCCCCCTGAGAGGATAGGCGGGTTGGACAAACATGGGTATGCTCTCAAAATAAATGAATGAAATGATAAAGGAGGGATAAGATGAATGATAGGAGATAAGATGTAGATGAAAAGGAAGAATGACACACTATGTTGCAATAAAGTGAGCAATCATATGTTTGATGTAGCACTAGACATTATGCACCAAGGTATAAAGACCAAGGTGATGATGTGTCTTGTGCCCTAGCATAATAACACCTTGTCTAGATACAAGATATGAATATTAGCTGGGAGTGAATTGGATTTGATAGAAATGCAATATAACAATGATCACACAGAAGTAAGCAAGCAAGAATGCACAAATGATACAAAAAGAAAACAAGGTATTTCCCCTATCAAGCTATAAACCAATGTTTAATTGATTGATTGATGATGATGATAGTGTTGTCATTACGGGGAATGATATATCCCTAGATCAACACAAGGATGATTGATTTATTGATTTATTGATTGATTGATTAGTTTTACAACAAGATTAGGATCAAGACCATTGATGCAATTGGATAATTTGGCAAGATTGATTAGCTTGGTTGGTATGGTTTTAAGGATTTATTTTCATTTAGATTTATTTCTTGGAATGATTGTGATTTGTTGGATGATTGGATTGATTAGAAGAATGGGATTGGTTAGAAGAAGTGATGTGATTGGATAATTTGATGAAGAAATTGATTTGATGGATTGATTTGAAGAATTGCTGAATTAATTTGTGGAATTTGAAGATTTTATTTTATTTGATGATGGATTGATTTGTCATTTGATTTTATTGCTTAGGTTTTTTTATGGATATTTGATTTTTTTTTAACTTTTTTCTTCTTCTTTTTTTGTATTTTTGGGATATTTTATTTTTGTATTTTTGAAATGTTTTGGTGTTTTGGATTTTGAGGGAATGTTTTTGATGTTTTGGAAATTTTTATTCTTTTTAATTTTGAATATTTGATTTTTGGGATTTTTTTTTAAGTGCCCTTTTCATTTTTTTTGTATTTTTTGAGGACTTTTTTGAAATGTTTTGAGATGTCAATGTATGAAAAAATTGGGTAGACTTGGTGCTAGATACTAGTGACAAGGGAAAACCAAGTCTAGGTTCAAGGAGATAGATGGGATTGATGGATGAAAGGGTGGGTGATAGGATAAGGGATAAAAGGGTCATGATAGATGGATGGATAAAAAGGATAGGTCATAGTGAATGGAATGGGTGTATGCATCATAAGAGAGAAAGGATGTGATCTCAAAAGACTATGTCACATAGGAATAACATGCCCCATTCTAGGTACAATACTTAGTATTTTTCATGAAAAAGCGTATGCCAATAGGACAATGATAAGATTGCATTGGAGAAGATGAGGTATGTCAAGAGATACCCAAAAAACATGTTTCAGGTCATTTAATTGCCCCTATGTCTTCATCAAGATCAAAAGGATAAGGGTGGATAAGTGGACTCAATGTGATAGGTATGCATGATGGCTAAAGATGGTAGGTAGGATGCAAATTATATGATAAGAAGTGACATGTTAGGATAGCTAGTGCGGATGAGACAAAGTGCCCCCAAGTGTAAGTGGCATACAAGATCAACCTACACATAGCACCTGTTTTCCAAGTTCTCATCATGGTACTTATCCAGGGTGCCTATTTACCAGGTTTTTACCATTTGATGAAGGAATTTCTCTTTAATTTTTTTTCTTTTTTTTTTTTACTTTTTTTTTTTTTATTTTATTTTTTTTACTTTTTTGAATAGGAAAAGGGGAATATGGAGAGGAGAGAGTCAAGTGTCTAGTTCCATGAAAGGTGATAGTCCTACTAGATGGATGTCATTGTATGGACCATATCAAGTGTGCTCATAGATGTTGGTAAGGAATTGTATGAGTGTGAGATGGATTAGATAGATGGTGGATTATGAAAGGTTTATGCAAGGATGGATGGGGAATGGTGGATTATGGTGTGGACTGTATAGGAATTTATGCAAAGGGATGGATGAAAGGTTTATGCAAAAGCATGGACCATAGGAAGGTGATTGGGAAGATGTGTAGGATAGTAGTTGAAGGATGGGGAGATGGAGGTATGTGGGAATGGAATCATGACCAATAGTTGTACACACCATGTTAAAGATTAAATATTTTGATGTAAAGGTGGTGTAAGAAGCAATTCCAATGTTCGCTTAGGAGATGGTTAACAAAGTGCTTTAGGTACCCATATAGACTTAGTATTTTTATGATTTTTGCTTTGTTAGTGGGAATTTTGAAAGGAGTGAGATTTTTGGATGGAAGAGGATGGTTGGGATTTTTGTGATGTGGATGCCTCATTTGACTTGATTTCTCTTTGCTTAGGTACCCAAACCATTTTTTTTTTATAATTTTCTTTTGAAGGTATGGGCTTTTATTTCTTTTCAGATGTACTTGGCTTTGACCTTTTGCAATTGTATGATAAGACATTAGGACCTTCAAGATTTTTGACTTTATGTGCAGATGCATCCAAATTTTTTTTTTGGAATCCCTTGGGTTTGGTTGAATGAGTGGAAGCTTTATGTTTAGACAATATGTACAATTTTTTTTTATGATTAGAATTTTTAGAGGATTAATGGGTAGGCGGATAAGGGAATTGGATAATGGGGATATTAGGTGTTGGGAGTAGTCAAGGTAGATTAGATGGAGGGATATTAGGAGTTGGAAGTAATGGTGGTAGAGTGGATGGTGGAAGCTGAATGATCACATGTTTTTACAATTTTTATGGTGATGGAGGTGGAATGGCAACATATGTTTTTGGGTTTATGATAGGGCTTATGATGGAAGGAGGTGGACTTAGGATGCATGGAGGAAGTACCAACATCTTGAGATTGGTGTCCTTGGGGTGTATATCCAAGGCCATAAGAGTATGGAGGAAACTTGACATGGATTGACTCCAAAATACCTTGTTCTTAAAGGCCTACGCCTTTACATTGATAGACCATGTTTTGAAGCATGTGATGGACAATGGGACTAGGTGTGTTTTGGACACTAGACATGAGTTCATTATTAGGTGAAGTGGAGGACAATGGTTGTTGCTATCATAAGGAGGAACATTCATGGATGAAGATGGTAAGACCAATAGGATATGGTGGTGGACTTGAGGTGAGGTCTATAGTGGGTGATGGAGGATCATTAGGATTTTGATTAGCATTGTGTCCACTTAGATCCAAGGTATTTGTTTGATCTTCTATGCTTTCTTGGGAGGCATGTGTCTCAGTATGACAAGTGGATAATGCAGGATCATGGATAGGACTAGGTAAGGGGTGGATAGGAGCAATGGAGGTTTCTTGCTCGTGGATAGGTGAAGTGATAGACTCTTGACCGTGGAATGCATAGAGTTGGCTAAGAGGATAATCATGGCCTTCTTAATCATAGGTAGGATCTAGATCATAGAGGGGAGCTTGATCATGAATAGGAAAAAGTATGTTATGAGTAGGATCATTAGAAGGGCCTAGATATTGATTAGAATGAGAGGTTAGTGTTTCCTCATTCTTAGGATATTGCTCTTGACATAGCTCTTGTATTTGAGTGGAAATGGAAGTGCAAGGCTCTAGAAGAGCCTAGGTATGCTCTTTGTGATAAAAAAACATGAGGGCATTATGGAATTTGACTTAGACATATAAGATCAATAGGTTGTGGACCACATAATGGAGTTGGAGGAATAGGCATGGCATTCAAAGGTTATTTGGTAAGCTCATTAATGGGTGCTTGACATGGGGATGGTCTATTCCATGCTAGTATCCATTGGATCACATCCTTTGAAATTTTATGTGTAAAGGGATAATATTGTGGATGTACAATTATAGTAGATGGTGTTATAGGCTTAGGATTAGGGCTTGTGAGATGGATAATGGGATTAGATGGATTGGTTTTATCAAACATAATTTTACCACAATCTTCTAGGTTCTTGACCAATTTTACAAATTATTTACAAGTGGATATGGGATGGCCCTTACACCTATGGTATGCACAATATTCACCATCTTTAAACCAATGGGGTTTATAGTGGATTTCTTTAAAGGGTGTTATTGGTGGTAGCTCAATCAAAAAATTTTGGACCAATTGTTGTAGGGTCATATCTAAGGGATCCTTTAGTGGAGGGATTGATGGATTAGAAGGTTGATGGATCAAAGGATTATGATTTGGGTGACATGAAGGTGTTGGGATAGGACTACTAGGCTTATGTGTTGGCACACGATTGGATAATTAAGGTGACTCATTGTCCATGCATACTCTAGATTGGTTTCTCCCTTGTCAAAGGTTATTTGGTCTTGCTTTAGATATGGACTTGGGTGTGCATGTTATTATTTTGAAGGCCATTGATAGTTTCATGAATTAATTTCATGGTAACGTGAAGTGGTGGGACATATAGATAAAATATCTTGGGATTGGTATGAAGTTGAGGGAATTTGATCTTGTTGCCAAGGTGGACTTGGGATACTATGTTATTTTTGTGATATGGGTGGATATGTTGATATGGAATTGACATGATAGGTAGATGGGTTAGGTTGGTATGATGGTGAAGGTGACACATAGGATTGTGGTTGAATGTGTTGAGGTTGGAATGGTGTTTGGACTTGTTGTGGTATGAGTTATTGTTGTGATAATGATGGAGGGGTAGCATAGGATAATGGTTGTTGAGAGGTAGATTGATATGGATAAGGGTTGAAATTGGAAGAGGTGTGATAGGTTGATGAAGGGGTAACATGATATGTGGATGGATGATCTAGGTTAATTTTCACCAAAATTTGAAGTGTTTCAAATGTTCCAAAAATTGGAACCTTGAAGAAGTGCTTCACTAAAAAAACTCAAAATAACTTGAGCAGAGTTTATAGGAGGTCATATGCTCAAGATATGTCTGGTGAAAGTTTTGTCAAATAGGAGGCTAGATGTACATTTAGGGTCAAAATTTGATCATGTAAAAAATGGTAAAAAATAACATTGCATCAAAGAGCTCATTGACACAAATCCGACACCACTCAAGAATCATGTCAATTAGAGTCTGTATGTGCAAGATAAGGCTAGTCAAAGTTTTGCGATAAAAGGGTTGACCATGCTGATGTCAACATGATGACATGGTAGTACAGTGATGATATCAACATGCTGACATGGCAGGTGTAGGTGATGTGGACCAATCCTACCTTTGCAAGTGTATGGGTAGATGGATAATATGGTGGATGCACAATGAAAGTGGATGGTCCTATAGGCTTAAGATTAGGACTTGTGGGATGGATAATGGGATTAGATGGATTGGTTTTATCTAACATAATAGTACCAAAATCTTCTAGGTTCACGACCAATCTTTTAAATTGTATACAAGTGGATATGGGATGGCCCTTACACCTATGGTATGCACAATATTCATCATCTTTATACCAATGGGGTTTAAAGTGGATTTACTTAAAGAGTGTTATCGGTGGTAGCGCAATCAAATTTTCTTGGACCAGTTTTTGTAGGGTCATGTCTAAGGGATACTTTAGTGGAGGACTTGATGTATTAGAAGGTTTATGGAATAAAGGATTATGATTTTGGTAACATGAAGGTGTTGGGACAAGACTATTAGGCTCATGTGTTGGCATGCGATTGGATAATGAAGGTGACTCATAGTCCATACATACTCTAGATTGGTTTCTCCCTTGTCAAAGGTGATTTTTTCTTTCTTCAAATATGGACTTAGGTGCGCATGTTCTTTTTTTGAGGGCCATTGATAGTTTCATGAATTCATTTTTTGGTAATGTGAAGTGGTGGGATATATAGATAAAAGATCTTGGGATTGGTATGAAGTTGAAGGCATTTGATCTTGTTGCCAAGGTGGAATTGGGCTCCTATGTTCTTGTTGTGATATGGGTGGATATTTTGATGTGCCATTAACATGATATATAGATTGGTTACATTGGAATGATGGTGAAGGTGACACATAGGATTGTGGTTGAATGTGTTGAGGTTGGAATGGTGTTTGGACTTGTTGCGGTACAATTTATTATTTTGGTAATGATGGAGGAGTTGCATAGGATAATGGTTGTTGAGAGGTGGATTGATATGGATAAGAGTTGACATTGCAAGAGGTGTGATAGGTTTATGAAGGGGTAACATGATATGTGGACCGATGATCTAGGTGGATTTTCACCAAAAATTGAAGTGTTTCAAATGCTCCAAAAATTAGCAACCTAACGAAGTTCTTGGTGAAACAAACTCAACACAACTTGAGAAAAGTTGATAAGAGGTCATATGCTAAAGATATGTGTGGTCAAAGTTTGGTCAAATAGCAGGCCAGATGTTGATTCAGGGTCAAAATTTGATCATCTCAAAAGTTGTGAAAAATGACATCACATCAAAGAGCTTGTCAACACGATTCTAATGTTGCTTGAATCACATCAATCAGATTCTATATGTACAAGATATGGCAGGTCAAAGTTTTGTGGTAAAAGGGTTTACCATGCCAATGTCAACATGATGACATGGCAGTACAGTGATGATGTCATCATGCTTACATGACAGTTGTAGGTGATGTGGACCAACCCTACCTTTGCAAGTGTATGGGTAGATGGATAATATAGTGGATGGACAATGATAGTGGATGGTGTTATAGGCTTAGGATTAGGACTTGCAAAATGGATAAAGGGATTAGATAGATTGGTTTTATCTAACATAATTTTACCACAATCTTCTAGGTTCTTGAACAATCTTTAGTCGATAGGCTATTTGTGTGAACTTTGGTCAGAATTTTAATCAGCCTTCCTAGTTTTTGAGCTTTTCAACGATGGAAAAGAGGTGGCAGATTGGTTTTTAATTTGGTAATAATTTTCGTTATCCTTCCCAATTTTTGAGCTTTTTTAGTGTCAGTGGAAAGGTGATGAATTGTTTTTTGATTTTTAAATAAAAAGTGTGGCACGTTGATAGGAAAGGCTAGCGAAATTGCATCAACATTAATTGTTGTATTGTTTGGTGTAGTGGTGATGGCTGTAAGGAATTGTTGGGTGTCATTCTCTAGGTTTACCTTGGTGTTCAAGATAGATGTGACTGAGGAGGGCAAGCTTTTGTGAGGGTGCAAGTGTGATCATCCATTGTGGAATTTTTGTGAAGGTGGTTGGAGGCTATTTTGTGTTTGTTGCATGGGGCGATGGTTGCAAAAGTAGTATAAAAGTGTCGGTTGTGATAATTATGTGCCCACTTTTTGCAAGTGGTGGAGAAAGAAGGGAGCAGATAGAAAGAAAGCTAGAAGAAGTGTATTTGAAGGTAGCGAGAAGAGGTGCGGGAAGAGGTGCATATTGAAAAAACCATTTCTTGAGTATTTCAAAAATATTTTATGTTATTTTCCAAAGGACATTGTTGGTTGTTGTTGTTTAGCTTAGTCTATATTGTTTTGTTTATGGTTTTCGTGTAGTCGTTACAAGTGGAAGGAAATATTGTTTGTTTTTGTGCTGGTTTGTTACTATGAATTCGTGTGTTTTTTGTGGGTTTTTCCATTTGGGTCACTATTATAACTAATATTGTTTATGGCCTACATGTAGTCATAGTGGGTGGAAGGAAATATTGTTTTCTTTTGTGTGGGATTGTTAGTGTGAACTCGTGTGGATTTTGTGGGATTTTTCATCTGGGTCACTCTTGAAACCAATATTGTTCAATTTTGTTGATTGCTATTCTCTAGCTTAATCTATATTGTTTCATTTTCGATAAGGCTCTATTGGAAAAAGACTGTATAGTTTGTTGAAATAGAATTTTTTTTGTTTATGGTTTAGCTTAAAGAAACGCACAAAAAATCACAGTAACAACCCATGCCAAAAATATACCCTTTTATGAACAAAACTTTATTGAAAATTGAAAGAATAAAGTTTTCGTGTAGTCGCGATGGGTGGACGGAAATATTGTTTGTTTTTGAGTTGGTTTGTTACTATGAATTTGTGTGTCTTTTGTGGGGTTTTCCATCTAGGTCACTATTGTAACCAATATTGTTTATGGTCTACGTGTAGTCACGGTGGGTTGAAGGCAATATTGATTGTTTGTGCATTGGTTTGTTACTATGAATTCATATGTTTTTTGTGGGATTTTTCATTTGGGTCACTCTTGAAACCAATATTGTTGCATTGTGTTCATTGTTGTTCTCTAGCTTAGGCTATATTGTTTTGTTTTCAATAAGGCTTTGTTGGAAAAAGATTGTATAGTTTGTTGAAATGAAAATTGTTTGATTTATGGTTCGCGTTAAAGAAACCCAAAAAAAATCACATTAACAAAAACATGCAAAAAATATACTCTTTTCTAAACAAAACCTTATTGAAAATTGAAAGAATCTAGTGATACCAATATTTTTTTATTTATGGCTTTCATTTTGTGAGTATGGTTGCAACTCTTTATCTTATACTATACTATTTCATTTATGGCTTTCGTTTTGTGTGAATGGCTGCAAAATAGTTAATCTCATGTGGTTTTTGTGAGTTTTTCCATCTAGGTTGTTGTTGAAACCAATATTGATTCATTTATGGTTCGTTTTTTGTAGTGAAGCTTTTTAATCAATCTGTTACTATGAGATTTTTGTGTTTTGTGGATTTTTCATCCAGGTCTCTATTGAAAGAAATATTTTGTGGTGATGGTTGGAACACAATGAAACAATTAATGTTATACAGGTTACGTTGTTTTTTGTAAGGCAGTGTTGATTGTTGTTCTCTAGCTTAGGGTATATTGTTTCCTTTTTGATAAGGTTCTGTTGGAAAAAGACTATATATAGTTTGTCCAAACTAGTATTGTTTGATTTATAGTTTGAATTTTGTGGTGATGGTTTTCATGGTTTTTTTGCTTTGATGTTTATTCTTTTGTGGGTTTTCCCATCTGGGTGATTGTTGATACCAATATTGTTTCATTTGTGGCTTTCATTTTGTGGACATGGTTACAATGCAATAAAATAGTTAATGTTATGTAGTTCATGTTGTTTTACATAAGGAATTGTTGATTGTTGTTGTCTACCTTAGGCTATATTGTTTCATTTATGGCTTCTATTTAGTGTGGTTGGGGAAAAGATGGTAGATTATTTTTTTATTTTTAAATAAAAAGAGTTTGTTGAACCAATAGAGAAGGCAAGTGAAATGGCATGAAATATTAATTGTTGTATGGTTTCCATGTAGTGGCGATGGTTGTAAGTAATATTTTCCTTTTAAAGCTTTGGAAAACATAGCGAATGGATGCACAATTTTTGATAGCGCATTGCCCTATGGCTATATTGTTTTCTTTATAATAAGGTCTTGTTGAAAAAAATAATTCCCTAGGTTGTTGTTGAAACCATTATTATTTCATTTAAGGGGTTGTTCTCTAGCTTTGGCTATATTGTTTCATATTTGATTTAGATTACAATAAGGTACTGTTGATTGTTTCAAATTTTGATAAGTTGTTGAGAAAACACTATATTAAAAGTTGGTCTCTTGATGGTTGCAAGGCAATTGAATAGTTGTAAATGTTGATACATGTGTTAAATAGGATGACATAACAATATAACCAGACCACACAAACATTAAGTGACATAAAAAGTAAAAAAAAAAAGAAGTGTATTTTTTTTTAAACATTAAAAGTTGGTGTCTATTGTCTTAATATATAACTAGTTAAATACATGTGTTTGTTGTTGTCAATTATTTTGTTAGTAAAGTCAAATATATATGGATATTGTGTGCATGTAGATTCATGTACATACAAACCTGTACATAGGAAAACCAAGAAAAATACTACAAGCAATTCCCTATGGAAAGAAACATAAATTGTATAAGGTTAACTATTTTATTGTGTTGCAGCCATAGGGACAAAACACAAGGCTTAAATAAAACAATATTCGTTTCAGCAGTAGCCCACATGGAGGAATGCACAAAACAAAAATAATGCATAGTAACAAACCGATGCAGAAATATAGTCTTTGCTCAACAAAACATTATCGAAAATGGAACAATATAGCCTTCTAGCCACAACCTTATTTAAAATGAGACAATATAGTGTAAGGTAGAGAACAATAATCAATAATATATGAAACCCTTGCAAAACCATAGCCAAAAAAATATTTCTTCTAACAAATAATATAGTCTTTTCTTAACAATTCCTTGTCGAAAATTAGAACAATATAGCTTTTCAACAATGCCTTTTTGAAAATGAGACAATATAACCCAAGCTAGGCAACAACAATCAACAAAAAAGTTGCATAACATTAACAATTTCATTCCATTGGAAAAATGGCCATAGAATGGAAGCCATTAAAAGAAACCAACGAAAATTCATAGTAACAACCCCATCCAAAAATATACTCTTCTCTCAATAGAACCTGATAAAAAAATTAAACAATATAGGTTTTCCAACAACACCTTATCAAAAATTGAAACAATAATGCCTAAACTAGAGAACAAAAATCAACAATTCCTGATGGAATCAAAGATACACTGTATAGCATTACCTATTTTATTTCGTTGCAACCATAACCATAAGACAAAAGCCATAAACCAAACAATGTTGGTTTTAATAGTGACCTAGATGGTGAAACCCACAAATGAAAACAAATCAGGTGTAGGCTACACCATTGATAATAGACTCATTAGTCATTCCAGCAGAAGGCTCTTATTGCAACATGTATAGCTATTTTGTTGACATTTGCAATAAACTTTTTGTAGGCTCATCAAAAGCAGAATCCCAAATCTCGCCTATGTGGTCTTCCATCTTTAGCTGCAATAAATATTGAAAGTCACAATCATCTATTGTTACCTGTCATTTAGCACAGAACCACATAGTTTGGGCAGACTCTTTGCACTTTCCCCTTGCATTATATGTTATTACCCTACAAGGTGCATGCAGTGTAACAAAATGCAAAATTCGAACCATAAATCAAACAATATCAGGTTTCAACAAACAATATAGTATTTTGTAGAGTGCAATCAACAATGCATATATATGTGCATCTAATTTTAGATATTATATATATATATATATATATCGGCGTAGCTTTTTATTTGCAACAACATATATATGTATTGCATTTGTTGGATGCATATGTATGAATATATTGCTTGGAAATATATAAACACAAAAAGTATGCTTTACTTTTGTTGTGCTTCATTTGTCTTTCTTTGTGTGCAGATGTGTATCTATGTGAAAATAGATGTAGCCAATATTCATATAGGTTGCTGGCCATGTTTATTGTTTGGTGAAACTGAAGTTAAATATAAATTTTTAGTTATTATTTCTTTCAGCCTCAAAAAAGGAATTACAATGGTAGGTTGTATAGTAAGTGCAATAAGGAACATTGATTTCACCATTGGTCAAAGTGGTGGGTGATCTATATGCTCTTTTTTCATAGGCATGCATAGATTGTCCAATAGTCTATTCAATGGTGATATCAATTTTTACTATTTTACTTAATATCTACGTTGTCGTAGATATGAGTGTTGGGTGCATCTAACTTCACAAATATACATATCTACACATGGGGAAAATTATATGACATAGAACAAAAGAAGACAATACAACATGAACTGTATAATATTAACTATTTTATTCTGTTGTAATCCATCGCCACAAAAATAAGGCCATAAATAAAAGAACATTGGTTGCAATAGTGGCCGAGATGGAAAAACCCACAAAACACAAAAAAATCACAGTAACATATAGCAATAGAATGAGACCCAACAATGCCTTATGGAAAATTTTGTAGACATTTGTTATGTTTCCCGAGGTTTAAAACAACGGGTGTTATTACAACCATTTCCAGTGCATGGAAAGCATAGAAAATTTACTATTGATGCGAACCAGTATCTAATTTTGGTAGCCTTCTCTATCCACACGGTGGGAAATATGCTTCCCTATTCCCAAAGCATGCCAACAACCGCCTCCGCCACTTTTCCATGGGGGTTTAAAATGGTAGTTTTTATTACAACCATTACCACAACATGGAAACCATACAAAATTTAATGTTGATGCCACAATGGCTAGCTTCTATACAGCCATTGCCACTACATTGAACCCATACAACAATCAATGTTGATGTGACAATGGAAAGCTCCTGTGAAGGTGCAAGTTCGATCAACCATTGTTAAGCTTCTATGAAGCTAGTTGGAGGTTATTTTGGTTTCTTTGCATGGGGTGATGGTTACAAAATCAATACATGGAATCCATAAATGAAACAAAATTTGTATTAACAAACAATACAGTCTTTTTTGAACAACACCTTATCTAAAATTGTAACAATATACCATTCTCAACAACAACTTCTCAAAAATGATATGATTTACCCTAGGCTATAGTGAAAAAATAAAGAGTGCCTTATGGAAATCAGCATAAATTGTATAGTGTTCACTATTTTTTAGCGTTGCAACCATTGTGACAAAATGAAGGGCATGAATCCAAAATTCTTTCCATCTCCAACACCTTGTCAATAATGAAACAATATAGCCATGGCTAGAGGACAATAAACTGTTGTATAAGATTAACTATTTTATTCTATTGCATCCATTAGCAAAAAACAATGGATACATACATTTATACATGTAGGGAATGATAGGCTATATGTTAAATGTTATAGGGAACAGTGATGTCAGAATTGATCAGAGTGTTGGACAATGCATTGTTTTTTGTGTTTCACTTTATTTCTCCTCTGTGTAGATATATTTGTATACCATACTATATGCAAACAATATTGATACATACTCGGACATCCTCAGAATGATAATGTGTATTTTAAGTGTTGTATGGAACATTGATGGCCCCATTGATTGCAGTGATGGATAATGTATTTCCCATGTGTGTAGATATGTATATAAGTCATAGTGGATGCAAACAACATTTATACATATTGATTCCTATGTTTATTTTTGTTGGGACATTCTTGGAATGATAAGATGTATTTTAAATGTTATATGGAATATTCATGCCACCATTGATTGCACTGATGGACAATGTATGTTCTAGGTTGGTTGTTTTGGAAGAACATAGATTGTTTTCAAAATCATTTAAAATGAGTTCTCTAAATGTGCCTTTTATATATTATTTGTTTTCAGTCATATTGTAAATGTCCCCACAAAAAAATTGAAAGATAAAAAATTTGAAATAGACAAATTGGGAATGGAGCTCATCATCCTTTGCTGCTTTAATTGAATCTTTAGGCCTTGTGTTGTTTTCACAATAGATATTGTTGCCAGCCACTGGTGTTGTAGCTTTGGCCTTTTCAAAGAGCATCCCAACAATGTCGATGGACTCTAGCTCTCCCTAGGCTACTGGAAAACCCTCGGGTACCAATCTTGTAAGTTTGTTCCTTGTTTAATTTTTGTTGCTGACACTTGTATTGGCTCTTTTCCATTTGCATCTAGTGAAATGCAAAAAAAAATTTCTTGCATTTGTGATTCTTTTGGTAAATAGTCTAACTTATTTATATTTGAGGTATTTATGTGTCCTTCACCTTTTTGTTTGCTAGCTATTTGGGAGTATCCTTTGTGTAGCTATTTATGTGTCTTCCATCTTATTGGAGTTGCATATAACTTTACTTTTGTTATAATATTTCCTAAGCAATGTTTAGTGATAATTGTCACCTATGTTCTACACAATACTTTTGTGATTTAGCTTGAGCCTGGATGCACACATATATCTAGATTTATACTTTTTGATAGGCGAATTGCATTATATATATATATATATATATATATATATATATATATATATATATATATATATATATATATATATATATATATATATATATATATATATATATATATATATATATATATATATATATATATATATATATATATATATATATATATATGTTTGTACATGCATTGTGAAGTACATATGTGGATAACTATGTATGTTGTTTGGCTCAAGGTACAACTCTACACTAAACAATGCCTTATTGAAAATATCCTAAAGCGTTGAATTACTATGCTAAGTTTTGAAGGCAACCTATTATTGCACCCACTGGTAAAATATGCAGCCCATAGATGAGGCAATGTTTCCATCACAAGTTGTGTTGGAAGTGATGTTTATTTCATTTCCTCAAGAAACAACCATATGTTTCTAGATTTAACTTATCTATATTTTTTCTTGCACCTATTGATAAGTCACTATTGGAAAAATTATTTTCTAGGTCTTTGTTGAAATCATCATTGTTTCATTTAAGGATTTTTCTTTTTGGTGATGGTTGAAACACTATACAGTTTATGTTATTTTCTACAAGGCATTGATGACTATTGTTCTATAGCTTCCCAATGTGCGCCAACCACCTCCACCACCTTTTCCATGACCCCAGAAGGCTTGTAATACATGAGGGATACTGGCTAGTTGGGAGGCTGACAATTTATATTGTTTTCTACAAGGCGCTGTTGACTATTGTTCTATATCTTTGGCTATAACCTAAAGCTATAGAACAGTAGTCAACAATGCCTTTTTATAAATACCATAAAATTTTTAGTTTCTTTGGTAACTTTAGAGTGCTAAATATTACTATGGCCATATATGTGGACTATTTTATTGCTTATTGTGTGTGTTTATGTGGATTATTTTATTTCTTTGCAACTATCACCATTACATGGAAACCATAAATGAAATAATATGTTCAAAGCTATTCAACAAAAATCAACAATGTATGTATATGTGCATCTAACATCAAATTTATATATATCTATGTGGCTTTTGTTTTTGAGCTACATATATGTGCATTGTATGCTTTTTGCAAATATATAAACACAAAAAAGTATGTGTTTGTTTTGTTGTGTTTCATTTCTCTTTTTCTTTGTGCAGATATGTATGTATGTGAAATTAGATGTACAAAACATTGATATACACTGCTTGCCATGTTTATTGCTTGAGGAATCTGAAATTAAATGCACCTTTTCAGTTAAATTGTTTATTTTAGCTTCACAAAAGGGGTTGTTAGAATGATAGGTTGTATAGTAAGTGTAATAAGGCACATTGATTTCACCATTACTCAGAGTGGTGGATGATGTATGTTCTTTCTCAAGGGTTTGGTGAGAGCCAATGAGGCTCCATGACCTAATATGGTAGGGTGGACAAGAAGCCTCATTTTGTTGTGTTTTATTTCATATTTCCTATGTGTCCAGATTTGTGTGTTTTTGACATTTGATGCAAAAAACATTTGTATGTTTGAGGTCCACCTATGGATAGATATATGTTTTTTGTCTACATATAGCTTTAGATACATATATATTTGTATATATTTTCCTTTCTAAGCATATATATAGACTCTTTTATTGCTTTCCACCCATTTTGACTACATGGAAATCATAGATGAAATAATATTTTTCCAACTATTCAACAACAATCAATAATGTGTATATATGTGTTGTTAACTTTGTAAACATATATATCAATGTAGATTTTGTTTTGCAACTCAAAATATATGTATTGCATGTGTTGGATGTAAATGTACAAATATGTTGCTTAAAAATATATAAAAGCAAAAAATTATGTGTCCCTTTTGTGGTGTTTCATTCTTCTTTTCTCCACTGTAGATATGTATGTATGTGAAATTAGATGTAGACAACATTCATATATACTCCTTGCTATGCTTATTCTTTTCATAAGGTGGGCTAGACAGGAGGCCTTCTTTTGTTCTTGTTCATTTTACTTTTTGTATAAGAGTGAATTTTCATCCCCTATGTAAATCCCCTTTTCCCCTTATCCAAATTAGAAAACCAAATTCAGAGACTTAATTCCCCTTAAGGCCATTGTTGACGGTCCACTTGCAACCTGTTTCGAGTGTTGGTGGGGACATTTCTATTGGGGACACCCGCGCGGTGCACAAATGTCCGCATCACATGCTTACGTCCCTGGCATATTCTTGTGGCTAAACCTACAAAGGTATTATACTTCTCATTGGCAGTGAAGTTGTAATGCCTCCTTCACACAACTGACCTAAATATGGCCATTTTTCTTCACTCTCTCTTCAAATTCACCCCTTCAACATTCAATCTAGCTCTTCACAACTTCTTCTAAGTTTTTGCACACTTCAAGTTTCTATACTCAAACTCTTTTGTATCCATTCTCACTTACTTCAAGCATTCAAGCACACCATTGCAACAAAAGCTTCAATCTATCACTTCGGTAGGGCACGTTTGGGACCACACCATTGCAGCAGAGGCTTGAGTTCCTCTCATTTCTCCTCCAAGTAGCCTTGAGTACTCTTGGTGGAGGTGGTAAGATTCCCTCTCCCCTCCTTTATCACCTGGACGAGTAGAATAGTATTGCTTTGCAGTGTTTGCATTGTCTTTATTATACAATTTCTTTATCTCATTTCCTTGGTTGTCTATGGATGTGGAAACACCTAAACGGGGGTCTGACTAAGGCAAGCCCCTATTCAAACACCCAACATTTTCCCTCTTGTTGTGTGTAGGTATGTGTGTTGCTAGGAAAATCAGCTGGTGAACAAATTCCTTGGTGAGATCCTTCTTATTTTCCTTACACTTGGTTTTCTACTTTATAACATTAGAGAATATTTCATTTATTTACTTGTTTCATTCTGGCCTTTTAGTTGAGTAGCTAGACCATTATTCATTTTGGTGGATTCAACCTTGTCTCTATTATTGTCTGGCCATATGGATGGCAATACGCTTTAGAGATGCCAGTATGTTGTGTTGTCGTCTAGAGACTGCACTTACGTCCTTGGGTAGAGAGCTCCCTGAGGCGTAAAGTTGAACCTAAAAATTGACTCGCCTATCCCCACCTTAGAACTTGGGATTGTAGAGTGATCATAGGACCTCATAATGCTCATCATTCTCATCCTTATACCCTACACATTGCACTTAGCTGAGGTAAGTTAGGGTATCCTCTCACATCTTGACCCTCCGTGACTTGGGGTCTTGCACGTGGTGGTCCCCTTCTCTTACATTTTTGGTGAACCTGATGTGAACCAATGTTTCTCATCTATAGGTGTTAAGGATTCCCTCGGGTACTCCATGCTTGTTGTGTTCTTGAGTGTTGTGAAAGTTTATGAGAATCACAACCCAATCCACAACTTCTGGGCATATCGTGAGAAGTGTACGACACCTCCCGATGGATAGGACAAAGGTCTCTCTTGTTATTTCTACGTCTTTTCACTGGTCCCGCCATTAGTTTGGCTAAGTAGGAGTAGTTATCGAGGAATGAGATGGGGTTCACTAATGAAATTGATCACATTCCAACTCCTCCTACGTCTCCCACACCATCATTGGTGGATGAGCATGAGGCCGTTCAAATCCCTATTGAATATGTGCCTACCCTCGCTAAAGGGTTGGGCGACCTAGAACACCATTTGGAAAGAAATCTGAAGATGGCTAGAGTTGCTCGAGTTGTTAATGAGTTAAAGCATATGATGGGTAAATATCAAACAAGCATAGAAATTCTAAATAGTCTCCTCAATCTTTTTGAAGCATGCACACCTTCGAGCAATCCTAGCTTTGCACTATGATTTTCCTTCAAATAACATGAGGGACAATTAGGGGTATCAATGCCTCCCACTTTTGTTTACATGGATGATGCAATCCCTTGTATTAGTATCCCTTACGTCCTTGAGTGACTTGAAAATATCAAATTGAATAAGGTCCCATTGGCCTTTATCTTTACCCCTTTTGTCACCTCTAGTGGTGGAGGTCTTGGCGGACTGGGCAATGAAGGCTTTGGTAGTGGTGGTGGATTTGGTAGTAGAGGTGGTGCTAGTTGAGGCCGTTCTGATGGAGGTCATGGTGGTGGTTCTACTAGAGGCCCTATTGGCAGTGGTGGCTTGAGTAGTGGCTCTAGCGGAAGCCACACTGGTGGTTGCTTTGGAGAAGGTTCCTTTGGCCCTCTATCTTTTAACGGCCCTATTCTGAACACTTTGCTTCAAAGTATGGGAAAGATGCAAAGCTAGTTAGCAAGCCTTTCCCAGGCCTCTACCCAACCTATCTTCCAACCTGTCTTCTGACATAGCCCATTTCCATCTACTATCCTGAACACTCCCCTCAAGGAATGGAGATCCCTAAATTTGAAAATTTTGGTGGCAAAGTGCATCCACAGACACATGTTTCTACCTTTAACGTCTGTTTCACTAACTTGTTCCATCGTGATCCATTGATGGCTAAACTATTTCCCTGATCTCTCAAGGAAACAACACTTGAATGGTATTGTTCCTTGCCTAACAATTCTATTTTCTCATTTGACCAACTTGTAAATCAGTTCCTTAGATAATTCCAAGAAAACATTGGGCCAAAGATGACCTTTCCGAATCTTGTCTAATGTAAACAATGAGATAATGAAAAGATAACTGACTTGATAGCGTGTTATCAAGCATTCCCTTCACAAATCTCATATCAACTACCCAATTTTGACGTGTAGAAGGTGTTCATAGGAAACTTACAAAGACCTTGGGAAGAGAAGTTTTCCTTGATGAAATACCCTTCTTTCACACATTTGTGTCTAGCTTTACAAGAGTACCAACAAATAGTTTCTTAGTTTGGGGGATCGTCTTCATGTTCTCATTTTGAGGGAAAATCTATCATATCAATCTTTGGGAAAGGTAAATCCATTGTGAATGTAGTAGCCGTTGTTGAAGACAATAGCCTCAAACACAACCAGAAGTTCAAAAAGTTGTTAGAATCCTATACTTCCATCTTACAAAAGTTGTTGAAGGATAAGATCATAACTTTTCCAACCCCTAAGCCTCTTAAGAAACCCTACCCGAATTGGTATGATGGGAGCACTTATTGCCAATACCATCATGTTAATGGGCATGATACCAAATGATTTATGTGGCCGCCTCATGAGATATACGATCACATCGAGGATAGTACCATTCATCTCGATAGGAATAAACAAAACACTAACAAATCAATGGCAAAGGGAAATAGTGAATTGCAAATATACATAGACCTATTTTTGTCACACTCTGCTAACATGATTATTGATCCTAGTAATTTTGTTACCCAACCCAAGGCCTATGTTAATATTGTCATGGTTACTTCCACTATTCCAACCGCACTCGGTTTGCTGGATGTTACATTTACATCAGGTGATTTTCCTTTAAACAAAAAACCTTCACCTCTCTACATTCCTGCTCGTGCCAATGGTAACATTGTGACATGAGTCTTTGTTGACCCCATAAGTTGTGTGAATGTTATTACTAAAGAAACATTGGTATTAAATTCACTGCAAAGGAAAAAATATTAAGAAATGAGATCTACCATCCGTACACATGATGGTATGAGTCTTAAACCCTATGGCTTGATTACTTTGTCCATCCTAGTTGGACCTAGGACTATTGACATAGTCTTCAATGTCATCTGAGAGTCAGATCTATTCAGAGTGAAGCTGGGCATTCCCTAGTTATCAACCATGAATGGGATCACCCTTGTTATCAAAAAAAGTTTAAAATTTTCCCATGAGGGTGTCGTGCATGTAGTACATGACACCGGATATCATCCCTTGGTATCTCATGGTGGATATTCATTGGATCACTTCTATCCCTCGCCAGTTGGTTTGCTTCCTCCAAGGACTGAGCTACTTTACAAGAACTATGTGAAGTATAAAATTGGGGCAAAGGGGAGCCAGAGTTGACCCTTCTTGTGACAGAACAATCAGTTGCCTCCTCTTCTTGAGAAGAGAGGAAGAAGCCTGAGCTGACCATTATTCTTACTCAAAAGAAAGAGGAGAATCCCATGCTAGCTCCCTCTCCTTCTTACAAAGGTAAGGAAAAGGTATTTTTTTCTAGACTGCCCCGCCCTCTCCCCTTTCCTAGGAAGAGTATTGGATGAGCAAGCCCAGTGGCTATCCACTAGGTCTGATGATCCCTCCTTTGTAAAGGCCCAAGATTAGGATCGTGGACCTCCCTAATGAGTATCCTGGACCGTAGTATTATTTATATGGAAAGAAAAAATGTTCTCATAGAGAATTTGATCGACGACCTCCTACCACTCCTACTCTAAAGGTCATGAGTGTAAAGAGGGCTGCTTTCGAGGTTATCAAGTCGACTCCTCCTATCACTCCTTAGCTTGCTCCCCTTGCTCCTATATAGGAACCTATTCCTTCACCTAAAATGACCATAGGGGATGTTCCTATGGTCAAGTAGGAACCTCTTGTCCCTTTGCAAAACTTCAACCTCTAACTCCAAGAACTACAAAAATTTCCTTGCACATGAATGCAAGTGCAAATGAAAGGCTCTCCTAGCCGAGTATGCCACCTCACAAAGAAAGGAGGAAGAAAAAACCACTCCTATTCCAGGACCTCATGCACCGTCATCTTCCTCCCTTCCTTCTACTTCTCTCTAGTCTAGTCCACTCTTGGCTTCCATTGTGAGCACAAATGCGCAAAACCCTAAACGAGTGTAGGTGTTCATCACTCATTTGGCAAAGCTGCCTTTACTGATTTCCATTCTAAAAATTCAGCCCTTCTGGAAGCCTATGGATATGGTTAATAATTTGATTGTATCCACTGCGATTCTTTCTTCCTCTTCCTCTACACCTCTAGATTCGTTTGTGGGTAGTTCATCTCCTCCAACAAAGAAAGAGGTGGAGGCTGGTCCTTCTAGCAACGAAGGATGTAAGAGGAGTCCACCTTCTTCACAAGGTGGTCTTGCACTGACTTGTTTTGTCTTTGTGACAAAACTAGTCTCAGCTTCTCCTAAGTTTGTCACTGCTCTTGAGTCATTTAGAAATCTTAGCATTGAATATCAAGTACAACTTATCCCATCCACTGAAGAAAGACATGGCACTCCTATGGAGTGCATGTTTAACTCCATGGATGAGGTTCCATCCCTATCAATGATCTTCACAAAATCACTAACTTTGACTCCACAAGAGCTCAATGGAGAGGACGTTGAGAGGCCCTCTTCCTTGGCCCTTGTTGTGGGAGGTTCAAATGCTCCTCCTCTTAACATCCCACCATTGTAGGCTCATCCTCCTTCCCCGTATGAGGATTTAGATTGGGAAGCAAATGACCTCTTGGATGATAAATGTTAGGAGGAGGCCCTTTCTTGATCTTATGTGTGTGTGTTTTGTGTTGTAAACCTTCTTCTATTTGTATCATCATTCCTCCATGTTTGTGCTTGATTTTTGATAAATTAGGGATGATGCAAAGCATTGGGGGCATTTAGGCTTTTCTTCCATGTTGACCCAATTTTTTATTTTTTGTGCATTCTTCCTGATCTAGTTGGGGATTGATGATCTTTCGCTATGCATTGCAGTTGCCTATTATTATATGAGCTTGAACAGATCTAACCCTAATAAACCTCAAATCTCCTTGTGTCCTTTGTTTTTATTTTTCTTTTCTCCTTTTCTTTCTCTTTATCTCTCTCTTCTTTGCTTGAGTTGTCCCTCCTATGTCTGACAACGCTCCTCTTCAACACTTCAATTTTTAGAAAATGAATTCGTTGCCAATGAATATTTTCTTAAAAGTCTTCACAAATTTTTCCTTAGAATCTCATTCTCAACTTGGAACCCTAGCGGAATGTGTTTGCTTCATCATGGGTTTGTAAAGAAAGGACTTGAGTACCTTCCTCTAAAGTGGGAACAACATTTATTTCCCCTCATGCAGGGGCATATCCTTCCTTTAGAACTCCTTGATGACAAATTGCTCTAAGAAGAACAACTAATTTTGAGTTGTGTCCCCCTTGAGTGGATGCCCCTTCTTGCTCACGACAGGTTCCCAAGGGACTCTTCTTTCAAAGCTTCTATTCCAAATGGAATTCTTTCACGTCTAGCCTGGGGGCAACCTGACTAGACTCATTCTATTCTCCCTTTCGCGTCTACCTCGGGGACATCCTAACTAGACCTTACCTTTCAAATAACACATCCCTTGAGTGGAAACCTCTCCTTTTGAAGGGATCCTGAGGGACCCCTTTGAAATTTTTACTTATTGATGGTCTACGTGTTTGTCCGCTTATTTTCCTACATGACCGCTTTCAACATGATCTATTTGTGGGTAGATGTGTCATTTCTTCTTGAGTCTGTAAAGTCTGCTTTCTTAGGATTCCTCCATGTGAGAGATCTTGGGGGATACCTCGCTACAAGATTGAGAACTTCTAGGGTGCTTTCCTTTGAGCTTCCTCCATGCAAGAGATCTTGAGGGTGGCTCCCCTAAAAGACTGATAACTTGTAGGGTGCTTTCCTTTGAGCTTCTTCCATGTGAGAGATCTTAGGGGTGGCTTCCCTATAGGACTGAGAACCTATAGGATGATTCTTTCAGTGTTCTTCACGCTTGAGTTAGTGGAGAATACCTTCCCTGCAAGACCGAGAACTTGTAGGGAACTTTTTTTGGGTGTTCTTCATGCTTGAGTTTATGGAGAATACCTTCCCTATAGGACCAAGAACCTATAGGGCGCTTCTTTCAATATTCTTCATGCTTGAGCTAATAGAGAATAACTTCCCTATGGGACTAAGAACCTGTAGGTCACATTTTTTGGGTGTTCTTCATGCTTAAGTTTGTGGAGAATACCTTCCTTAGAGAATTGAGAACCTATAGCGCACTTCTTTCGGTATTCTTCATGCTTGAGTTCATGGAGAATACAATCCCTATGGAACTGAGAACCTGTAGGGTGCTTCCTTGGTGCTTCATTCATGTGAGAGATCTTGGGGGTTTCCTCCTTGTAGGTTTGCAGGCCTGTAAGATGCTTTTTTTTCTAGCTTCATAGTTTTTAGCAGCTATGGAGTCCTTCACTTTTCCTGCACCTTTGGGTACACTAGACTGAGTACTCCTTCCTCAATGGTTCAAATATACTTTTCTAACTCTACTCTCTTCTTGATCTATTTTACCGAGCACTCATCAATACTCATGCTTGCTAAAGTGCAGGAAAAATATGTAAGAGAAAATTTGCATCACCTATGCAAATCCCCTTTTTCCCTTATCCACCTTAGAAAACCAAGTTCAGAGGTTTAATTCCACTTAGGCCCACTATTGTCGGTCCACCTGGCACCTGTTTCGAGCATCGGTGGGGGCATTTCTGTCAGGGATGCTCATGCGGCACACAAATTTTTGCACGACGCGCTTACATCCCTGGCAGATTCCTATAGTTGAACCTACAGAGACATTACACTTCTTATTGGCAGTGAAGTTGTAATGCCCCCTTCGGCCAACTGACATGAATATGGCCATTTTTCTTCACTCTCTCTTCAAATTCACCCCTTCAACATTCAATCCTATTCTTCACAACTTCTTCTAAGTTGTTTCACACATAAATTTTCTATACTCACACTCTTTTGCATCCATTCTCACTCACTTCAAACATTCAAGCACAAGATTGCAGTAAAAGATTCACTCTATCACTTCAGTAGAGCAAGTTTGGGACCATTCCATTGTAGCAGAGGCTTGAGTTGCCCTCATTTCTCCTCCAAGCAGCATTGAGTGCTCTTGGTTGAGGTGGTAAGCTTCCATCTCCTCTCTTCTATAACTTGGTTGAGTAGAATACTACTACTTTTTAGTGTTTGCATTGTCTTTATTATACTATTCGTTTATCTCATTTCCTTGGCTATCCATGGAGGTGGAAATACCTAAACGAGGGTCTGACTAAGCCAGGCCCCTAATCAGCCACCCAAAATTTTCCCTCTTTCTGTGTGTAGGTGTGTTTGTTGCTAGGAAGATCAACTGGTGAATGAATTCCTTGGTGAGATCCTTCTTATTTTCCTTACACTTTCTTTTCTACTTTATAACATTAGAGAATATTTCATTTATTACTTGTTTCATTTTGGCCTTTTAGTTGAGTAGCTAGGCCATTAGACATTTTGATGGGTTCAATCTTTTCTATGTTGTTGCCTAGCCGTATGGATGGAAATAAACTTTAGAGATGCTAGCACACTGCGATGGCATCTAGAGACCGCACTTACTTCCTCGGGCAGAGAGCTCCCTGAGGCACAAAGTTGAACCTAAAAATTGACTCGCCTAGCCCCACCTTAGAACTTGGGATTGTAGAGTGATCATAGGACCTCATAATCCTCGTCATTCTCATCCTTATACCATACACATTGCACTTACTTGAGGTAATCTAGGGCAGCCTCTCGCATCTTGACCCTCCATGATTTGGGGTCTTGCATGCGGTGGTCCCAGTCTCTTATAGTTTTCCTATGTATAGATATGTATGTATGTGAAATTAGAGACAAACAACATTCATCCTTGCATGAAAATATGTATCTATGTGAAATCAGATGCACACAAAATTCATATATACTCCTTGCTATGCTTATTATTTTCTTCAGATAATTACGATTTCTATTTGATCTATGGTTTTTGTCCACTAGGAATGGTTGCAAAGTGATAAAATATTCCATGGTCTTCATGATAAGCTATTGCTAACTATTTTTGTATCACTTCAAGGATAGTTGTTACTTTTCTAGGCCTCAATAACTATTTGATCAATGTTTCATCTCGCACTTAATATACAACCTTCCATTGTAGCAAACCCTTATTGATTTTTAGATAGGTAACAACTATGCTTAAATAAGAACATTGACTGTTTTATTACTTTGCAAACATTTCCACCCCAAAGGAACCATACAACAATTAATGTTGATGTGAACCAATGTTTAATTTTCTTTCCTTCTCTATCGATGCACCAAACACTTTTAATTTAAAAATAAAGAAAAATATGCCACCTTTATCCTAACCAGACCCTTCTCGACGCTAAAAGGCTCAAAAAATAGGAAGGATGACAAAAAATCCATACAAAATTCACAAAAATAGGGTGAAACCACACATCCTACATGTGAGTTCCTAAAGTTACACCAATGGTGCAATCAATCTTCCACTTGACACATATAATACAACTTTTCATTCCAAGAATGTACCAATAGAATAAACATAGGGATCATTGAGTATGAATGTTTTTTGCATCCACTATGACATATATACATATCTACACATAGGGAAAATATATTATTCATCATTGTAATCAATGGTGGCATCGAACAAAAAATCATAGTAACAAACCTATGCCCACTGCCCAATGGAATCAAACATAAATTGTATAACATTAACTATTTTATTTTGTTATAATGATAACCAAAAAATGGAAACCATAAATCAAACAATATTGGTTTGAACACCGACCTAGGTGGAGAAACCCACAAAACAAAAAAAACCACAGTTACAAAAGTATGCAAAACTGTAGCCAAAAAACAAAAACCTTAAACCAAACAATATTCGATTTCACAAACAATATAGTCTTCTCCCAACAACACCTTATCAAAATTTGAAACAATTAACAACACCTTATTACAAATCAAACAAAATAGCTTGCCACAAATTGGAAACCCAAAATGAAACAATATCGCAATGGTTTTTTCTAATATGCACCTCTTCCTGCTTGCTCTAAACAAATGTCTTCCCGCTAGCTTTCTCTACATTGCCTTGTTTATCAAATCCTACAAAAAATTGCATAACCTAAACAATTTTATTTCATTGCAAACATAGCCAAAAAATGGAAGCCATAAAGAGAAACCCACAAAAATTCATAGTAACAAACGCATGCAAAACCATAGCCACACAATGCAAACCTTAAACCAAAAAATATTCGTTTTCTCAAGCAATATAGTCTTTTCTCAAAAACACCTTATCAAAATTTGAAAGACAACAATACCTTATCACAAATCAAACAATATAGCCTCCCACAAACTGCAAACCACAAATGAAACAATATCGCAAAGTGTTTTTTTGATATGTACCTCTTCCCGCTAGCTTTCCTGCACAAAATGGGGAAAAAATTATCATAGGCAACACTTTCTTTTGCTTTTGCAACCATCGCCCCATGGAAGAAACACAAAATAACCTCCAACCACCTTTGCAAAAGTTACACAAGGCTTGATCAAACTTTCACCCTCATAGAAGCTTACCCTCCTCACTCACCACTCTAATAGCAGGTATAGCAACATAATGACACCCAACAATGCCTTGTTGAAATATAGCCTTTTTAGAAACCCCTTTGCAAAAATGAAACAATGTAGCCTAAGCCAAAGAGCAATAATCAACGATGCTTAATGGAGTCAAACATAAAACCCATGCAGAACGATAGCCAGGAAACACCAACCATAAAAAAAAAAAAATTGCTTTTAGCAAACAATATAAGATTTTCTCAACAATGCCTTCTCAAAATTTGAAACAATACAGCCTTTTCAACAACACTTTATAGAAAATGAGACAATATACCCCAAGCTAGACAACAAAAATCAACAAAATCTTGATAGCATTAACAATTTTATTCTGTTGCAAACATAGCCACAAAGCGGAAGAGATAAACAAAAAGCCACAAAAAAAAATTTAGTGGCAAAGCCCTGCAAAAATATGTCATTTCCTCAATAAAACCTTATCAAAAATTCAAACAATATAGCCTTCTCAACAACATCTTTTTGAAAATGAAACAATATAGCCTAAGTTAGAGAACAACAATCAACAATGCCTAGTGGAATCAAACATAAACTGTATAACATTAACTATTTTACTTTGTTGCAACAATAGCCACAAAATGAAAGCCATAAATCAAACAATATTGGTTTCAACAATGACCCAAATGGAGAAAGCCATGAAACAAAAAGATTTTTAGTAACATACCCATGCAAAAGTTCCATAGCTCCACAAAATGTGAACCATAAATGAAACAATATTTATTTTTACAAACAATATAGTATTTTTCTCAATAACACCTTATCAAAATTTGAAACAATCAACAATGCATTATCACATATCAAACAATATAGCTCGCTACAAAGCATAAACCACAAATGAAAAAATATCGTAAAGGGTTTTCCCGATACATACATGTCTTTGTGGTTCCATCAAACACACCTATTACAACTAGGTTTCTCCACACTGCCTTGTTTCTCAAAGCCTGGAAAAAACTACATAACGTTAACAACTTAATTTTGTTGCAAACATAGCCACAAGATGGAAGCCATACAGAGAAACCCATAAAAATTCACACTAACAAGGACATGGAAAAATATACTCTTTTCTCAATAGAACCCTCTCAAAAATTGACGTAATATATCCTTCTTTGCATAATTTTCTATGGCATACATAGATACTTGTACATATGGCACATACATTATCCATCACTCTAATTAATAGTGCCATTTTCAAGACTTTTGTATTGCTTTTGGAGTCATTTACCCATGCAAAAAAATAAAATATCCTCCAACCACATTCACAAAAACTTCACAACGGACGGTTGGACTTGCACCTTCACAAAAGCTCACCCTCTTGGCACCAACATTTAATATTGTATGGTATCCATGTAGTTGTGATGGTTGTGCCAACACTAACCATTCAAAACATGAGAAGAGGTAGCAATATCCTTTACAATTTTCAAAAAGGAATTGTTGGGTGTTCTTCTGTGGCTTTACCAGCTTTCAAAGCTGTGAGCCATGATTGTGAGCTTCTTTTAAGGTTGAAGTTTGAATGGCCTTTCCAACATGTGTATCAATATGTATCTATATCTATAAGTTTCCATTCATCTATATATGTATATTGTCTACATCTAATGCCATGCACATACATTTCTACATGTACTTTTTTAGTCTGTATACTTCCAAACAAAAAATTCTTACATATGCATCCAATGAATGATGTTGGATTGTATTTGTTAGCGTATTTGTTTAGTGTACCTTTTAAGTTATTATTTATTTCAGCCTCAAGAATGAGTTGTTGGAATGATAGGTTGTATCTTAAGTGTGATAAGAAAGATTGGTTTCACCATTGATCAAAGTGGTGGACAATGTATGTTCTTGCTTGGGGTTTTGGTGAGAGCCCATGGGGCTCCATGACCCAATATGGTGGGGTGGAGAGAAGGACTTGTTTTGTTGTGTTCCTTTTCATATTTTTTATTTGTTGTTTACTTGCACTATAGGTCTTTACATTGGTGTTTGCAAGCACTATATTTTCTTCATCATTATATATTCCTATATATGCATGTACAATCAAAGAAGTGTGCACCCAGTTAAACAAGTAACAAAGCAACAACAGTAGATAGGAAAACTCTTTTGATGTGATAATCACTTCGAAGAGAGAAAAGGAAATAGATGTCCAATCAATAGAAATTATAACAAAAAACCAAAGTTACAATTAGACATGGTTTTTTGGCATTCAAGGTAGTATGATAATTATCTCTAGAGAGCCTTGTACGAAAGGGGAAATTACATACAAATCTGATAGTAACAACTTGCACTAACCTTCAAAGTTAATTCTTGCAACTTTGACTATTGTTCTTTTAACCCTTGTTTCTAAATTATAGGTCTAAGTTTTAATAAGAACAATGAAAAAAAATATATGAATATTGTCTACATCTAATACCATCTACATAGATTTCTACATGTACTTCTTTAGTATGTATATGTAAAGTGTACCTTTTTAGTTATTATTTCTTTTAGCCTCAAAAAAGGAGTTGTTGGAATGATAGGTTGTATATTACGTGTGATAAGAAATATTACTTTAACCATTGATCAAAGTGGTGGAAAATGTATGTTCTTCCTTGGGGATTTGACCTGAGAGCCCATGGGGATCCATAACCCAATATGGTAGCCTAGTGGATATCAAGCCTTCTTTTGTTGTCTTTCATTTCATATTTTCTATTTGTTGTTTATTTGCACTATGGGTCTTTACATTGGTATTTGCAAGCACTTTATTGTTTTTGTCGCAATGTATGGATATATATATGTATATGTATATATGCATTTGCAATCAAAAAAATGTAGTTTATTTAGATGGAAACTGCAGTGAAGTAAAGCACAATGTATATATGCATCCAATGCATGATGTCAGTTGCAAAAACGTAGCTATTATTAATTTTAGCCTCATACAAGGCTCTGTTAGAATGATAGGTTCTATATTGAGTGTGATAAGCAAAATTGATTTCGCCATTGACCATAGTGATGGACAATGTGTGTTCTTGCTCAAGGGTTTGGTTAGAGCCCATGGGGCTCCATGAGCCAATATGGTAGCGCGGAGAGCTTTTCTTTTTTTATTGTGTTTGGGTGTTTGCAAGCACATTTTTTTCTTCATTGTAATATATGTATATGTATTTATATATCTATATATGCATGTGCAATAAAAAACATGAAGTTTTTTTTAGATGGAGGCTAGAATGAAGGAAGGAACAATGTACAACCATAGGAGTGGCAGTGTTACACTCTTCTTTAAAGTGTTCATTGTACCTTCCATTCATTATAGTCTCCATCGAAAAATACATGCATATGTATATATACATTAGTAAATATATTTGCATACATGTATGCTTTGGTTGTTGTCGATAAATCACTAATGGAAAAAGTATTTGTGTGCATGTGCGTTTTTTATTTTTTTGACCATGGTTTTATATTTCCAAGTAGAAATCCCTACATATGCATCTGATGCATGATGTTGATTATGGCATCTTGGCTATTATTCCTTCTAGGCTCAAAAAATAGTTGTTAGAATGAGAGGTTTTATATTCGGTGTAATAAGCAACATTGGTTTCACAATTGATCATACTGGTGGACAATGCATGTTCTTGCTCAAGGGTTTGGTGATATCCCATGGGGATTCATGACATACTATGGTATGGTGGAGAGTAGGAGTTTCATTTTATATTACCTATCTATTCATTGGTTGCATTGTTCCTCTTTAAGCTAGAGTTTGCAAGCACTTTTTCATTGCTGTTGTGATGTATGCATATGTATATGTATATGTGTATAAACATATACAATGAAGGGAGTGAAGTTATTTTAGGTACAAGAAAGGAAGGAAGTATGCATAGGCATAAGCAACAATATCATTACATTCTCCTTCAAAAAATGCATCTTTCCTTCCCTTCCTTACACTCTCCATCGAAAATGTGTTGCATATGGATAGATACATTTACATATACATATGTATATAGGTATGTTGTGCTTGTTCTCCATAAGGAATTATTGAAAAAAATAATTGTTGTGTGTATGGGTTTTTCATTTTTTGTACATGGATTTGTTACTATGGATTCTTTTGTTTTATGAGTTTTTCATCTAGGGAACTATTGAAACCAATATTGTTTCATTTATGGGTTTTGTTTTGTGTCAATGGTTGGAACATAGTAAAATAGTTAATGTTATACAGTTTATATTATTTTCCATAGGGTGTTGTTCAATTTTGCTATCTACCTTTGTATATTTTGTACCATATTCAATTAACTTGACCTCTTTACTTATTCCATTGTCCTTTAAGTTGGTGTCTACAAGAATTTTATTATTTTCCTCATATTATGATTATAGGGTCCTCGACCTTGTTCAAGTTCCAACCCTGCATCAAGTCTAGACTATAGAAAGCTAGCAAAACACTAAAGAAACCAATTTTATTATGTGTGGCATAAAGGCCAATTTTGCACGACTCGTCAAGCCAAATACGTGCAACAAAGAGACACTGTAGATCAACCTAACTTGGCCCTGCATGTCCAAAAAAGTGCACCACAATTGCAGCCAGAATCACTGGCAGAACTTGCTGACTACTGTAGGCCCGCACCCCCCATCCTATCCCAGCTTTTGCACATAAATCACAGTGAATTCCCCTCCATAATAGGTGGTTGTATAACTTAACAAACTCTTGTTGATCATTTCTTTCCATCCACATCATCAGCCACCCACCGCTCAAGTAGCATGTTTGGTGATTCTTTTCACACTGTAATGAAGTATTTTTTTTAGTACATTGATGCTTTGTCTAATTTAAAAATTTGTAGCGCTTGCAAGGAAAGCTACTCCAGCATGAGAGTGCGAGCATCCAGCGTAGACATCATGTGTTTGCCATGTGCTTCTGAAAATGGAGTCCATAGATTTAGGGTATGTGTAGGATCATGATGGGCCAAAAAGTGGCGATATGATGGGTATGTGTAGGGTATGTGGCTTACAACTTTCTTTTTACCAAAAATTGATGAAACAAAAAGCGTTTTTAAAGGAGATTCTCAACTTTCCACCAATATAAGTTATGCTTTACTTTGAATTTAATAAATAATCATTATTCATTTTCTATTTGAATTACGACTAAAGTCCTGATTGATAGGCTGATTAAAAAAAATCTATAGCTTTCAAATGGTATCGCATTTTTTCAATCCAAAACATGTATCAAATTCTATGCTTCACATACTATAAGATTAAAAAAATAAATGAATTTCATGAAGCTTTGACCAAGTTAAACTGGTTAGACATACATTTTTTTATATTTTTTAAAAGCTATATTAAAATAATCATAATTAATTATTTACTTGAAAAAAATACAAAAAATATGCATCACATTGGGACATGAGTCCTCTACTTATATCTAAAGTATTATAAAAAAATATTATCATTTTATTGTGGTTAGGGTGGTCAGACAGACACCTACTTCTTATTTTTTCCCTGAAATTGAAGTACTATTGAATTGAAATTTTAATTTTTCACCAAATAGATTTAAAAAATAAAAAATAAACCTAGTAGTTTTGAAACTACATATAATTTGCTATAGATTCTATTCTTACATATTTTTGAAATAATATAGATAACTTACTCAAATTTTTATGTGAAGTTTCCTAACTCTGATTTTTCTAATTTTTTCAGCACTTAAGGGCCTATTTTTCCCATGATGATCTTGCACATACCCTCTACATTAGTGAACAAGATAGATCTAGGCCCACAACCTCCCATCCTTGTAAGGCTTACTCAAGTTGAAGAAATGCTTATAGATAGAGTTTCTCCAGTTTTGCAAGTGACCCATGCTAGAGGAGGGAAATACAAATAGAGTTTCCATACTATAAACTTCCCTCAAGACATCATGACCATTGCAACTTTGTCACTTCATTGTCTACATGATCTTGAAGTGGTGATTGTGCAAAGAACTGGCATTTAGGGGAAAAACTGTGATTGCTATGTTGACAAACATAATGTCATGGCCACATTAATATACACAATTGAGAATGATCCATACTATAGTGATGTTGTAATATATTGTGATGCTTTAAATTTGTTGCCTACTACAAGTACTGACGTCTCTGATCTTCTGCACACAATGAAAGCACCAACACATAGCACAACTGAATTGATGGAAACTCTAGAAATTGTTGTTGATGAGGAAGTTGAGCTTAAGGACTTGTCATCATTTATTCCATTGATGCCCAACCCTCCTCAAGAATTGTAGGAAATTAGAGATGCCTTACGCATTATAGACATTAAATAAAATACTTTTCCTTGGCCTAAGATAAATTCTATCCCTATCGATGAATATAATACATAAGGATTATTGAGCATGGCTTTTCCAATCATGTTTCCTACTAGCGCAACAATTCCCCTATATTTGAGAACCATACAAATTCACTTACATGAATATTCATTTCACTTAATGAGATACTATGATAATAGATTTGGGAGGCATGTCAGATTTATATATTACCTTTATAATTTGGTAATGAGACATTGAAGCCAACAATCAGCTTCATTTTTTATGAAAATAAATGTGGAGGAAAGGATCCCAAGGTACATTGTTGCTTTGTGACAATTTCTTTGCGATGCACCGAATGTTGGCAACATAAGGGCAGACAATTGAGAGGGAGGATGAATCAGTTGTCAACAAATTTCACACTTATTCAACTTATTAACCTTATTCTCATATCCAATCATTAATCATGAAAACATAAAAGAACAATACATCTGAATCACACATAACATCGATATTTTTACGTGGAAACCCTATTAGGGGAGAAACCATGGTGGAGGTCAGTCCACATGATTATACCCTATTAAAAGTATAAGAAAATATGAATGGGGAATGCACATGCATTCAGGCACATGACCTAGAGCTCACTAGTCAAATAAAAAATAGGCTTATTACCCAAAGGAAGACACACTATCTTATAGAAAGGTTATGATTAAATCCATCAGACTTTGAACTAAAAAAATAGCATCTGCTAATACCTGGTTATAGTTCTGGTTAAGCACATAAGCACTTCTTCCTTCTTCTTCACTCTCTCCTCTACCTTCGAATGATCTAAACTTTATTCCCACATAGGACTCATACACTTTTCACACACACACTTGTTGACTCTTGCAAAATGATAAAAACATCATTCTTATATATCCACGACAAGAGATTCCATTGCTATAGGTCGGCTCCAAAGAAATAATAAAATAATTACAAAAAGTTGGCCCAAAACACATAAATATTATTCATGTGAATCAACCAAGGTCGGCCAAAACATAATAAAGACCAAAAATAACATCCTCAAACACAAACCACTTCAATTAATTACTCCTCAAAGATCCACATCATGCTTCAACACCATGTCTCCCAAGAACATGAAAAACATAAACATGAAAGAGAAAATCTCAAATCATGAGCATGACGATCAATGTGGACATGTAACACAGATAGAGCATAAACCAGAAACATACAAAAGAATCATGAAACATCAGAGAAGCATCCGCAACAAAAAAACTAACTGAAATCACATGATCTTCATTTAGGAACACAAACTAAAGTAACATAAAATCTACTAGAAGACAAATCTTTATAACTCGATCAAATCTTCATGTGGATCTCTAAAAATCAACGTGGACAAACTAGATATACTACACAATAAATACTTTAGTCCAAAACCTTCGAATAGAAATGACCTAAACACACTGACAGAAAGAAATTCACTTCACCTCTGACAACCTGTAGCACTTCTTATTACAATTTTCTCAATATCCTTGACATATACAACTTCTAATGCAACAATGCTAATAGTGTTGACATCAATGAAAACCACATATCAACAACACACAACATCCAACAATCTCCCCCTTTTGCATTGATGGCAACACATGATGTGAAAAATACCATCAACACAATTACACTTACTCCTCCTTAGGTTCTAACTCTTCTTCTCAACTACTCTTCTCTCCCAAATATATTTTTCACATTTCTTTTCTCCCCCTTTGACATCAATGGAAAAGATATCTTCTATGCAACCTCTGAACCACATATCTAAACACTTGAACATTTGACTACTCTCCCTAAGTGGAAGGCACCACAACATCAATCCGGATCAAAATATGATCATCAAATGCATGGATTGATGCAAATCAATGCATCCTTAGATCTAATTAGGAGGGGTAATCACCCCTAATTTCCCTTTGAGATACTCAAAAGTATCCTTAGTAAATGACTTGGTAAACATGTCTACAATTTTCTCCTTAGTAGGCACATACTCCAATCTAACTTCTTTTTCACTTACTTTCTCTCTCAAAAAGTGAAACTTGATAGATATATGCTTGGTCTTGTAATGCAGTACCAAATTCTTAGAAATGTTAATAGTGTGCTTTAGTTATCACAAAATATAACAATTGGCTCATCATACACAATTCTGATATCATTCAGCATCTGTTTCATCCACATCTGTTTCATCCACAACACTTGAGTACAATTATCAGTAGCAAAAATGTATTCTACTTCTGTAGTAGACAAGGAAATGGCATTCTATTTTTTTCTTAACCATGAAATTAGCTTCTTTCCCAAGAAAAATGCTCCACCACTAGGAATTTTCCTATCATTCAAATCTCTTTCCCAATCAACATCAGCAAATGAGCTCAAAGTAAGAACATCATCTTTATGATACCATAAACCAAAATTAACTATCCCCTTCAAGAATCTAAAAATACTCTTCACAATAGTCACATGAGATTCTTTAGGATCGACTTGAAATCTAGCAAAAATACATACAAAATTCATGATATCAGGCCTACTTTGAGTCAAATAAAGCAATCCACCAATCATTGATCTATATCTAGTTTGATTTTCCTTCGGAGAATGATCATTAGTTATTGAATTTCATTCGGTCACCATGGGTGTACCAACTAGAATTGAATCTTCCATACCGAATATCTTTAGTAATTCTTAACATACTTGGACTGAGAATAAAGATCCCTTTGTCTAACTGAGTAATTTGCAATCCCAAGAAGAATTTCATCTCTCCAATCATTGACATCCCAAATTCATTCTACATCTCATTAGAAAACTTCATACGCAAGCTGTCATCTCCTCCAAATATGATAGCATCAACAAAAACTTCCACAATAAAATCTTTATCATCATTCTTGAAATACATATTACTATTAGTACTACCTTTATTAAATCCAAACTTCACCAAGTAATTATCCAATCTGGCATACCATGCTCTAGGGGCTTGTTTGAGTCCATACAATGCTTTCTAAAATTGACAAACCATATCTCCTTGATCAGTCAACTGTAATCCATCAGGTTGCTCAACATACACTTCTTCTTCCAATTCACCATTTAGAAATGCAAACTTGACATACATTTTATAAAATTTGTAGTCTTTGTAAGTAGCATAAGAAAGAAACAATCTCACAACTTCAATTCTAGGAACAAGGACAAAGGTTTCTTCAAAATAAATACCTTCCATCTACGAATATCCCTTACATACTAGTCTTGCTTTATTTCTAACCACTTTACCTTGTCCATTCAGTTTGTTTCTAAAGACCCATTTATTTCCAATTAAATTCTTATCCTTAGGTCTAGGAAAAAGAATTCATGTATCATTATTTTCAATTTGTTGTAATTCCTCTTTCATTGCTTCTACCCAATGTTCATATTTGCATGCTCCATTCACACTAGTAGGCTTAGTTTTTGAAATTAAATAATATTATTTTGCAATTCTTATCCTAGTCTAGAAACCTTTGTTCTTATCACCTTTGATCTAATCCTCTGAATGATTCAACCTTACATACCTCAGAGTCTTCTTAGAATGTACTTCAACTTTAGGCTCTTCTTATCTCTCTTCTATTCTTCCACTAGTTTCTCCTTCCTCTTGCTCTTCTTGATTCACTAGAATGATTTGCACTTGATTTGATTTATGACCTTGCTTTTCTTTGTTTGTACTATCATTCTGATCATCAGAATCATATCCACAGGTTCTGGATAGTGCACCAAATTCTTCATCAACCTTAACATTTGCACTTCCAACCATTTTCTTCATTATTTTATTGTAGCACTGGTAGGCCTTACTCTTAGTAGCATAACCCAGAAAGATTCCTTCATCACTTCTAGCATCAAAATTTCCTATATCTTCATCTCTTTTGATATAACACTTGCTTCCAAAGATCTTGAAATATCTAATAGTAAGTTTTTGACCATTTCATAGCTTAAAAGGAGTCTTACCACTTTCACCTTTGATTTGTACCCAATTAAGTGTGTACACAACAGTACTCATGGCTTCTATCCAATAGATATGAGGTACCTTTCCTTCCAACATCATGGTTCTAGTAGCACCTACAACTGTTCTATTCTTCCTTTCCACAACTCCATTTAGTTGAGGGGTCCATGGTGCAGATAATTGTCTCTTTATTCCACGATCTTCACAAAAAGAATTAAACTCATTGGAAGTGAATTCACCACCTCTATCTAATCTTAGACATTTAATATTTAGACTTGTCTCTATCTCAACCATAGCCTTAAAGATCTTGAACTTTTCTAGAGCTTTAGATTTCTCCCTTAAGAAAGTAGCCCACATCATCCTTGAATAGTCATCAATAAGCAACATAAAGTATCTATATCCTTCTAAACTTCTAGTTCTAACAAGACCACACAAAGATTAGTATGCACAAGATCAGGACAACAATCCATTTGAATTTTTCTATTTACTCCAAAATGAATTTCTTGTTTTCTTTCCTAATTGACATTCTTTGCATATGGTATTAGTAGGTTCCATCAGCTTAGGAAGATCTCTCACAGCCTTAGTGGAACTTATCTTGACAATATTATCAAATTTAACACAATACATTCTCCTATTCCACAACCAACTCTCATCAATTTGAGCAGTCAAACAACTTTTACTAGAAGCACTTTGGTGGAAAATATTACCTTTTGTTTTTGTACTTAATGCAATCACATTTCTATAACTTCCCAATATTTTGCACTTTTCATCCATGAATTGAAGATTGTATCCCTTATCAACCGTCTATCCAACACTTAAAAGATTATGCTTCAAACCTTCAACATACAAGACATCATCAGTGTTATGCTTACTATCAAGAGAAATGCATCCTCTTCCATGGATCACACCAGTTGTATTATCACCAAATTTCACAACACCACCATCATACTTTTCCAAATTCACAAACTTACTTTTATCTCCTGTCATATCATGACAACAACCACTGTCAATTACCCATTCATCTTTCTCTTCAACTCGAGTAGCTAGGGCTTTCTTTGTATTTGTACAACTAGTAGATTTAATAGACACATGAGTATTTTCCTTGATAGAAATAAACACAAATTCATCTTCACTTGCATTTCATTTGTCATATTCATCATTTGTCACACCTTCATCAACAACATAGTAACACTTCTTTTGGAATTTAGGCTTGTTATATCTTGGCTTGGAAACTCTCTCTAGACACCTTGATGCAAAATGACCTATCTTATTCCAAGAGAAACATGTAATAGGAAAATTTCCTTTATACTTACCTTGTCCTCTAGCTTCTCTTTTCACAATCAATACTTCAAGTTCTTCAAGTTCTCTTTCTTCTTCATCAAGTTTTCTCATTTCATTACGATCATATCTTTTTCTATCTCTTCCAGAAGTAGTAGCCTTTAATGTAAATTCAACCTTAGGAAGTGCATCATTGAATTCACTTAACTCAAAAGTAGTAAGCTTACCAGTCAACATGTATTTGGTAACATTTTTCACAGTCTGGAGCTCTTCAATAACACTAGCCTTGAATTTGTAAGAATCAGGCAAGGTTCTAAGCACTTTAGCAACAATCTCTGATTCATCTATTTGACCACCAACACATTTGATACCACACAAAAGTTCATTCACTTTTTGCATGAAAGTAGTAACATTTTCATCATCACCCATTTTCAACTTTTCATATTTCCCTTTCAGAAGGCTGATAAGAAGTCTTCAGGTCCATCACATTTGTCATGTCTCGGTATCATTCAAAGGACTCAACAACACCTCCTTAGCCTTGATAGTGTATTCAACATCCCTGATATCAGTAGAAGTAGTAGGACCATTCTGTAGAACAACATATATATTTTTTGTAATGCTCCAGTATGGTTCACCAATGCATCTTAGATGGCACTCCATTCGAGTCTTCCATAAAGAATAATGTATTCCATCAAATCTAGGACTATCCTTCTTATAATTTTCCATCCCAGATCACCTCAATTTGTTAAAATTATTTTGAGGAAAAACAAGCTTTGATACCAATTGTTGGAAACACAAGGGAAAACAGCTGAGTGGGGGGGTGAATCAGTTGTCACCAAATTTCACACTTATTCAAATTATTAACCTTATTCTCATATCTAGTCATTTATCATGAAAGCATAAAGAACAATGCATCATAATCACACATAATACCAATATTTTTATGTGGAAAACCTATTAGGGGACAAACCACAGTGGAGGTCAGTCCACAAGATTATACCCTGTTAAAAGTATAAGAAAATATGAATGGGGAATGCACATGCATTCAGGAACACTACCTAGAGCTCACTACTCAACTACAGAATAGGATTACTACCTAAGGGAAGACACACTATCTTACAAAAAAGGTTATGATTAAATCCATCAGACTTTGAAATGAGAAAATAGCATCTGCTAATGCCTCGTTACTGTTCCAGTTAAGCACATAAACACTTCTTCACTCTTCTTCACTCTTCTTCACTCTCTACTCTTCCTTCTAATGATCTAAAATTTATTCGTACATAAGACTCATATAGTTCACACACACATACTTGTTCACTCTTGCAAAATGATAAACCAATCATTCTTATATATCCAAAACAAGAAATTCCATCGCTATAGGTCGGGTCCAAAGAAATAATAAAATAATTACAAACAGTTGGCCCAAAACACATAAAGATTATTCATGTGAATCAAATAAGGTTGGCCACAACATAGTGAATACTGAAAATAACATCCTAAAACATGAACCATTTCAATTAATTACTCCTCGAATATCCATAACATGCTTCAACACCTTGTCGGCCAAGAACATGAAAAACATGATCATGCAAGAGAAAATCTTGGATCACGAGCATGACGATGAATGTAGACATGTAACATAGATAGAGCATGAACTAGAAACATCCAAAAACATCATGAAACATTAGAGAAGCATCTGCAACAACTGAAATAACTAAAATCAGAAGATCTTCATTCAAGAACACAAATTAAAGTAACAAAAAACCTGCTAGAATACAAATCTTCATAACTCGATCAAATCTTCACGCAAATCTCTGAAACTCGACATGGATAAACTTGATATACTCCAAATGAAACCCCTTAGTCCAAAACCTCAAAAAATAAATGACTTGAACACACCGATAGAAAGAACTTCACTTCACCTCTGACAACCTGTAGGACTTCTCATTACAATTTTCTCAATATCCTCGACATATACAGCTTCTAATGCAACAATACTAATAGTGTTGACATCAATGACAACAACATATGAACAAAACGCCACAACATCCAACACAAGGAACCCTGATAGTGAACTAGCTTGTTCAATTTGGTGTATTTTTGCTAGGAACACACTCGTATTGGGGCAAATGTCGTCAAGAGCTTGTAAAAATGATCCACTAGCTTGGCACATCGACTCTCTTCTTCACTTTGAGCTCAACAGACACAACATGGCCCAATTTGCATAGGGTGATTGATCCTCATGCCCAATTAGATATGCCATATTCCTAAAGATGCTTCACAGACAATGTTGTGCAGAAACTGTACATAATAGCCTTGTACATGCACTTGTGACTCACCATTTTTGTGAAGAGGTTATTGAGATGATTTTTCACACAAAGGACTACTGGTATAGGTATGAGTGTAAATATCGTGGATCAACACATGTCCACAATTTATTGTGTCTTCCAAGTGCCTCTAATATGGACATGCTTGATTGGTCCAACCCACATGAGCTTTAACAAGAAAAAAAATCTTTGATCACTATGTTTCAGCATGGAACCCTCGTTCCCTGGATTAACTAATATGAAGTGTCCACCACTCACCTTTGGAGGACTCGTTCTTACTTAATATTATGCAAATCTCTTGCATGGATCCAATGGTGGATTATGAATAGTTGTCAAACACGGTGCAAAGGAATACCAAGTGTACTCAATACACTTGCATTAGAAAAAAAGGACACTAATTACAATGTTGGTACAAAGCTCCATGGAATACACAACTATCATTGACATTGGTGATTGATAGTGAATTGAAAAAATCCTATAAGCTAGCAAGAATTGATGAGTGTGTTAATATCCACAACCCTAAAATGCTTGCAATTTGGCGAGTGAACGTTGATTGCCAACTAGTCTTGTCTAGAAAAATTGTGCTGAACTACATTTCCAAATATGCATCAAAGTTTGAAAAAAAATCTGGAAGCTATATTGATATCTTGCAAAGGCTTGAAAATACAAATTCATCTTGGGATAAAGCATTGCTTTCCTATTAAAAATCATGATGAACTTGGTTGCAGATCGTGACATTGGTGCACAAGAAACATGCCATATACTACAAAAGTTTCCCCTTTTCATCTCAAGCTAGAATTTTGTGTCTTTGAATATTAGTAGGTAGACATTCCACCATTTGAAAATAGTTGATAGTGGTGATGAGCTTGCAAGTGGTTATATTCATTGTTACATGCAAAGGCCAACTGAAATGGAGAAAATATCCCTTATTCAATCAACACAGCTATATACATATCAAACAAATCACAAAGGTGCAGGCTGGCATCCCCAACCACAACCTTTTATCATCATTATTTACCTACTATTCAAGACCACTCCTCAAAGAAAAGTGATAGCTTTGAAACATTTTTTGGTCAGAATTGCTACTATACAAGCCTTTCTAAATTGTCGAGGCAGACATAGGCCTCACAAGAGAAAGAATAACACAAAACTGGAGGCTATTTTATGTTGTTGGATATGACCCTTAGCATGTCAATAGAGTTATTTCTCCCTTTGTCGATGAAGAGGAAGGTGATAGTGATGTTGATAGTGAGAAATATCTACGTCCCATAGATGAATACGAATGGGAGTTGCTTTCTTAGCTTGGTGCTACAAAAAATGTTTGCTTTGACCAGCTGCAACTATTCGGTAGATGAGACTTTGATCTACATCACAAGTGGGATGCACACCATGTTCCAGAGAATCTACATAGGATTGCTAAATAATTCATTTCAACAAGTAAATTACATACAGCTGAAGGCACTCTTAGCTCGTTGGTAGTGCCTACACTTTGTCATCAGCTATCTCCTAGGCAAAAGCTTGCTTTGAATATCATTGAACAACACCATCTTGGCTCATCTTTATCATCACCATTGTGTATGATCATTCAAGGAAAGGATAGTATAGGTAAATCATTCCTTATAGACAAGATTTGAAGATCACTAAATACGTCACCAAATAAGTAAATGGATCCTTTGCTTGCTTTGGCACTAACAAGGGTGGTTGCTTTCAATATTCATGCCTCCACAGTCCATACAACTCTCTAAATACCAATTAGATATATGAATCAATTAAAAGGACAACCATTGACCATATTTCAAGAGGACTTCAACCATATTAAGTACATCTTAATTGGTGAAATGAGCTTCCTGGGGACAAAGTTTTTTCTTCAAATAGATAGTCAACTGTGGCAAGCATTCCCTGCTAGACATATGCAACCATTTGTTGGTATCTTTTTTATACTCGTGGGTGACTTGGTATAGTTTCCTCCTATTTTGGATAGGCCTATCTGTGCTTCTCACTCCACAAAATTGGCTCTTTGGCACACTTTTAATATTATTGTCACGCTTGACATTGTCTTCCAACAACATGGACAATCTGATACACAACAACAATTTTGTACACTCCTTTTGAATATTAGAAATTGTCAGGAATCCCAGTCTGACTAGAAAAATCTTATGAATCAAACAAATTCCATGCTTTAGACTAACCAAAACCAAGAGTTTAATGAAGCTATCCACTTATTCCCAAAAAAGAGGTTGGTTGCCTTGCACAATAGAAAAATGCTTCAACAATTAAATGTTTCCATTGCAATTAGTGCTGCTGAAAGTTCTCAACAAGCCACACTTGATTATGGAAATGATGAACAACTTCAAGTGGAGCTCTTACTTGCAATTGGCCAGCAAGTAATGTTGACAACAAATCTTTGGGTGGCAGTTGGCTTGGTTAATGGATCATTGGGTTTAGTGAAGGCTATCATATATGCTAGGGGTGCTAAACCACCTCTATTGCCTAAATATGTTGTTATTGACTTCCCAAACTACATTGGCCCAACATGGGATTAGGAAAATCCAAGAGTCATCCCCATTCCCCCGATCACATGGGGCAACCAAAGGAAGATCCCCTTGACAATGGCTTGGGTGATAAAAATACATAAATATCAAGGCTTGACACTAGAGAGAGCTACAATAATATATATTAGAACTAAAGAAAGGAAAGGACTAACGTTCACAACTCTCTCTCTTGTGTTAAATCAATAACAAGAATACTCATAAATCCACCTTTCTCTTTTGGCATATACTCTAGGCTGCATTCCAACAAATACAATGAACTTCAAATCAAAGAAGAGGATCACCTCCAACAATTGTATACATTCCCATCATGATGAAATATTTTTTTTCTTAATGGTAACTATACCACTTTTTGTTTTCCTTTTCATTTTAATGCATTTAGAATTCCCATCATTCCTAATTTTCCTTCCTTCTTGTTCTCTCCATAGTGCAGTTGCAATCACTTCTGCCAAGATAGAAAAGGTTTCATTTCTACAGTGATTACTAAGAGAATTTGTGATTCAATTCTTTCCCTACATTTCCCCTTGCCTTCAACAAAAAACATGGACTCCTTCTTGTTCCTGGCTTGACCAAATATTATTCATATTTATTTTTTCTCTCAATACCTTCCTCTCCTTTTCTCAATATTTTTTCTTCGAGAGCTATTGCCTTTGAGCCATTTGTGTCTAACTATATCAGATTCTAACAAATTTAGATTTCAAACATTTTCAACTGTAACTACAAATCTTAACAATTCTTAATAGCTTCATTGTCACAAGTTTTCCATGGTGTATGAGTTATAACTACATTCTATTTATTGACAAGTTAAGGCTATATCTGCTTTATTCCATCTCTTCTTTCACAACTACATCTAAAATTTTCTGTAACAGATGTTACAACTGTATACATTTTTAAAAATGGATAACACTGATTTCAACTGAACAAAAATGCCAGGAGTGAGAAGAGAATTATATGAAAATTATAATTGTACACATATTGTCTCCTGCTATCCACACAAGGTATTCGTGCATCTTGTTTATATGATCTTTTCTATTGTAGATAGATTGGATATTATTTTTTATAAACTATAGACGTCTTTATATTTCATGATTTAGATATTATGTACCAATGACAAATGTTCGCTACATTGAACTTAAAATTTTCCTTGTGTCTAACTATATTTCATTGAAACCATTTTATATTGCAAATGTTGTGAACTGTAGATATACACCTCCACATAACTAAATAGCTTTGCAATCAAATGATTTGAATGGTCTACAAGCTGTGACTACATTCTATTTAGACTGAAGGTAAGGCTATATGTTCTTTATTCCATCTTTTATTTCACAATTACATGCCAAATTGTTTGTCATCATTAATACAACTATATATATTCCTCAAAATTCCAAAGACCTGTTGTGACTAGATAAAATTTCCAAGCTAATGCTATGATATTTCAACAATCCATAATGCTTAAGATTTGTTGTTATTGGATATTTGATTATGTTTTCATTTGTGGATGGAAAAACTCACACATAATCAAATATCCAGAAACAACATATATTAAGCAAAAATTCTCAAGTGCCAAAACATTTATTTCACCATTGATCATAGTGGTGGGAAATGTATGTTCTTTCTTAGGGGTTTGATGGCAGCCCATGCGACCACATGACCCAATATGGTAGGGTGGAGAGTAGGCCTTCTTTTCTTCTGTTCATGTTACATCCCATTGCACCCACAAGGTATGCCTACATCTTATTTATTTAATGCCTTTTACTACACATGCATGGCATATTATTTGTTATAAATTATAGAGCTCTTTATTTTTCCTACTTTACATATTGTCTAACAATGACACATATTCATTGCACTAAACTTCGTGCACTTCCTTTCATTTTTTGCAGACCATACTTGAAACAAACAATTTTTCTTTCACATAAGATACCAATGTATTACTGAATGATCTTTTATCTCAGCTTATATTCATCAATACTATAGATCTTTACACAACATTAGATCTTCTATGAGGTCATCCTTGGCACATATTCAGTTTTGAAATCACATTATGGAAATTTTGATGAAGTAATGTTTTGTAAATGAAATTTTAGAATGATTAGAAATAAAATAGAAAAATATAGTTTCAAATTTTGGTATCAATCTTCAACAAAATAGTGTGGATGCAATCATCTCTTTATTCTTAAAGTTCTACATGAATTATATAAATTCACTTATTTGACATTTCAATGATACTCTAAGCTTTTAGATAATTTTATTACCTTTTTGAGATAATATATTGTCGATTCCTCCAATCAATGGTGGAATCAATGTTCCATATAACACTTAGAATACAACTTTTTCATGGATTTCTTGTTGTCAATTTTTTAATTTTGTGGGTTTTCCCATCTCGCTCGATGTTGAAACCAATATTTTTTGATTTATGGCTTCCCTTTTGTGGATGTGGTTGTAATGAAGTAAAATAATTAATGTGATACAATTTATGTTAATATATTGTTGCATTTGCAATAGATTACTTACTATGATTTTTTCTCTTTTGTGAATATTGTTACTAAAACCAATATTCTTTCATTTATGGCTTCTGCTTTCTAACTATGGTTGCAATGCAATAAAATAGTTAGTGTTATACAGTTTATGTTTCTTTCAATAAGCCATTCTTTGCCTTGGTCTATATTGTTTCATTTTCGAAAACATTCTATTCAAAGGGCTATATTGTTTCAATCTTCTATACATTGTTGTCCATAAATACTATATTGTTTCTTATAACCAATACTACTACATTTATACTTTACATTTTGTGACAACTACACAACACTATGTATCAATAATGTTTGTATCTGCAGTCACTGTATACATCTAAAAATGGTCATGGTTAATCAAGATTGTTAATTAACTAAATATGAATTATTTAATTAATCTTCTAAAGTCATCTACATATAAATAAATTTAATTATTTACCTATATCGCTCACTTTCATAATTCTTCTAACATAATTAAATAAATAAGTTTATTTAATTATTACCATCTTCCATCTTCCTCTTAATTAAATTTTACAATTTTTATAATTTGTTTAAATTAATTATCATATTATTCATAATTTGAATGTTTAAATTCAAATAATGGAATATTTCTCCAAACACCTTCTTCATCTCATAGTTAAATTAAATATTACAAATATTTAATTTAACACCTTTTTTTACTCCATACATAATTAAATATTAATTATTTAATTATGAAAACTTCTAAATTCATTGCCACATGTAATTAAATAAATTTATTTATTTAATTATGGGATTTATCTTCAACTAACTCCTGAATCGGAAACTTTCCTTAAATTTTGAATGGAAGAGTTTGTGTGTAAGGAAACATTTTCCAACCTTCCATCTTTTTCTCAACTTCCAAAATCTCTCACCGTTCATCTTGAAAAGCTTGATTTCAACCATTGATCATATTAGCCAATCAAAATCTTTCAAAAACTCTATAAATACCCCTGTGAATCCAAGCATTGGTTACACACATGCATTAGAGATAGGTGATTATCATTTTAGCATTGTCATTTTCAGCTTTAGCATTCATAGTTGTGTAATTTTACATTCTAGAAATCATGTTTAGTTTAAGCATGTTAATCATTTCTTAGCATAGCATGCATTCATCTTTAATCTCATTCTCTAGGAAGACTATTTGTTGAGCCTAGCACACGATCTGAGAGAAAGCTAGAATCGACAAAAACACTGTAGATAGAGGACAATGGGATGTCATTGAAGAAATTGTTGTTATTAAGAGTTTTCTTTAGTTTTTAATCAGTTTTCTTCAATATAATGTCCTATTAGTGTGTTTGATTTTTTTTTAATCTACATTTGATACACTTAATTTCAACCACACATTTCTGGCACCCACCATAGCGCATTTGCCCCATTTTTGACATCTAATTAAAGGTTTTTTGATAGGATTTCACATTCTGGAGTTCAACTTTCCAAAAAAATTTGGGTTTTAGCGCATACAGGACTTCTTTCAGTGCTTTTGCAAGTATTTTGGCACATTCGGGAACTATTTCAATGCATCCGAAAATTACTTTAGTGCATATAGGAAACAAAATAGTGCATGCATTTAGCTCACTTCATCAAAATTATCAAAGCATTTTTAGTTTAGCACATTTAGGAATTCTTTTAGTGAATTTAAGGTCTTTTGCAGTGCTTATGATGTCTATTTTAGCACATTAAATTTTTTTTTTAGCGCATATGTATGATCTTTTAGCGCATGCAGGTTGTAACTAAACAAAGTTCTGAGTCTGACACCTTCCGTAGACAGATCTTTTTTCTGATTAAAAAGAAGCAAACCTAGGGTAGACACATCAATTTAAAATGAACCAATCCTAGGATAGACATGGAATTTAAAAAGAAGCAATCCTAGGGTAGTCACCACACATTGATTTTGTAGTTAAAATGAATCCCATGCTTGTTGTGAAGTAATATCTTCACATAGATTAAATCATTTTCATTTGGGCTCTAAAACGAACACTGCCTTTTTTGTCTATGGCAATAGGTCTACGATCTCCCCTTAACTAGGTGATCAGAATACTAGACTTTCCTTTTCAATTTCTGCAATTTTAATGCTTCATTACATCCTTTAGAGGGCCTGCTCTTGTAGGAAAAATTATGCACCTAAGAGGAATGACCTAAGTGGGAACAACTAAAGCCAAATTTTCCAACCCACTATAATCAAAAGTGAATTAGGGGAAAGTCTACAGTTCGATGGTAGTGTGCAAGATAACCATCCCCAAAACCTTTGTTCTAAAGGTTGGGAGGTCTCTTGAGGGAGTTTATCATTTTCCACACCAAACGGAAACCCTTACGAAGAACCTAGTGTAGAAGCCAGCCGTGTCAGTTTTCAAACATCCTACTAATCACAGTGCAAGGGGAGGGAACAATCTGCCCCCAAGGTACTCACCATATAATTGCCAAGGACTGTTTGCTCAGGGGATCCAGTATCCACTTCCATCACTCTGAGTATGCACTTGGAAAAGATAAAAACTAGGGTGCCCCTTCATGGGTGACATGGTTGTGTGAGTTGACACAGTTCTAAGATGTGGGTTGTGGTTATTATGATGGCCTACTTGAGTACTAAGAGTGAGTCTGCCTGAATTGTCTGTTATGTGCAAAACCTATGAAAACATTTTTTTAAAACATTTTTTAACATACACTTGATGTTTATTATAGGGCTTAAAACAATTATTTTCAAAATGTTTGTTGTGTCTTCAATCACATTAATTCAGATAAAAGATCATCCAAAATGAGCATGCAAAAATTTAGCTGAAATTGTTCAAAACTACTCAGAAAAACTGCAACAGAAAACTATTTTAGCACATATAAGACACAAGGTAGTGCATCTGAGGTCTGTTGTAGCACATTTGACTATTTCATTAGCACATATTCCTATTTCTATAGTGCATATATGGCACAAAGTAGCGCATCTAACACTTTCTAGAATTGTTACTTTTAACAAATCTAAGTTTGTAACATCCTTGGTCCAGTAGCATTTTGACATTTCTCTCATGCTTAGAGAGTGGAAATCAACCAAGTTTGTTAAGAAATCAATTTCCAATAGGATCAAGAAACCTAAGAAACATTTAGGTTACACGAAAACCTTGTAACATATAATTTTTTTGTATAAAAGTCGAAATGCCTTGCTCCATTACCATGAGTTTCTCCGTAGGTACCAATATTTTTCTAGGAGATTTACTGAAAAATACGTTGTAGAGCCTTTATATTCATGAGCCTATTTCCAAAGAAGACCTCTATCACAATGACACAATCACGATCAACCTCTCAACTTTGATTACTTACCACAATGTTCTATTGAATATCCAACACATCCCTATCAAATCCTTCAATGAGTTTAATTAGGCTATTTGATATACTTATCATTCTTCAAAAACAAGGATCAAATCTTAAAAGTGCACCTTTAAAAAAAAAATCTAATTATTGATTCAACTTCCCCAATAGGATTTTGACATCCTTCATCATTGGAAGCCACAATCAAGAATTAGGAACATCTTTGATCATATCATAAGATTTTCATCTTATCGGATCAAAACACCATCATTCCCACACTTATCAAACTATGATCTAAGTTTAGAAGAACATTTCAAAATCATATACGTATTTTTACAAGATCTCAATACAATAAGATGAAAGAGGATATTCAACAAGAAGATCGTACCCAAAAAACTCAAGAAGAAGATGAGAGTAGTAATCCCCTTTATAGTGTGAGTCATAATCCCCTTTTCAACAACAACATGGATAACATAGAAGAAAATCCATTTCCTTACAACAAATATAGGAACATGAGAAAAACTCCTGTAGATAGTGATGATGAACGAGATGAAGAACATCACCTTAGAGAGGCCAAGTAAGATCCCAATTTTGAAAAAGCCTTAGAAAAGACTTTAGAGTGCAACAAAGAGAACTATTTCTTGTATTTGGCTGACAAAGGAGCTAAATTGCCTCATGATTTTGATACTGAGAACTTAAAGAGAAGTCTTGATGAAACACCCTTGTTTGATCTTAGTGCCTTCTCTCAACAAATTAAAGCACTACAAGGAAAAATTAAATACATGCAAGGGGGAACCAAAATGAAGAAATATGCTATCGATGATATTTGTCCTTACCCTTTTGATCGTAGTCTTAACATGATCCCATTTCCCAAACATTGTGAAGTTCCAAATTTTGATCATTATAATGGGAAATCAGATCCAATCGATTATATTAGAGACTTCCGAAATATGACTTTATAGTTTTCCCATGAGAATACATACTTGATGTGCATGTTTCCTAGGAGTCTTGAAGGCCAATCTATGGAATGGCTATCGAAAATCACACCGCCTATCAAGACATTTGAGGAATTGATTAACAAGTTCATATCACAATATTCCTACAAGATACAACATAAAATAACCATGATTAATCTCTGCAAGGATAAACAAAAACCTAGTGAACCATTCATTACATTTCCTCAGACATGGAGAAGATTGTTCACTAGATACCCACGCCATGTTCCTGAAAAGGAAAAGATCACCACTTTCATAAACAACTTAGATCAAGAGATGAGCTATCATCTTAATCTTCATTGTCCTCCCTCTTTTCAAAAATTGATTGAAAATTCCATCACCATTGAAGGTGCCTTAATCTAGAGAGGGATACCTAAAATTGATAAGGACAATCCTAGCTCTTCAAATAACCACAACAACAATGACAAGTCTATGTTTTGGACTCACAACAAAAACATGGTAAATGATGGTGTTGTAGATGCAAATCATGTCTCGACTAAGCCATTTGTTCTTAGTACTCCAAGTGCTCCTCACAACAATAACTATAACAACGTCAACTCAGTCACAAATCAAGGAAACAATCCTCCTCCTTCGAGGAATAGCGTGAATAAAAATTTTACTCCCAATCAAGGGAATGCCAACAATCAAGGTTACCGTGTGAAAAATAACAACAACAATTCCTTAGGAAATGTCCCAAAAAAAAATTCACAATGATCTTCATTCTTCTCTAGTAGAAGAACTTTTACTCCACTGGGTCAATCTTTAGAATATACATTGAAAGAGTTGATGGCTAAAAATGTTCTAACTTTTTTGCCTCAATGCAACTTTGAACCAAGTGTGAAGCCTCCATCATGGAATGATGCATACTATTGTGACTATCATTGGTGCAAGGGACATCATACAAATAATTGTCAAGCCTTGAAAAATGTCATCCAAGACTTAATTGAAAATGGCACCATCGCAATAGAAGGACACCAACAATCAAATGAAGACCACCAAGAATTTCACAACCCTTTTCCCAACTATCAAAAGGGTGGGTCTTTTGGAAAAAGTGTGAATCATATCAATGATAATATAATCAACCATATCTACACTAATAATGAGCAGGTCAATGTTATAAAAGTTAAGGAAAATATGGAATATAGACAAGTCAATGCAATAATAAGGGAACAAGCTAAAATTTTCTTAAAAGGTGCTTCTTCAAAATACACTATGCCCCCACCTCAACATCAATATGACTTAGTCAATCAAATTTGAAAAAAATCCTGCTCATATTTTTATTTTAGAACTCCTGAAGATTTCCCCAACACACAAGGAAATTCTAGAAGAGGCCCTCATTGACACAACAGTATCCATTGATCTTGATGTGGACCGATTTCAAACCATGGTGGGACACTTGTGCTCACCCACATGCCTCTCATTCTACAAGAAGGATGACATTTCCATAACTCATCCCCAAAATTCATCGCTATACTTAGAAGTCATGATCCACGAGTTTCGTGCTAGATGCATCCTAATAGATGGAGGTGCTAGCTTGAACATATGTACCATGAAGTTAGTTCAGGCTTTGCGATTTTCTAAGGACTCCATTGATCCTAGAAGAAAGATTACTATTAAAGCCTACGATGATGAGGAAAGAGCATCCAAGGGTTTAATCATGCTACCAATCAGAGTGGGACCTGTTATCAAGAATACTTTTGTCAAGTATTAGACTGTGATATTGCATACAACATCGTGTTGGGTCATCCTTGGATCCACAAAATGCAAGTTGTCCCATCCACATATCATCAATGGCATAAGTTTCATTATGACAGACAGGAGATCACAATACCAGCTGATAATTTGAATAGTCAAAATTGTGCCAACATCAAAGCTAGTCAAGATACTTTGGCTCCCAACAATCAAGAAGCACCTGCTAGTACTTCTTCCAAAGTTTATACACAAATTAGTTAGTTAACCAAAACCTTTGACAAGAAACTATGGTTCAAGGACAATGGAGTTGGGGAGTACTCTCTTTGTCTTGCTAATCTACCTATATCACCCCGGTCACATGGGAAACCTTCTATCACACAACATCAGATATCTATAGCATCAACCTCAATGCAATCACCAACAAAGCCAATTACAAATTTTAACGGATGATTTATCAAAGAAAAATTCCCAATGGAAGATCCTAAGGATAGAGAAGTTCTAAATTAGCTCTACAAAGATGAAGATGAAATAGTCCTCAATGCCAAAATACCAATTGACCAATATGGTAAAATATATTCAATCATGTAGAAGATGGGCTATAATGGTAATGGTCCTATTTGAAAGATAAAAGGAGTAGTTAAGCTTATTCACCTTCCAGGACTTGCTGAAAAAGATAAAACATGACTAGGCTATGATACTAACTCAAAAGAAAGAACATCCATGTAGTTGCATGATACTTTCCTCACATTATAGGAAGGTTCTAATACAAGAGAAGCATGTTTGACAATAATTCACAATTTTGTGGATAATAACTCTGACACAGACTTTGGTGAATATGATTGGGACATCATGTACAATGATGAGTTCTAGACGGACAAGAAGGTTGATGTGATACACAAGTATACCCCAACTCTAATCGAAGGTGAAGAGTCAGGGTCCCAACCACAAGGATCTAAACTAAAAGTAAACTATGATTCTAGTGATACTGAGTCATATTTAAACGAACAAGAGGGTATGTGCAGGATCATCATGGAAAAAATAGGCCTTTAAGTGGCAAAAAAATTAGAAAAATCAGAGTTAGGAAACTTGATGTAAAAAATTGAATAAGTTATCTATATTATTTAAAAAATATGTAAGAATAGAATCTATAGCAAATTGAATGTAGTTTCTAAACTACTATGTTTATTTTATTTTTCAAAAACGTATTTGGTGAAAATTTGAAATTTCAATGCAGTAGTACTTAAATTTCAAGGAAAAAATAAGTAGGTGTTTGTCTAACCACCCTAACCACAATTAAATGATAATATTTTTTAATAATATTTTAGATATAAGTATATGACTCATGTATCAATGTGATGCATATTTTTTTGTAATTTTTTTCAAAGTAAATAATTAATTATGAATTTTTTATTACAAATTTAAAAAAATATAAAAACCCATATGTCTGACCACCTTAACTTGGTCAATAATTCACGAAATTCAAATCTTCTTTTGTTAATCCTATATTATGCAAAGCATAGAGTGTGACACATTTTTTGGATTCAAAAATTGTGATACCGTTTGAAAGCTATATGTGTTTTTCAATCAGACTGTCAATCTGGACTTTAGTTGTAATTCAAATAGAAAAAGAATAATAATTATTAATTAAACTAAAAGTAAAGCATAATTTATATTGGTGGAAAGCTAAGAATGTCCTTTAAAAACCCTTTTTTTTTTATTAATTTTGGGTTAAAAAAAGTCGTCAGCCACATACCCTACGCATACCCATCATATTACAACTTTTTGGCCCATCATGATCCTACACATACCAAGGACTATCATGGGAATAGTACCATCATTGATCTGCCTCATACCTCAAATCCTATAGACAAATCCATTATGGTCATCACCATAGCCAATTTCATGCAGCCCAATGACCCACTACCTTTAATCCATCCTAATCTCATTTGACTGGGATTTATCTAAATCTATCAATATACCTATGTTTCCAAGTGATGAATCTATCATGAAATTCCATTCCATAGACAACAAAATGATTGTTCCACTACTGATTTTTGGCATACAGTCTTTAATCAAGAGAGTGTTAAGTATCCTAGATGCAAAAGTAAAAATAAAAAAGAAAGATCTAACTGTGAAAACTAGAATCTGGAAGTGTTAGATCAAACAAAAGATAAAACAAACAGCATATCAGATGGTGAAAACCTTTCTAAGGCACCAGATGATACTATACTTGAAAGTCTCCCAAAGCACTATCATGAGTGATCACCTACCTTGATTGAGCCTACAAAAGAGGTTAATCTTGAAACTATAGCAAAACCAAGGATCCTACAATTAGTTATGTCAATGACATATAAATAAGTACATGAGCTCATGAAATTTCTAAGAGAAAATCAAGTCAACTTTCCTTGGTCTTATGCAGACATGCCAGGTCTTGATCTGAATCTCATAATGCATCACTTCTCCATCAAACCAGGAGTTAAACCAGTGAAACAAAAAATTAGAAAGATGCATCCTCATGTTGCACTATTGGTTAAAGAAGAGCTCATAAAACTCTTTGATGTGGGATTTATAAGATCAATTGACTATGTAGAATGGATCTCCAACATTGTTCCTGTATCCAAGCAAGATGGAAGTATCAGAGTGTGCACAAGTTTCAGAGATCTTAATAAAGCATGTCCTAAGGATGACTTCCCACTTCCAAATATTGATACTATAGTTGATCCGACAGCTAGCCTTGCCATGTATTCACTAATGGATGGTTTTTATGGTTACAACCAAATCAAGATTGCACCTAAAGACCAGGACAAAAAAGCTTTTGCATGTCCATGGGGGACTTATTTTTGGAATGCCATGTCTTTCAGTATAAAGAATGTTGGGGCTACATATCAAAAAGCTATGACTACAATTTTTCATGACATGATGCACACATTCATGGAAGATTATGTAGACGATATATTGGAAAAATCGCACAGAAGGGAAGGACATATTGAAGTATTATCGAAAATATTTGCAAGGTTGGAAAAGTTCAAAGTTTGTCTCAACCACAAGAAATGTGTTTTTTGGGTCACATCTGTAAAGCTCTTCAGATACATAGTGTTAGAAAAGGGAATTGAAATAGATCCTACCAAGGTACAAGCAATCATGGAAATGCCTCCACCAAGGAATATCAGTCAGTTAAGGTCATTACAAGGATGACTTCAATATATCTAAAGGTTCATCACACAACTGGAAGATAACAGTTTACCTTTCACACACCTATTGCATAAAAATGTTCCTTTCAAATGGATGACAAGTGTGAAATGGCCTTTCAATAGATCAAGTAGTACCTAATGAACCCACTAGTTCTAGTACCACCAAATCCAGAAAAATCGCTAATCTTATATATTTCTGTAACAGAGACATCTTTGGGGGCATTATTAGCACAAGATGACTCTACAAGAAAGGAACATGCAATTTATTACATCAGTCGAATGCTAACAAGTCATGAACTCAACTAAAATTTCATTGAGAAGGCTTTTCTAGTAGTAATCTTTGCCTCACAAAAATTTTGGCACTACATGTTAACTCATACAATCAATCTTCTTGCAAAGATTGATACACTCAAGTATCTGCTAAGCAAGGCTACATTAATAGGAAGGTTAACAAAATGGGTTATGATCTTGAGTGAGTTTGACATCCATTATGTTGATTGCAAAGCAATCAAAGGAGAAGTTATCGTTGATCAACTAGCTAAAGCACCACGACAAGTAAAGCATCCCATGCACATTGAATTTACAAACGTTGATGTCTTCACTGCCGAATCCAAACAACCATGGTAATTATACTTTGATGGTTCTTTCACTCAACATGGATTAGGGGCATGCATACTCTTTGTCACCCCTCAAGGACATACCATTCCTCGGTCATATAGGCTAATGTTTCCATGCACTAACAACATAGCCAAGTATGAAGATTTAATCACTAGACTCAAGATCACATTGGAATGGAGGATCACAAAACTACAAGTCTATGGTGACTCACAGTTAGTCATTAATCAGATCAATTATGATTATCAAGCCAAAGATGACAAATTATTGCCATATAAGAAAATGGTTGACTATTTCAAGAAGTACTTTGTGGATATCAAGTTCATACAGATTCCAAGACTTGATAACAAAGCAGTTGATGCCATGGCCACGATTGCATCATTGTTGCAACTCCCAGAAAATTAGGCCCGCTATGAATTTCTAGTGGAACAATCATTTACACCTGCATATGACACACGTAAAAGCCAAATCATTTGTCGCTTAGTAGGATCTGATTCACCTTGGGATGGAAAGATCTATGCCTACCTAAAATATGGCATCTTACCATCCGACTTATCCTGAAACCAAAAGCGTAACTTTATCTGCCAATCCTCTCGCTATACTCTTATCACTAAACCCTTTATCATCGTGGTTTTGATGGTACTTTACTTCGATGTCTTTAACGTGATTAATTTTACAAGGATTTAGAAGAAGTTCATGGTGGAATTTATGGTACTCATTCAAGTGGACTGACCTTATCCAAGAAATTGATTAGAATGGGTTACTACTGGCCTATAATGGAAAGAGAATCATTCACTTTTGTGAAGAAGTTCTCAAAATTTCAAATACATGAGAATATCATCCATGCACCAGCACAAGAACTACAACCATTCATGCCGACCTAGCCATTCTCTCAATGGGGGTTAGATCTAATTGGCAAGATTCATCCTTCATCATTGAATAGACACAAGTTCATCATCATAGTGACAAATTACTTTACCAAGTGGATTGAGCAAGTACCTCTCCCTAAGGTTACCAGAAAAAAAATCTCATCGTTCATACTCAACTATATCATTTGTCAATATGGCATTCCCAACTCCATCATCATAGATAATGGATGACCATTCAAGAATTAGAATGTTGATGAACTTTGTGAGAGATTCCATATTCAACACAAATATTCAACACCTTAGTATCCACAAGGGAATGACCAAGTAAAGGCCTTAAACAAGACTATATTGAAAATTTTGAAGAAAACTGTGAATGTAGGGAAAGATTGGCACGTTCAACTCAATCCCGCATTATGGGCCTATAGAACTAGCATCACAATGCCAATAGGAGCAACACCATTTGCTCTTGTATATGGATTAGACACCATATTACCTCTAGAGGTTGAGATTCCATCACTCAAGGTATCATTGAATGGCCTCACAACAGATGATGAATACAAAGTTTCCCGATTGCAAGAGCTAGAACTCCTCAATGAGAAGAGACAACGAGCAACTGATCATTTGAAAGAATATCAATAGATAATGTATTATAGACATGTACCTTTCAGGTTGGTGATCTTGTTTTGAAGGAAAACCCACGAAATCAGCAAGATAGAGAGAAGAAAGGAAAGTTTGAACCAAATTGGCTAGGTCCTTAAGTGGTCATTATAGTATACAGTTCAGGAGCATACAAGTTGTCAATGTGAGAGGGGGACCTACTTGAAAAACCCATCAACAACATGTACCTAAAGGAGTATTACGTCTAAATCAGTTATCATCATCCATAAAAGGTCCTGAAAAAATTCAAACAAATCAGAAAAAGTCCTAAAAAAATTCATAAAAATAAGAAAATGTTCTAAAAAAAAAAAAATCAAAAAAATCATCATAGGGTGAAAACCTAGCAACAGGCAGTCTATTGACAAGAAAAATACAAAAAATAAAATAAAAATCAAAAAAATGCAATAAAGACAAATAGTGAAAATTTGGAAAATATACGCTATTTGTAGCTGTCCATCTATTAGTTCATGTTCTACACTTCACTTCTCATCCTTCATTTCATGCATCTTTTCCCTCATCTTAGGGCCACAACAACATCATACAATCATCATTTTCCTAGAGCAATAACATCTTAACATGGCTTGATCGCTGTACATATTCATTTTAGCAAGTTGTGCCAATATTGGGGGCAAACGTTTAGATACTGGGGGTAATCAATTTTTAGAGTTTATCAAAACAGCTAGAGAATGACATAAAATCCAATCATGCGGAAAAATAATCATATCACATGAACAACTATTCAATCATTGATCTATATCGTAATAGTTTTCAACAAGTACCATATCATAACACATATTATAACACAATTATTGTTTGATTTTTAATATCATCCCTCTGGAGCACACTCAATGATTTACTAAACTACAGTGGCGAGGAAAGAGAATGATTTTTCTTTGTCTATTTTCTTGAGGTTAACTATCAATCTGGTGAAAATATGTCATGAGACATGATTTCCAAAGCATTTCATTGATGCCAGTTCCAAATTTGCATAAAAAAGTGGTTAATCTTTGTCTTTTTATGCAAGAAATTCTCCAGTAATCTTGGTTCAATTATACCTCGATGCTTGTATTGACTTGCTATATCAAAAATCATGAAAGTTGTTCTTAGGTCATCATTGGTGCTAATTTCCCCTCTGATGCTTGTACATACTTCCAACATTTTAAATGCTCTATGATGATTCAAGAAAGCTAACAAAGTGCTCAACAAATGGTTGGTTTCATTTCATTGCATTTCATTTAGATCATTATATATATCTACATACTGAATTTGCATCAGATTTTTGAAAAGGTTGAACAAAAATATCAACGACTGTCATGTCTCTTTGGACTATTTATGGAGGACATTCAAACATTTATTTCATTATCATCTTTCATCATCATCATCATTTCATTAATCCTTATCATTTCCTCTAGGTTCTGTACATATCATGTATAGTTTATCATTTATCATTCATTCTCATATCATTTCGATCCTTTATCATTTATTTATCCATCATTATGCATTATCATGTTATTTATCACTTTTTTTTCATATCATATAATTTCATTGCATACCATTGATCATTCTCATTTTATATCATCTTCATTTTAGATATCATTTTATGGCATATCATTTAGATCCTTTATCATTTCATATCATTCATTTATCCATTAGGTATTTCATATCACTTTCATTTTCATATTATCTATCTTCTTCATATCATTAAGATCTTAATTACCATCTTTATATCCATTTCATTTTCATTCTACACAGTTGCATACCATTTATATCATCTTTATTACCATTTCATTATCATTTTTATATTTGTGTCATCATTTCCTAATCTATTTCATTTCACTTATCATTTCATTACATTTTCATTATCATTATCATTTCATCATCATTTCATCAACATTTCATTACATATCATTTATAATCTTATCATACATCTCATTATCATTTATCATTATCATTTCATTAAATTTCATTACGTGTCATTTATCATCTTATCATACATCTCATTATTATTAATCATGCTCATTTCATCCCATTTATTTATCATTTGTCACATTACATTCATATCATATCTTTACTCATCTACCATCTTCATAGCATTTAAATATCATAACACCTTTCACATAACATTTGACCCATATCACATACTATTTCCTAATCCATATCTGCATTACAAATTCATGATGCATTTCATAACCACAACATCCATTTTTCATCATGTCATAATTATTTCTTGTATTTGAAAAATAAAAAAAATAGAAATTACATACATTACATCTCCATTTGCAAAACATTACATTTGTCATAAACATATCATTATCCCATTTCATATTTTCATAATCACATCATAAATCCATCCACCTGCATGACATCATTAGTACACATCACAAATCATCATCATAAGAATCATCCTGCATCATAGGTTAGGCATTAAAATATCAAAGGAATCACAAATCCATCTCATAACATATACAAAAAAATGCATATATCCATATCATCATCACATAAAAAATGCACATCATCAAAACTCATCGCCGATGCACATCATTGCTCATCAAAAATAAATACAAATGCCTAATTGTCCAATGAAACTGAAAAGTCTAGAGACAAACATAAGATATGATAAAAAAAATGAAGGTGCATGCTCCAAAAATGATATAAATCAATAATACAACATTAATCAAAATCACATATCAAGGCTAGTTGATTGAGCCCCTTGATGGAGCTGGTCTAGAGGACAGTGGCTTGCCACTACCCCCTTGCGCTAGGATCCTGTCGAGGCCCTGTGACTTCTCTGTTGTGTGTCGTAGTCTGTGACCTACTCCTAGATCTACTATAGGACCGAGGGTAAGGCTCTCTGAGGTTGGGAGGGAAAAACACCTCATATCTAATCCAATAATGCTCAACCTCCCTAGCAATCTCAAATCCCTCTGCAATGACCTCTTGCGAAGATGCACTCTCAACAATGCCCATGAGTCTCTCAGCAACACCCTCTACCTCTAATGTGCTCTGTCTAAAGGAGTCTCTCTATGCTATCAACTAGGCCACATGTGGGTCCAGGGTAGGAGGGCGTGTATGCACCTGTGCCTACGCAAGTTGTGTCTATAACTACACTACAAAACTCTGAACCTGAGCCAATTGGCTCTGCAACTATGCTTGTTGCCCCTGAAGCGTCTGTACCTGGGCCAAGAGAGTACCTATATGTGCCTATTGCGCGGTAGAAGAGACCTTGATCACTGTCTACCATCCAATACCAATCCTTGGCCTCTGCATCATCTGAACACTGCCCAATATGTCTAGCCTCTGCCTCACTAGCCTCTACTAATTGCCTCCATCATCTCTGCCATCATCCTCACCACCATCATCTGAGCTCTCCCCATCTCAACTATCCTCCTTTCCTTCACCAACTGCCTGCTCTCCCACTATCACATCCTCCTATCTCATCCCTCCTAGCTGAGGTGCCATAATAATGGGTGTCGGCTCATCTAGACATGTAAAACAAGGGAATGGATGTGTGTTAAAATGAGTTGAGTACTCATCCGACATCCCTTCATCAATAATATTCGGCCTGTAGTCCCATGCCTCAGGCTATAAAGTGGTATACTCTGTATACACCACCTGATATGAAATGCATGACCCCCATCCAGGATCATCCTTGTGCTGCCCATAGTGCACAATTCCCTAGGGCCTCCCCTACATTAACCATACTATCTCTACACTCACAATGCCAAAAATATCTTTATAGGGTATGTGCAGGATCATGATGGGCCAAAAAGTAGCGATATGATGGGTATGTGTAGGGTATGTGGATAATAATTCTTTTTTACCCAAAATTGATGAAACACAAAGGGTTTTTAAAGGAGATTCTTAGCTTTCCACTAATATTAATTATGCTATACTTTGAATTTAATAAATTATTATTATTCTTTTTCTATTATAATTACGACTAAACTCCTAATTGATAGGTTGACTGAAAAACATCTATAGCTTTCAAACGGTATCACATTTTTTGAATCCAAAAAATTCATCACATTCTATGCTTCACATACTATAGGATTAAAAAAAGAAAAATTGAATTTCATGAAGTTTTTACCAAGTTAAGGTGGGTAGACATACAATTTTTTATATTTTTTAAAAGTTGTAATAAAAATTCATAATTAATTATTTACTTGGGAAAAAATAAAAATGTATGCATCACATCCAAACATGAGTCCTCTACTTATATCTAAAATATTATAAAACATATTATCATTTAATTGTGGTTAGGGTGGTCAGACAGACACCTACTTCTTATTTTTTCCCTGAAATTTAAGTACTACTACATTGAAATTTTTAAATTTTCACCAAATAGATTTTTTGATTTTTTAAATAAACCTATTAGTTTAGAAACTACATTCAATTTCCTATAGATTTTATTCTTACATATTTTTGAAATAATATAGATAACTTATTCAAATTTTTACATCAAGCTGCCTAACTCTAATTTTTCTAAATTTTTTGCCACTTAAGGGCTTGTTTTTCCATGATGATCCCGCACATACCCTAAAATGAATGAGGTCTAACCTATTAGATACCGAGGCATTCATACAAATGACATCTATAGATGATTAGTATCCCACACCTCACAATCTATGTATGGCCTCCATATCACTGAATCTATATCATCAAGAATCCATCACCAGTACTCCAACTTGCCCAGCTTGGGATGGACAAGTGCACTAGAATATGAATATACATATGGCCTTCTCAATGGCCTAGCTCTAGGAAAAAGTGGTCTTGTAATAGCAATATGCTCCCATTCCTAGATTTAGAGTAGGGTAACACCACACGACAGACTATCCCCTCCATTGTATACTACCTGATGCAAGTCATGATATAAATGAGGTAACATGCAGCTCCCCCAAGCATATCTCCATTGCTAACCTATCATCGGCTCAAGGATCCTCTCCCACCCAACTGATAATCCCTTTGACCGATGGTCCAGACAAATGAAGCCTCTAATGAATGCACCCAAAACAACGAGTAAGGTCAGATATCCCCTCAAATCTACCCATGGCACCCAATACCCTGCTATATGAGTATCCCCAAACATCGTCCTGAGTAAATTTGTACCACTTAGCTCCTTGTGGTCATAAACCACAAGAGCACCTACCACTGGAATCCCAAAAATACTATATACGTCCTCAGGAGTCACGATCATCTCACCCGTCAGTAAATGAAAGGTGTTATGCTTCGAATGCCACCTCTCTGTTAGTGTGGTCAATAGTCCCCTGTTGACCCAAATCAGTGGCATAGACAATAAAGGTCCCAACCCACATCCCACTATCAACCATATATTTTTCGATGTCAGATCTCATATATGATCCCAACCTATAGGGAAGCACTCTCTAATCTGAAGATATTTGAAACCCTCCTATTTTTGGTCACCACAAAGATAATCAATCAGACTCATATCATCGACTCATATCAATGTGATATATCTACATCGCATCATACAAATCAATTAGACTCATATCTATCTATTAGTGACCCATATTAGTGAGCCATATTAGTGATCCATATCAGTGACCCATATCAGTGACCCATATCAGTGACTCATATCAGTGAACCATATCAGTGAAGCATATCAGTGAACCATATCAGTGACTCATATCAAGTGACCCATATCAGTGAACCATATTAGTGAACCATATCAAGTGACTCATATCAAGTGACCCATATCAATGAACCATATCAGTGAACCATATCAAGTGACCCATATCAATGAACCATATTAGTGAACCATATCAAGTGACTCATATCAAGTGACCCATATTAGTGAACCATATCAGTGAACTATATCAAGTGACTCATATCAAGTGAACCATATCAAGTGTTCTATCTAAGTGACTCATATCATGAAATCAATGCTAAATTAATCTATCTAAATATCAAATCAATCTACTCTATCATCATTTACTATTTGTTTTCTTTTTCAAGAGAGAAAATTATCAACAATCAAATCATTTTCCTATTTTTATTTCAGTCAAATAAAAATATGTCTAAAGCACATCATCTACTATTTGTTTTCTATTGCAGAAATAAAATTTATTAGAAATAATATCAATCATCTACTATTTTTTTCTATCGTAGAAGGAAAATTTATCAGAAGTCATATCAATCATCTACTCTTTGTTTTCTTTTTTTTAGGAAGCAAAGTTATCAGTTCATCATCATATTTTCACTCATTTCTATCCCTATCAACATGATGACAAGAAAATTTATCTATCTGTTGACCAAAGACGCAATATACATCATCATTCTTTCATAATTTTCATCAAACAGTGCATTCAGCCTAAACTTCTTGGATGTGCTAATCTATGGCCTCGATGTGCTAAAACCCCCAAATGCATTGAAGTTTCCCTCTGATGCGTTCAATCCCCCTATGTGCCATTTTGTGTCCTCAAAGCGCTAATTCATTTCCTCTATGCATTGAAACCCTATATGCGCTACACTCACAATTTCCTACAGGCATCCTATATGAGCTATTTCACCTATCGAATGTGCTAAACTACCTATTCCCTCAAAGCGCTATTCTACACCCTGCATGCGCTAAAAGAAATATCACAAGTGCTAAAAATCCTACTCTATGCACTAAAACGAAATGTTCAAACCTAAGTCCGCGCTAAAATGCATAAAATTTCAATTAAAATCACAAATTTTCAACACATAGAGGGTTGAATTGAATTACCGATGGTCCATACGTGGCTAGTCTTTGGTATCAGCAGGCTCACTCTACTCTATGTCTATGATACGAAACCTCCATCTCACCAAGTCAGTGTTAGAGCAAAAAAATCACCACAATCAAAAGGTGAAAATGACTTTCCCTTTTTACTCATTTGTAACCTTTGAAAGGTCAAAAAAGGTGGGTTTTTGTGCCATTTTATTTTTATTTTTCTCCTTTTCTCAAACTTTGACCTTATTTTTCAAACTGGGGCATCTTTTCATCAATTATCGGGAGCTAAATCACCACATTCCTCTCATCATTTGAATTTCATCATCAACCCAACATTTTTCTCATCATTAGTGGTTTACCTCTCAAGGGGGCATCATTAATATCAGTACCATTTTTCAATCAGAAACATATCAGAGTCAAATCAAAAGGACATATCAATGAGATTTTTCCAACTAGGGGAAAAATCAAACACAACAAATTTCAAAGGTAGGAATATTTTCTTTGAAGCAAAGTGTTTCACACATCACTTCAAAGAGGGGAAAAAATCATTAATATTAGTAGCATTTTTCCATCAAAACCATATCAGAGTCAAATCAAAAGGACATATCAATCAGATTTTTCTGACCAGGGGAAAAATCAATTGTAGAAAATTTCAAAGGAAGGAATATTTTCTTTGAAGCAATGTGTTTCACGCACCAGTTCAAAGAGGGGGAAAATGTATACATCTAAACATGGTCATGGTTAATCAAGCTTGTTAATTAATTAAATATGAATTATTTAATTAATCTTCTAAAGTCATCTATATAAAAATAAATTTAATTAGTTATTTATATCACTCACTTTCATAATTCTTCTACCTTAATTAAATAGATAAGTTTATTTAATTATTACCATCTTCCATCTTCCTCTTAATTAAATTATACAAATTTTATAATTTGTTTAAAATAATTATCATATTATTCATAATTTGAATGTTTAAATTCAAATAATGGAATATTTCTCTAAACACCTTCTTCATCTCACACTTAATTTAATTTAACACCTTTTTTTACTCCACACATAATTAAACACCTTTTTTTACTCCACACATAATTAAATATTAATTATTTAATTATGAAAACTTCTAAATTCATTGCCACATGCAATTAAATAAATTTATTTATTTAATTATGGGATTTATCTTCAACTAACTCCTCAAATGGAAACTTTCCTTCAATTTTGAATGGAAGAGTTTGTCTATAAGGAAGCATTTTCCAACCTTCCATTTTTTTATCAACTTTCAAAATCTCTCACCGTTCATCTTGACAAGATTGATTTTAACCATTAATCACATTAGCCAACCGAATCTTTTGGAAACTCTATAAATACCCCTATGAATCCAAGCATTGGTTACACAAATGCATTAGAGATGGGTGATTAGAATTTTAGCATTATCATTTTCAGCTTTAGCATTCATTGTTGTGTAATTTTACATTGTAGAAATCATGTTTTGTTTAAACATGTTAATAATATCTTAGCATAGCATGCATTCATCTTTAATCTCGTTCTCTAGGAAGAATGTTTGTTGAGCCTAGCACACGATCTGAGAGCAAGATGGAATTGACAAAAACACTGGAGATAGAGGACAATGGGACGTCATCAAAGAAACTACTACTATTAAGAGTTTTGTTTAGTTTTTAATCAGTTTTCTTCAATATAATGTCTTATTGGTGTGTTTGATTTGTTTTTAATCTACATTTGATACACTTAATTTCAACCACATAGTCACATATATAAATATCTACAAATAGGTGAAATACATTGTCTACATCTACTATGACATATATCCAACTCTACACAAGCTTTTATGCATCTTCTATGACATATATCCAATGGTGACATTGATATTCTATTCTTGATTCATCCTCACTTTGTACATGTTTCTCCCATTTTGTATTGTGCTTTGCCTATCCTATCATCATTGCATGTCATTACACGCAATTGCTAGTTTAAATTGTATACAAGGGGATATGGGATGTCCCTTAAACCTATGGTATGCACAATATTCATCATCTTTATACCAATGGGGTTTAAAGTGTAATTATTTAAAGGGTGTTATCGATGGTAGCTTAATCAAATTTTCTTGGACCAATTGTTGTAGGGTCATCTCTAAGGGATCCTTTAGTGGAGGGCTTGATGGATTAGAAGGTTGATAGATCAACGGATTATGATTTGGGTGACATGAAGGTGTTGGGATAGGACTAGTAGGCTCATGTGTTGGCACATGATTGGATAATCTAGACTTGGGTGTGCATGTTCTTGTTTAAAACGTCGTTGATAGTTTCATGAATGAATATTTTGGTAAGGTGAAGTCATGGGATATATAGATAAAAGATCTTGGGATTGGTATGAAGTTGATGGAATTTTATCTTGTTACCAAGGTGGACTTGGGATCCTATGTTCTTGTTGTGATATGGGTGGATATGTTGATGTGGCATTGACATAATAGGTAGATGGGTTAGGTTGGCATGATGGTGAAGGTGACACATAAGATTGAGGTTGAATGTGTTGAGGTTGGAATGGTGTTTGCACTTGTGGTATGATTTATTGTTGTGATAATGATGGATGGGTTGCATAGGATAATGGTTGTTGAGAGGTGGATTGATATGGATAAGGGTTGACATTGGAAGAGGTGTGATAGGTTGATGAAGGGTTAACATGATATGTGGATGGATGATCTAGGCGGATTTTCACCAAAAATTGAAGTGTTTCAAATGTTCCAAAAATTGGCACCTTGATGAAGTGCTTGGCAAAACAAACTCAACACAACTTGAGCAGAGTTGATAGGAGGTCATATGCTCAAGATATGAGTGGTAAAAGTTTGGTAAAATAGGAGGCTAGATGTAGATTCAGGGTTAAAATTTGGTCATCTAAAAAATGGTCAAAAATGACATCACATCAAAGATCTCATTGGTAGGATTTTGACGCCACTTGAATCGCATCAATTAGAGTCTATATGTACAAGAAATGGTCGGCAAAAGTTCTGTAGTAAAAAGGTTGACCATGCTAACGTCAACATGATGACATGGCAATACATTGATGATGTCAGCATATTGAAATGGAAGGTGCAAGTGACATGGACCCATCCTACCTTGACACATGGCATCCAATGTGGCAAGAGACATGACAATAGAGTGAATCACATGTTGACCCATGGCAATACGACAACTGAACTAGACCAATCACAAGTTGACATGTGGCACCTCCATGGACTTTGACATGGTTTGTTTAGTAAAATTTGGGTAGGGGTTAGTCGAACCCCCAACCTCCACATTCCTATTTTTAAGCTCCACCAATACACCATCCATGATCCTTGTAATAGAATAAATGGCGAAATTTATTTTTTAAGTATTTAAAGTGAATTTTGAGGAGAGGTAATTTGAACTACGCCAACCTCCTATCTCTCAACAAAATCTCCTACCATTGTTCCAAGCTAATACTTTAAGGATATTTTGGTGAAGGTTTGTTTTAAACAAGAATAAAGATCCCTTAAAATAGAGTTCAAGGCCGATTTACTCTATATTTAAAATTATTAAATTCTTTAATCCTTAAAAGCTCGAAAATCTAAGATTATAAGGGCTTTAAAATAATATTTTAAGATATTTAAGAAGATTTATAAAGATTATTAATGGTTTTTAAGGAGTTTAGGTAATTTTTGAAGGATTATTAATGATTTTAATGATATTGTAAGGGAATATTTGAAGATTTATCATTGTAAATAGAGGGGATTGTTGGAGATTTTTACTTGTAAAGGGAGATATTCCATATTTTGTATAAATCATATTTTTAGTAACCTTATTGGGAAATTTTCATTTACAAAAGGGGGGAGGTTAGGAGTTTGGTAATGAGGTGGTGACTTATGAGATAATTCTGAATTGTGGAGAGTTTAGACAACTTGAAGAGTTTTGATAGTAAAATGTTCATCTCTATGCATTGTGAGCTTGATTTCAAGCTTGTTGTACTTGAGAGAGATGAATTTTATAATTCATTATTGTTCAAGGAGATGTGAGGAGACTTTGTAACAGTTGAAGTGTCTTGTAAATAATTTTCGGAAGCATAATCAAGGATCGGTCACTCTATTGGAGAGGGACCCAAAGACATAGCCATTTGGTGAACTCCATTATCAACTTAATGTTTCTTGTCTTCTCTCTTCATCTCTCTTTTTTGTTCATCACTTTCTTATTGCTTTTTTTATTTAAGCATTTTAAATTACACAATTATGTTTTAAAGACCTTCAATTTAATCATTGTAAAAGTTATGATTCACGTGCAATAGTCCTAGATCCTAACATCAACTCAATGGATGAGGTTGATATGATGATATAGGTGACACATAGGATTGATGTGAAGTTTTTTGATGTGGTGATTGAATTTGATGTTGTGCTTATTGGATTTGATAAGTGGCCATGAGGTATTGGGCTTGTGCTATGAGTTGTTGCATTTGAGGTGATTGGTTTATTTGAATTTTTTGGATCATGTCATGGATTCCTTTAATGATTTGTTCGTTTACAGGCAATTGGCTTATTTGTGCTTTGTGAATTATGTGAACGAACTATTGTGCTAGGTCTTCTAATTTTGGCATAGTTTAAATTTTGGAAAATATTTGATTAAGATTACGATGATTTAAAATTATTAGTATGTGATTTCTTGAATGACTAGGATGATTTGGCTTGGAAATATTGGATGATGTGGAAAATTTTTATTGAAAGTTTGACTTGGGAAATACCAAACACAAGATATCACATGTAAATGCATGAACACACACACCAAAGACAATGATACACTTTTCTTTCAAGATTAAATGTCATGATTAAGAAAACACTTGAATACACAACAACAAGCCTAATGTTAGTCAAGTGGGTATGGCCAATTAGGTGTTAAGCTAGTATGCACAAGGTTGAATAGGGATGATTTGAAAGAAAAATATTAACACACAACCAAGAGAAAGGGGTGACCCACCCTTCACCTTCATTTCCCAAAGGTATACAATTCTTTGGGGCTGAACAACAAATTTTTGTAGGAGGGTTCTCTCTTTCACTTCTAGTGTTTTTCACCTAAAAAGAAAAAGGTATCCCACAAAAACTTGGGGGGTTAACTCAAGAATAGTGATAGTATGATTGAAATATTTCTAAAAAAAATGTCTTAAATGCAAATAACTGATGAAAGATAATGGATATTAATGCAAAACCTAAGAAATGCAAGTTGTTAGAAAACACATTGAGATATGAAAAATGATAGATTAAATACAATAATGAACAAGATAAAGATGATAAATAGAAATTGTGCACTTGGAAATTGATGAAGGAAAGAATGAAGAATGAAAAGGTCCTTAAAAATTTTGAAAATCTAATTTTTTGACCAACTGGGACACTTATGCTAAGCTGGGCGACTTAGTCCCAGATTTTGGAAACTACTCCAAAACCTATTTTAGCCAAATGGGTATCCAAATCTATAGAAATGTTTTACAAACAAGTGCAGTGGGATTAAGTCACCACTTTTAGCGACTTAGTCCACTTTGAATTTTCTAAAAATTCCAAAGTGGAAATGGAAGCCCTCACTCTACACTCTGTTATCTGATGGAAACCCAGATCCAAATCTACAGAAACACCTGATGTGTAGGATCGTGATGGGCCAAAAAGTGGCGATACGATGGGTATGTGTAGGGTATGTGGCTGATGACTTTTCTTTTGCCCACAATTAATGAAATGAAAAGGGTTTTAAAAAGAGATTCTCATCTTTCCATCAATATAAATTATGTTTTACTTTGAATTTAATAAATAATTATTATAATTCATTTACTATTTGAATTACGACTAAAGTCTTGATTGATAGGCTGATTGAAAAAAATCTATAGATTTCAAATGGTATCAGATTTTTTGAATCCAAAACATGTGTCACATTTTATTCTTCACATACTATAGGATTAAAAAAAGAAAAAATGAATTTCATGAACTTTTGACCAAGTTAAGGTGGTAAGACATACGAGTTTTTATATTTTTTAAAAGTTGTTATAAAAAAATCATAATTAATTATTTACTTGGAAAAAAATTACAAAAAAATATGCATCACATCAGGACATGAGTCCTCTAATTATATGTAAAATATTATAAAATAATATTATCATTTTATTGTGGTTAAGGTGGTCAGACAGACACCTACTTATTATTTTTTCCCTAAAATTTAAGTACTACTACATTGAAATTTCAAATTTTCACCAAATAGATAGTTTTAAAAAAAATTTAACCTAGTAGTTTATAAACTACATTCAATTTTCTATAAATTCTATTCTTACATAGTTTTGAAATAATATAGATAACTTATTCAAATTTTTATGCCAACTTGGCTAACTCTGATTTTTCTAATTTTTTCGCCACTTAAGGGCCTATTTTTTCCATGATGATCTTGCACATACCCAAAATATAATTTTGTTTCTAATTGGGGGTTTTCCTTGGTCAAATTCCAAGTTGGTATTTAAACCTTGAAAGAGATAAACTCTACATAAAACCCTAGCCCTAAGTGTGTCTAAGACTGGGTATGTGCAAGATCATGATGGGCCAAAAGTGGTGATATGATGGGTATTTGTAGGGTATGTGGCTGACGAATTTGTTTTTACCCAAAATTGATGAAATGAAAAGGGTTTTTAAAGGAGATTCTCAGCTTTCCAATAATATAAATTAAGCTTTACTTTGAATTTAATAAATAATTATTATTCATTTTCTATTTGAATTATGACTAAAGTCCTCATTGATAGGTTGACTGAAAAAAATCTATAGCTTTCAAATGGTATCACATTTTTTGAATCCAAAACATGCATCACATTCTATGATTCACATACTATAGGATTAAAGAAATAAAAATTGAATTTCATGAAGTTTTGACCAAGTTAAGATGGTTAAACATACAAGTTTTTTATATTTTTTAAAATTTGTAATAAAAAAATCATAATTAATTATTTACTTGGAAAAAAATTACAAAAAAATATGCATCACATCTGGACATGAGTCCTCTACTTATGTCTAAAATTTTATAAAAAAATATTCTCATTTTATTGTGGTTAGGGTGGTCAGATAGACTCCTACTTCTTATTTTTTTCCTGAAATTTAAGTACTACTCCATTGAAATTTCAAATTTTCACCAAATAGATTTTTTTTTAAAAAAAATAACCCTAGTATTTTAGAAACTACATTCAATTTTCTATAGGTTCTATTGTTACATATTTTTGAAATAATATAGATAACTTATTCAAATTTTTACATCAAGTTACCTAACTCTAATTTTTTTGAATTTTTTGCCACTTAAGGCCCTGTTTTTTCCATGATGATCCTGCACATACCTGACTAGGAAATTTGAAGTAAGATGCAACCCTATTCTAACATACAAGAATAATATGCATAAATGGAATTAGAAAGATGCAAGACTAATTCTAAAGGAAACTAAATCACATTATAAATGAATCTTAATGGCATGCAAACCTTTCTTAGGCTGAAAATAGAGAGAAAATGAAAGATGGAATCACTTTTAAAAAAAGTCCTTAGGCTTGATTTGATGGGTAGTTCCATCTCCTCAACCTAGATTTCTCCATGATTCTCCATAGGCATCCACGATCAACCCTTTGCAATGTGAGATATTGGACCAAAAAGTGAGCTTGAAGACCTACAAAAACCCTAACTTTCTACCCCAAAGCTTCAAATTTGTTGTAGATAAACTAATAAATCTTCTCGTGAAATATATTGCACTCTTGACTCTTGAATTTGTTTGGTGAAAAATGACATAATGTGTGAAAAATGACTTAAAAACATATATTTGTAGGCATAAATACCTAATTATTCATTCTTTTAACTTCACAGGATGACATCCATAATAAATTTGAATTAAGTTGGTTGTTTTCTTACTCAAAACTAAAAAATTCCCCAAAAGGGACTAAGTTGCCACCCTGGGTGACTTAGTCCCACTGGGGGTTTTTGAGGTGAGTTTTCTAGAATTTGTATGATTTGAATTTTTTTTCTGGGATTTTCATGATTTGTGAGTGGGATAGGACTTATTCCAAAATAATGAGCATTAGGGGCCTATAAATATTGTTTATAAGAGGTGCATAATGCAAGGGTGTCTAAAATAGGACCAAATTAATTGCAAAATTGTCTCTTTCTTGAAGAGTATACAAATTTTGGTGACACATTAAGCCCCCAATTTAATTCCCATATGACTCTATGTGCATATATAAGCTAAAGGACTCTAAACAATGCACTTTACTTCATAAAAGGATAGTCATTTAAAAGATGAGAGAATGAAGCCCCTAGTGTAGTTATCTACAAAACCACAACATTAGGAACTACATCCTGCAACACAAATTCGTTAGTTGTCCAAAAATCCTCTTATCTAAATTCTAGAAATCAAATTCGAGGGTGGATGTATTCCCCTTCTTGATTCCATTTGTTTACAGAGGTGGAATCAAGGTAGCAAACTAGCCACATCAAATAAGGAAAATCATATTGTAGGACATATCCAAGTACCATGCCACACAACGATAGACAATTGATGATGTTGGGTGCAAAATCACAATTCCAACACATCAAATGATGTAAAAAACATAGTTCACTAGCACTTGTTAGTTTTTTTTTAATAAAAAGTAGTTTATTAACTCTAAGACACTAAAAACCCTAATATCATATACGAAAAGAGTGAAAAGAGTTAAAAGAGGTAAGAGTGAAGTAATTTTTCACTTACTATTTAATTTTACCTTCTTGTAGCATGAGGGTGATGAGGGAAGACAGAAAGATGTTGATAAAATGAGACTACAGGCCTATGTGATTGGACCTATGAGACCAGGTGGCACACGACGAGCATCATCATGAAGTGAGTTGATTCAGCTACCAGTGGTATGTTATTATGCAATTATTTAATGATTTTTATGCATTTCTAGGATAATTTAGGATCTTTGAAAAGTAATCTCATAAAATGTCCCCTTTCTTTGCAAAGTGTCCCATTTGCTCACAAAGTGTCCCTTTTGTTTGCAAAGTGTCCCTTTTGTTTGCAAAGTGTCCCTTTTATTCGCAAAGTGTCTTGTTTCTTTGTGAAGTGTCCCAAAAGGGTTATAAAGTGTCTAGGGACTTTAGGAAAGAACACTAGAACAATTTTAGTACACTTGCATGAGGAATGAAGTAAAAATTAAAGATATTAGATGATTTTTAGAGCATAGTTTTGTGTTTTTCATAGGTACCCACCCGTTCATGACAACATCTAGGGGATAGGCAATTGAGATTTTTGAGAGATTTGGCCCCATCACTTTTAGGAGAGACAAAGCACCTACAATCCATAGGTATCTTCTAGGTGTACCTCATTCCCCCATGAGGTACCATGATTCTATGTTGATTGTGTTATGTGAGTGTTGGAATGTAGACACATACACATTCCACTTGCCGACAGGTGAAATGATGATTAACTTGGAGGACCTACACCATATTCTCTATGTTCCTATTTGGGGAGAGTAGGTACGTTTCAAGAAAGACTGCACCTTCTATGAGTAGAAGGTAGATATGTAGTATTGTCTAGGTGGTCTAGTGCATGATGAGCAAGTGAGAGGGCAGATAGACCTAGCGATGTTATTGTATTCATGAGCGCCAGTGGTGAGATGGATCATGATGCATAAAGTGGCACTAGTACTCATCCCAAATGGGTGGGTAGAACACCTTAAGGGAGGACTAGTTCATTTGATATGTGGGATGGCAGAGCGTCATACAATATATGCCTGGGGGCATTGTATCCTAGCACATTTGTATTATGATCTTGTTCGATTTGTTTTCTAGAAGGTAGATAGGATGGTGCACTATATTCTTCTATAGGTTTGGTGCATGGAGCATATCACATGTATCAGACTAGGCAGCTTCACGTGTGCTATAGCAGTAGGGTATCCTCGGGCCTTTGGCTATCCTCTATGATAGTTATGGTAGTACGAGGATTTGCATTTTTGGAGAGTGAGATTTGACTAACTGGAGGAGGATGATATCTTATGGAGACCTTATCAGTTGATGCTATAGTGGTAGATCACATGAGATAGTTGAGGAGACTACAATTAGATAGATTTTTGGTTTGCGGACATGATCACATAGTATGTCCTTTCTACTACAATCAAGTCATGTGGAAATTTAGATAGATTCAGAGACCACCCTAGGCACGATCCTTTTTCAAGAGGTCAGTGTGGAGTGCCTAGAGACTAGGTGATACAATGCAACTCACTCTAGACCATGTTTCCAAGATTCACTTCGACTTCTCAGATGATGATCAACCTCCAGTCTCTGATGTAGATGACTTCGGTGCCACATGTATGGGATTTCAGGAGTGGTGGATGGTATCATGACCAACTCTTGTATATCCAATGGATGAGCCTATAGGAGATGCAGAACCACTGCTAGATGAGGGAGATGACAGAGAGGATAGAGAAGAGGAGACATGATACCGATCTAGAGATATACTTACTGATGTCATTGATGATGAGTACGAAGTGGATGTAGATTTGGACTATGATGGCTAGGAGGGAGAGGAGGACGATGAGGATGAGGAAGACTAGGAGGAGGGTGAGGAGGAGGAACCATCGTTGAGTGAGAGTGATGTGGAAATAGTTGAGGATCGGCACAAGTGGGGAGAGCCCCCTCCCATTTGTATGATGAGATCATGAGCAACAGCTACATCAGGCATTAGTACCCATAGTCGTAGAGAGGCTAGCACATCTTCCATGCCCCTTACATAGGATGATTTTGATATTTCATAGTCTACCAAAGATATAGGTGATGATATTTGATTTTATGGATGTACTTTAGTGCTTATGCTCTTTATATATATATCATGATGATGCGTATTGATTGTGTACTATTTCTACCTTGCAGGAGCGATGAGAGATTGGTGGGAGCTCTACTATCAAGTAGCTATAGAGATTGTGCTAGAATCCATTGAAGAGGAGGAGATGGACTCAGATTATGTGCCCCCACCTATTGTAGAGGAGGATCCAGAGTCCCTCAAGCCATTCACAATATTACGAGTAGCATATGAGAGTCTAAGGAGACAAATCCATTGAGCCATGACTACAGGATAGTCATCCCAGACTCCAGCAAAGGTTGAGAGACTAGAGGTAGAGGTAGTATGGCTATAGGTGGAGAGGGAGCAGATAGTAGGGGAGCATCAAGTGGCCCTTGTACAGATACATGGCTTAGATTTTGCACTCAGATTTGGTAGATCATGATCACGATCACATATGACTGTCTCTTGGCGTCCTACTATTGGATCATGAATACCAGATCTCAAGGGGTTGGGTACCCATAGACCTCGGTGATATTGTATATTTTGATGATATGTACATAAAAATTTGGATAAATATATATATGTAAGCTTTTGATAATTTATTGATTGTGTTAATGTGTTTGAATGTTAATTGAAAATGTGATTAAGTAAATAATCATGGTAAAATTACTTAATGTCTTCATGATTTAGCAAGGCTTATGTGATCTAATTAAAACTTATTAGAGTTTCTCTTAGATACATCATGATGATTAAGTATGTTATGCTAAATTAAATGTATTAATGATTTAACTTATCCTAACACACAAGATAAATTTGAATAGTATGAAACCTAAAGTAATAAATTAGAAAATCACTTTAGTGATCAAGAAACACATGTAATTATTTGTCAAGAATGAAGCAATGCAAAAGAATATAGGAGATGACCCAATAGCTCTAACAGCACTATTTTATCATTCATGCCATTCAAAAAGGGACTAGACATAATACTAATGTAGATGTGCGGCATTGATAGGGTCTTTAAAGGGTGTACCATCTAGCTCTATTAAGGTGTAAGTGCCAGATCCATAATTTGTATTGATTATATAGGGTACTAAACAATTAGGGTTGAATTTTCCTTTTTCAACATAATCAACAGTAGTTTTTAATTAATTTTCATATGAAACTAAATCACCCTTAGTAAATTTCTGAGGAATGACATGAATATCATGTTTTTGTTGTAATTTATTAGTGTAAGCTTGGACATGCTTGAGAACATTAATGCATTGTTCATCAAGCAATTCAAGCTGGTGTAATCTTTTTGCCTTATAAGTTTTATTATCGAGAAGACCTTGAAGAGAAATCCTTAATGTTATTATTTCTAACTCCAAGGGTATGATTGCCTCGGTACCATAAACAAGCTTGTAAGGTGCAGTTCTCGTAGATGATTAGACACTTGTTCGATAGGCCCATAGCGCATATGGTAATTGCATGTTCCAATCTCTGTGATGTTGGTTGATAGTTTTCTTGAGGATTTGTTTGAGAATCTTATTAGTGATTTTAACTTAACTATTGGATTGTGGGTAGTAAAGTGTTGAAAAAAAATGTTGGATATGAAAGGTGTCCAAGAACTTCTTCACATCATTATTTTTAAATGTTGTTCCATTGTCTAAAATTAATGCAGAAGGAATTCCAAAGTGAGCAATAATGTGTTCCAAGATGAAACAATGTATCACATCAATAATGGTGGATCAAAGAGGAATAGCTTCTACCCATTTTATAAAATAATCGGTTGTTGTAATCATAAATGTATGTCCAGGAGAAGACGGTGGTGAGATTTTTCCAATTAGATCCAATCCCCATATTGAGAACAACCAAATAGGAATTTGGGCATGGAGCTCAGAAGTAGGAGCATGAATCAAATTATTGTGTTCTTGACATTTGTAACATTGCTTAACATACGTATAACTATATTTTTCCATATTTTTCTAATATTATCCCACACAAAGAAGTTTTTGCACTAAGGTCTTTCCTCCAAAATCATCTCCACATATTCCCGCATGAGCCTATTCAAGTGCCACAATTGATTTCAAAATCTTTAAGACATCTTAGTAAAATGCGATCAAAGGATCATCTATATAACACACTGGCAAGGATTATGTACTTGGTTGCTAACTATTTTAAATGAGCTTGGGTGTTTTTTGTTGTAGGCTTGGGAATGGTACCATCTTTAAAATAATTATATATGGCATTATACCATTCAGTCAAGTTATCCTTCATTATTGTTAACATGTCTTCATATTTATCATTGATTGAGGGCATCATGATGGGATGAACTATGAACATATCATCCTTTGAAGGATCTTGAGGAGATATAAGAGAAGCAAAACTTGCCATTGCATTTGCATGTCGATTATCTTTTTTTGGGATGTTGTCAATGGTGAATGAGTCAAATTGTGCCAACAAGGTCATTGTGAGAGCCTTATATTTCAATAATTTGTCATGTTTAGCCTAACAGACTCTGTTTATTTGTTTTATCACCAATTTCAAATCAGAAAATATATTAATATCTTTGATACCCATGATTAAAGTAGCATGTAATCCAACAATTAATGCATCACATTCAGTTGTGTTATTTGTACATAGGAAATTCAATCGACACGACAAGGGAAGAGGATTTTCGATGGGAAAAAATAATATAACCCCAACACTAGAGCCTGTTCTACACTTGTATTTATCAAAGTATAATTACCATGTAGATGTGGACAAAGATTTTGGCACCCTAATGCTCTCTCACATTTCTAGGGTTTTCACCTAAAAGGAGAGAGATGGGCCAAAATGGGAAATTTTCTCATTCAATATTAATGGAAAATGGATGTATTATGCTTAAATGTAATGCCTAAATGCAATAAAATAAAAAACAAAATAATTTGAAGATGCAAAACCTAAGAAATGTAACATGATGGAAAACACACTATGATATGCAAAATGCCTAAAAATGCAAGTAAATTATGAAATAACTAAACAAAATTGGAGAGGTGTACCTAAAATTTGAAATATAATGTGGAGAGATTCTAGAATCCAAAAAAATTGACTAAAAATGTTGACTGGGACACTTATGCCAGGCTGGGCGACTTAGTTCCAATTTTAGGAAAACTTGTCAGAATAGGAATCTGCCAAATGGGTATCAAAAAGAGCAATAACTACTTTTCAGGCCTGGCAGCAAAACCAATCCACCACTAGTGATGAATTAGTCCACCTATAGGTTTTGGGAATTTTGGGATAGGATCATGTAGCTTCAGGTTTGCAATTGCTTTTCTAACAGGTCTCCGCTTCTGAAATTCTAATTTTTGGGTCTAAAAGTGACTTTTTGTTGATATTTTTTCTTGTTCAACAAGGAGAATTCTTCAACAATTCTTCAACCTAATCTTCAAACCCTAAAAGTTCCTAAATTTGCAAACACACAAAAAGAGAAAGAAAAAATATTGATTGTTAGGGCATGGGGGTTTTCCTTGGTCAAACCCCTTTTTAGGAAATCAAACCAAAATGAAGAAAGAATGTGATCAAGCATGCAGTAATGGAGTTAGTACCTTGCTATGATGTTTTATCTTTATTTTTTGTGGCAATGGTTGAAGAATTTTCCCTTGAATCTCTTAGGAAGCTATCTTCATGACTTTGAATTATAAAGCCCTAGCTTGCTTGACTTGAGAATAGGATGAGGAGATGAATGAATGATAAGAGATATGTGAATTAGGGTTTATAGACTTGATTTTATAGGAAATTCACCTTATTTTCTCATTAATTGGATCCCCAAGGCTGGCGTGAAGAAAGAATAAACTTAAATTCCAAAATTTCACTCTCAAACCTCAAAAATAGGTTAAATTGGACTAAGTTGCTAGGCTGGGCAACTTAGTCCCACTTGGAAGGGACTAAGTCACCTAGATGGACAACTTGGTCCCACAAGGACCCTTTTTATAGCTATAATGATGAGGAATGAGAATTTTTAGTTCTTATGTTGATTTCATCATGTATTTGATCAAATTATTCCCCTAGATGCATAATATGGGATCGTTGGGGCCTATTAATGATTATGTAAAGGTCAATTAGGGCTTGGGACACAAAATTCAATGTGAAAGTGTGATTGAATACACTTTACAACATTAAAATGAGGTCCACATAGCCTAGAAAGGCACAACATCCAATGTGAACGTGTAGGACACATTACAACACTAGATTAAAGTCAGATTCAATTTATAAGCCTTCTAGATTGATGTGATAATGCAATTAAATACATTTTACATTGTGGAATTAAGGGAAAATGGGTTCATTAAGTCTAGAGAGGCATGAAATTCTTTTACAAAACTTTACAACACCTTTACAAGACATCAGTAAATGCATTTTATTTAGTTTGAAAGGGTTCAAGACCTAGTGTGGATGTGTAAACCACCTCACAATACCAAATCAAGGCCTCATTAATTCCAATTTATCATCAATTGTTCCCACATCAAGCAAAGTATACACTATTTGGTGACACAGTAGAAACCTCTATTGTCAACACACTGTCATCAAGAAAAGAATCACTTCCAAGTAGTACCAAAGGAGAAGGAGCATCAACTAAGTTGTCAGTCAAGGCTTGACCTTTAATTGTTTTTTGTGAAACAAAATTAAAGTGAAACTTAGTCAACAACATAACGCATTTAGCTAAATGTCCCGATATGTCTATTTTGTTAAAAAGATGTTTGAGGGGATCAAATTTTTTCATGACTTGTATTTTAGCATTTAGTAAATAGTGTCACAACTTACTAGTAGTGAATACAAGAGCCAAACATTTTTTTTCTATTGTGGTGTATCATCATAATCGATTAAAGTTCAAATGATGCAATAAATATGATTTTATTTTCCATTATCATCTTGTTGAGCCAACAATGAGGGAAGAGCATGCGAAGATGCATCTATGTAAAGGATGAATGGTTTGTTTGGCATAGCGGATTGTAAAATGGGTGGAGTTGCATGGTATTCCTTCAAACTCTCAAAGGCCTATTTAAAATCCCCATTCCAATCAAAGTGCACATCCTTTTTTAGGAGATGTGTGCAAGGTAATGTTTGATCAGCTAAGGAGGTGACAAAGTGACAGATGGCTTGAATTCTTCCTTGTAACATGCACAATTGAGAGATGTTCCTAGGAGGTGGCATGTTTATGATAGCATCAATTTTATTTTTTTCCACCTTAATGCCTCTTTGAGATATGATAAACCCCAAAAGTTTTCCGCTATCTACTCTGGAAAGACACACTTTTTCAGATTGTCACATGTTATTTTACACATCTATTCAAAGATTTTGTGAAGGACATTAACATTTTCTTGTCTTCTTAAAGATTTGGCGAAGATTTCATCAACATAATCTGCCAAGATTTTATGTATGTAATCATGAAATATCAATGGCATTGCTCGTTGATAAGTTGTGCCTGCATTATTTAATCCAAAAGGAATCATAACCCAACAAAACGTTCCCAAAAAAGTTGTGAATGTTGTCTTATATTGATCTTGTGGGTTAATAAAGATTTGATTATAACTAGAAAATCCTTCCATGAATGAAAAAAAAGCATGTCCCACAGTGGAATCCACTATCATGTCAATATTAGGAAGGGGAAAATCATCCTTTAAGGAGGCTTTATTTAAGTCACAAAAATTCATACATATCCTAATATGATTATCAGGTTTAGCAATTGCGACAATGTTTGAGATCCAAGGAGAATGATCAATACATCAAATGAAACCTATGTCAAGGAGTTTTTCAAGCTCTCCTTCAACATGCAAGGCTATCTTAGGGTTCATTTTTCATATCTTTTGGTGAATAGGCTTAGAATTTTCAACAAGAACAATGTTATGTGTTACTATCTTTGGGTCTATTCCTGGAATATCTAAATATTTCCAAGCAAAATTTTTAGGAAAATCATTAAGCAAGGTTGTAGTATCCTCTTGTTCTTCATCATCGAGGCACTTCCCAATCTTAATGACCTTTTCTTTATCATCTATGTCCATTGGTATATCAATTGTATCTCCTAAGGGGATTTCATTTGACTTAGGAAATTTAGGATCATATGGTTCCATAGTCATGTATGTCTCATTAGTATCAATATCTTTTTGCTTGGTACTAATCATAGCATAGGTAACTCTTCTCTTGGAAGAAGATGTCTTATCAGAAGCACCTAACATTTTTTTCAAGGTTTCATCACTTTCAACATACTCCCATGATGGTGGTAAATCCATATCAAGGAATTCAGGATGCTTTAGGGTACAATTGATTCTTGGTTTACATGTGATGGTGTTGATATTTAGCGATGGTCATTGAGGCGATTTTGTTGCCTTAGGAAAAGAATATCCCAAACCAGTCTTTGTCTCTTGTGTATTAGGTTTTATAGGAAATCAAATTCCTTGTTCATCCTTTCCACACCTTTTACCATTATATCCCAATTGTTTCAAAAGAACATAGCCTTTCCCATAGAGACTGTCCATTTCCTTCAGGTTAGGTGGATGTTGATAATCTATCTCATCAAAATTTGTTGTGTACACTGTATTTTCTTCCAAAGTAGATGAGATAGATGCTTGGGAAGATTATTTCAAATGTTGAGCTGACATAACCATTTTTTGTTCTTATTTTTCATCCTCTTTTCGTGTGATTATGTATTCTCCCATAAATGAAGGTGTGAATTCTAATGTACCCCAATCATCACCAAGTAATTTAGAAACAAGTTCTTCTTCTTGTTTATTTATCTCAAGGGGTTCTATATGAGATGTCAGAATCAAAGTGTTTAGAGGACTTGTTGTTCCTTTCTCAAGTTGTAAGCAAATTCCACGCTTAGGGTCTATTTCAACTTGATAAACTTTGTTTTTATAGAAATATTTCATTAATCAATGAATGTTTGAAGACACTACATGCATTCCATGAATCCATGGCCTTCCCAAAAGAAGATTGTATGAAAGATCATAGTGCATGACATGAATAGGAGTTTACAAAGTAGCCATTCTGACAATAATAGGTAAAGTAATTACACTAAGTAGTTGCCTTGTGATATTGTCAAATCCTCTAATAGATAAGGAATTAGGTTTGATTTGTGATTCACCCACACTTAATCTATCTAGGATCTTTGCACTACACACATTAAGGGTAGATCCATTTTCAACAAGGGTCTGTTTGATGCCTATTCTATTGTATTGAGAAATTATCATAAAGGCCTCATTTTTCTTCCTTAATTCCAATAGAGGGAGCTCATGTTGATGAAAGGTAATGTCTACATTAACTACATCCATTCCTTATATAAGATTTTCCATGTCATTTGTGTTTGTACTAGGAGGAACTAGTATTTGTTGCAATGTTGTTTGGAGCATGGAATGATAATTTGGTGAATTCTGAAGAAGGTCCCAGAGGGATATCTTGGCAAGAGTATTCTTAATTTGTTCAATGAGATCATACTCCCTAAGGTGTGAATTTAAGTGAGGAGCACTAGGAAAGATGGGATTGGGTAAATATAAGGGTGTTGGATTGGATTGTTCTAGTTGTGGATTATTTCTGGTGTAATGTGTGTGAGCAACAACATCATAATTAGGTGGTGTGCGAACACTTTTCCTAGTACCTGCAAAACAACATGAGTAAATGAGTTAAATAAGGAATTGCAAGCTCAAACAAGGATTCCCCATGAAATCCATTTACAACATTCAAAATAGGAAAGCAAGCAATGAAGAACAAAATAAAACAATGAAATAGCTTGAATCCTAATCTAAATGTGCAAACTCATGATCCCATGGGGGAATTGGTGCCAATTTGATGTGAAAATTGGCCCTTTCCCAATTCCTATGATGAAATATTGATATGTTGAAGATGATATTAATCCACTTTGATGAAAGATGAGAACTCCAAGCCAAATCTGCAAAAACCTAGCTATGACTCAATGATAATGGATAAAATTCAAGAGATATTTGAGCATGGTAACTTTGCTTGGATTGTGGATGATCAAATGAGGATATGAGCTCTTTATTTATAGAATATCAAGATGGATGAATGTCCAAATTTGAGCAATGTGGGACTAACATTCATCCAATGACATGATGCCACTTGTCAAGCTATGAATGGGTAAAGGATGTGCAAGATTTGGGGTTTGTGCCAATAAATGCCTAAATTTGAATTTCAAATTTGTTGAAATGACATGAAAGATGGAAGGGAAAATGCAATAAATGCCACTTGGCTCAAGGAAAAGGACATGTAAGATGAATTTGTTTCCTTGTTGGATGTACATGCTAACTTGGAATTTTTGAATTCAAATTGAGAGAATATTCCAAAAGATGCCTTGTGAGGAAAATAGAGATTTAATAAATGAATTAAATCTATTTTCATGTGAAACTTGCATCATCTAGAGAATGGGACATGATATTAGATTACATTAATCAAGGGTTAATTAATTTAATGAGAGAGGTTAGATGATGTGACCTATTTGACTCAAATTTATGGATTTATTTAAATCAAATAAGAGAGGAATATGACAAGAGACTAATTAAATAAGGATTTTGATTTATTTAATTAAAAGGGATGGTGTTAGATTAAATCAAATAAGGTTTTAATTTATTTAATTTAATGGATAGACTTTAGAGATTTAATCAAATAAATTGATTATTTAATGAAATAGGGATAATTAGATCATATGGATTGATTTAATTAACAAGAGAGAGTGACTTAATTAGAAAAAATGATATATTTAATTAAGGGATGAAAGTTGATGAATTTAATTAGATAGGGGAATTTGATTAAATGGTTAGACCGAGGGATGATTCTAGAAGAAATGATGTTAGTGAGTCAGGATCATATGCACAATGTCAATCAATATATTTTATGTGTCTACAGGTGGGTAAAGGGTAAACTCGGGTTTAGGTGGAGGTTTAGGTTTATGTGAAGGTGGGTAAAGGATGAGTTGAGGTTGAATTACATTGACATCTTTTTTTTAGGTTGATCACAACAAACCTTAGTGGATGCATTTTGTGTGATGAAGTCCTCAAGGGCTTCATCTAACATGTCAAAGTCATCACTACTAAAAGGTTTGGGAGATAAGTTATCATTGGTTGGTTTGGTTTTTTCATCACAAACCTTAGTGGATGAACTTAGTGAGAGGAATCCTTGTAGAGCTTCATCTAACTTATCCAAGTGATCACTACTAAAAGTTTTGCACTATATAGTTTTCCTAAAGTGAAGAATTTCTTTTATTGTTTTGTTTGATTGTTGAAGGTTTTTGTTTTCATTTTCTGATGAATGTGATCTAAATGATCTAGGAACTAATGTTGAAAATGAAAATTGTAAAAATCTAATACTTCCATAATTGCCATTAAAGTAAATGATTCTAATGAGCTAATGATTTGAATTTAACACAAAATATCTGAACAAAAAAAAAGGAATAGAAACAAATAGTAATTTAAGGAAATGAAAATTGAATTCTAAAAACACTGATGAAAAATGTGTAATGGGACTAAGTCGCCCAGGGTGGAAAATTAGTCCTAGTAGGGGTTTTTTTGAAGTTTTTCTGAATTTTCTAATGGATATTGATGTGTTCTATATTGTACCATGCAAATCTGAAGTGAAAATGCAAAATTTCACTATTGTGCAAGTAAATGCAATGCAATAATGCAAGTCAAAATGAGCTTTTCACTAATGCAATTTTGGAAACCCTAGAATGCAAAACAGTGCAAAACCTAATGCAATGATGATGCAAGCTATTCCTGGGATGTAAATGCACTTGAAATTAGAAGCAAAAATATTCTAAAGGTAGGTTCACCAAAATGAACCACAAATTTTTGTAGGAGGGTTCTCTTTCGTACTTCTAGGGTTTTTCACCTAAAAGGATAAATGTATCCCACAGAATCTAGGGGGTTCACTCAAGACTATAGCTATTATGATTGAAAAATGTCTAAATTAAATGTCTTAAATGTAAAGAGCTGATGAAAGATAATGAATATTAATACAAAACCTAAGAAATGTAAGTTGTTTGAAAACACATTGTGATATGCAAAATGATAGATTAAATGCAATAAAGAACAAGATAAAGATGATAAAAAAAAATTGTGCACCTGAAAGCTGATGAAGGATAGAATGAAGACTGAAAGGGTCCTTAAAATTTTGGAAAATCTTATTTTCTGACCAACTGGGACACTTATGCCAAGCCAGGCGACTTAGTCCCAAATCTAGGAAATTGCTCTAAAACCCGTTTCATCCAAATGCATATCCATATCTATAGAGATTTTTAATATAAAATTGTAGTGGGACTAAGTCGCCACTGTTGACGACTTAGTCCACTTTGAATTTTCTGCAAATCTTAATGTGGAAACGGAAGCCCTCAGTTTTCTCTTTGTTATCTGATGGAAACCTAGATCCAAATATGTGGAAACAACTGTAAAACTTAATATAATTTGGTTTTTTTTTTGTATGTACAGGATCATCATGGAAAAAATAGGACCTTAAGTGGGGAAAAATTTAGAAAAATCTTAGTTAGGAAAGTTGACTTAAAAATTTGAATAAGTTATCTATATTATTTCAAAAATATGTAAGAATAGAATCTATAGAAAATTGAATGTAGTTTCTAAACTACTAGGTTTCTTTTTTAAAAAAAATTGTTTGGTGAAGATTTGAAATTTCAATGTAGTAGCACTTAAATTTCAGGGAAAAAATAAGAAGTAGGTGTCTATCTGACCACCCTAACCACAATAAAATGATAAAAAAAATTATAAGATTTTAAATATAAGTAGAGGACTCATGTCCTGATGTGATTCATATTTTTTATATTTTTTTCCAAGTAAATAATTAATGATTTTTTATTACAAATTTTAAAATATAAAAACTCCTATGTCTGACCACCTTAAATTTGTCAAAACTTCATGAAATTCATTTTTTTTTGTTTTAATCCTATAGTATGTGAAGCATAGAATGTGACACATGTTTCAAATTAAAAAAATGTGATTCTGTTTCAAAGCTACAAATGTTTTTCAATCCGCCTATCAATCAAGACTTTAGTTGTAATTCAAATAGAAAATGAATAATAATTATTTATTAAATTCAAAGTAAATAAAAATTTATATTGGTGGAAAGCTAAGAATCTCCTTTAAAAACCCTTTTTTTTTCATCAATTTTCGGTAAAAAAGAGTCTTTAGCCACATACCCATCATATTGCCACTTTTTGGCCCATCATGATCCTGCACATACCTTGTTGGAGATCAGGATTGCACCCTCAAACAAGATGGGATTGTTATATCCTGCCTCAACATGGAAATTCTCTAGACTTGTGGGAAAGTCTGTGAAATAGAGAAAATATCCACATCAGGGTTGGTTCCCTCTAGATAATCACCTAAACTATGAATTTTCTGAGGAAAAGGAGAGAGAGATAAAACTGGAAAAATAAAACTATAGCTAATGATGATCAACTAGAAATTTGAGACTTTGATCCAAACTTACTCACAACACCACTCTCACAAAGCAATATATTCTCACAATCCACCTTAGAACACCTAGCACATTAGTATTTTGCATAGAAACTCCTAAACAATGAATACAATATGCAACATGCACTATTTTTCACTCTTGATTATAACTCACAATAATGAGACTAAGAAGGATCCACTATTTTGAATCACAAAGAAAATCAGATCATTACTGTGAGCCCATGACAAGCAAAGTGGAAGGAAAACTATAGTGATTTTATTGCAAATGAACGAGCCAAAGCATCAAAATCCGATTCTGAAGTTTACAAAACTCTCTCTGCAATGCATAGGAGAGTAAGAAACTACAAATGTGAACCCTGAAAAATTCAAAATTTCTCCAATATAAAGGCATCAAGTGACCTCCATGATGCAAAAATAGAAAAATTAGGCCCAAAAAGAAACTCATTCTACATTTTTGAGCTCCCCCAAAAAGCTTGGAAATTAGCCACCTAAACAACTCCAAAAAGCACCAAAACATAGAAAGTTGTCATCTCTCAAGGGTTGATCCAAAAAGCCCCCAAAAATTAGGTTCCAACTGTCCAGAACTGAAAATAAAAAGCCCAAACTGCCACATCATTTCCAAATCCGCCCAATAAGTGAACTCAAAATGGAAAGTCCCAGTGTGAGCGAAGTGCACTATAACTACATTTAAAATAACAAGTTAGTCAAGAAATTTATAGAAACATTTCATGATTAGTGTTTTACATCTTGTAGTTTTTGAATTACAAAATGTTAAGGTCATCCATATTGCATTTGATTTTTCCAAATTTTCCTTCAAATCTTCTATTTACCTCTTTTGATCTTTAGTTATATTGATTTTTGCATTTAATTTCGCAAAAAATCAATATATTACATTCAATGCTCCTTTACATGATTGATTTTTTTATAAAAAATCATAAAAATATTTGCCCTCATTCACTTAGGAAAAATGTTTTGATGACCTAGAGTCATCATTTGATTTGTGAAGGAAACTAGGCATGAAATTTGGCCTAAGGCAACAAAGGAGGCTACTTTAGAAGGGGTCATATGCATATCATGAGTTTTATTTTCTATAAAAACCAAAAGAAAAAAAAAATCATAGGCTTATAAGCCTAGACACATGAAAATGGGGCCTTTGAAAATGAAAATAAATGTGATAAAAATCACATTGGAGCCCAACATAGGGTAAAACCCTAAACACAAAAAGGCTTTAGGAATGAAGAATTGATCGATCATTATCACTGTTGGACTTTAGAGAAAGGCATGGCTCTACTTGCAATGTCATGGAATACTTAGGGGTTGATCTTGTCAGACACCATTGAGCTCTACCTCCTTCGAATCTTGAATGTACTCAGCCTTCCATTCTGTTAGTAAGCCTTTGGCTCTATTTTTCACTTCATTTTTTAACTTTTTTATCGAAATAATAGGCCATTGAGGCCATTCCTGTTGTGGTTTTTGATGCCCTTTTCTCTTTTGTTTTATGGTGCCAATGTTTTCCCTTCCTTATGGCCAGCTATGGGGATCATTAGAGCCATCTTTTGAGGCTTTGGCTATGGGTTTTCAATAGGCCTCTACATGGACATTTGATGGTAAGCTTCATCTTCTCCTTTTCATTTTATTTTTTCTTTAAAATAAGCTCCATTGAGCTTTCTCTTTATGGAAAATGTGAAATCATGTGTTTTCTAGCCCGACCCTTTGCATTTGTCGTGACCTTTATGCATTCTTTCTTCTCTATAAGAAATGATGAGCTTGGCCCTCCACCTATAATTTTTGTTTTTGACAAGTGAACCATTTAAATAATGGAGGTTTCTTGTGTGAGGGTTTCTAAACCCTTATGGTTGTAGCTCATGGTGCTTCCCTCCTTCATTTCTCTTTTAAAAATTGAAAGGCTTGGCCCTACAATGAAAATGAATGCATTTAGAAATAAAACCCTTCTTTGTTGTGGGTATTTGATGTCTTTTAGGCCGTGACCTATATTTTTCTCTTCACTATTTGAATACACAGAATCAGGGTTTGAACCCTCAACATGTTCCTTGCATCTAAATTTTCATTTTGAAACCCTTGAATGGTTTTATGACTCATGGAGCAGGAATATTAGCCCCTCCAGGCCATGTGCATATGAATGATAATCAATTTTTTTTTACATTTCCAAGTTTGAACATTTTTTTCCATTTGCATTCTAGAAACATCTTTTGTAAAACTCAGTGGTTTTTCTCCAAAACCCGAATTAACACCTTATGATTGTACACTTTCCTTTTAAATTTGCATTACTGTAGCACCACTATATTTAAATTTTCTCCAAATACGACTTTATGCTTGTAGCATGAATGCATGATTTGAAATGATAGAATGAATTCTTTTGTGCTCTTATCATTGTTCAAGCTCTATTATAAGAAATACAAATATGTATTCCTTTGAAAAACATATCAATCAAACCTTATGCACTCTATCATGTTTTTTGCATTTCACTTGATTGTATGCACTTGCAAGCTTTAGAATGTATTCTTCGGTATCTCATTTTAAAATGATCCAGCATCATTTAGTTTTGCTCCAACTCCTAAAAATATTGAAACATGTGTGTTTCCTTGCACACCTTATTCACAAATGGTGTTGTTATGGACTGCATTTTGTCATCCTTAACAACTCTTATCACATATTTGATTTTATTTACTTCAACAACTTCTCGTGGTTTCAATTATAGATACTATCATGGCTTCAAGGCATCTCAATGCTCCAAAAAAAACACTTCTCACTTCCTTTTATAGTCTTGTGCACATTCAAATTCAGTACTCCACAGTCAACAATGTCACTTTTTGTTCTTCAAACAGTAGCATGATGATGTAAATGCGACATTTGAATGGAAGATTTTGAAATATGAAACCCTGATTATGATGCTCTTGGAGCTCTTCAATTTTATTCATTTGTAATGGATGATTATAAACAAGACAATTATGTATTCCTATTCACTATCACATTCATGAATTTGTACTTGAATAGTTGATCACTCATGATTCTCAATTCATTGCACTTCAAGAGTTGACTACCTTGAATGGTCAATTGTTGATTCCACATGGAGATTATGATGTATTTTTCACATTGATGTCTTTCCTTGAGCATTTTGGATCTATTTTTCTTCAAACCTTCTTTGAATGCTTGAGGGATAGCATGTCGGGTCTCAACCCTTGTGGGAGCCCGTTTTACACCACATGCTTTATGATATTCCAACTAGATTAGCAGCATGACTTGTCCTACACCTACACATGGAAACAAACAATGTTAGATAAAAAAAAGTATATTATCATGATGTTTCCTCCTTGGCTCCTGGCACATTTCTTCTTCTTGCTCAGTTATTTCAATGTATCCTTAGCAACATTCTCCATTATTTTTGATAATTCACATAGGAATGTTCATAGTCAGAGCTCTAACAACCTTTTTTAATATCTCTTGCAGGTCTATCAGGAACTCGGAGACAAGGATGGTGCACCATTCTAGAATCAACTTGAAGACTTACATGCAATGTTGATTATGTTCATTCTTATGTGTCTTCTTTTCTTTCATCTTCAATAGTGTACAATTCTTTTGTTTCTACATTGTCATAGCTACTCCCATGGCTTGTGTGGGACATTTGGTTTCCATTACCCAATGAATGTAAATTCAGCATTTGAAAATCACTTGTTCAATTCTCTATCTTTTCCTTTTATGTAAAACAATGTTTGAACTAAATACAGAATCACTATATCTCTTTCATTTATGCAATTCTTAATGTTGTAATCGAATCAATCAACTTAAAATCATTGGATCTTGAAACTTCAAAATAATTTAAACACTTGCAATGGTTAAACATCTGCAGAGGTTAATTTAAATTTTCACCTTAAAATGAATCTTTGAGAAAATCATCTCTATCAAATTGAGTTGTAGTGAAAATTTGATAATAGTTTCTAATGGGAGATTTTCCTTTGTCAAACCCCAAGTTGGTATTTAAACATTGAAACAGATAAAATCAGCATAAAACCCTAGCCTTAAGTCCGTCTAAGACTAGGAAATTAGAAGTAAGATGCAACCCTGTTCTAACATGCAAGAATAAGATGAAAGACTCATTCTAAAGGACACTAAATCACATGAGAAATGAATCTTAATGGCATGCAAACCTTCCTTAGCCTAAAAATAAAGAGAAAATGGAAGATAAAATCACTTTGAAACCAATTCCTTAGGCTTGATTTGATGTCTAGTTGCATCTCCTCAACCTAGATTTCTCCATGATTCTCCATAGGCATCCATGATCAACCCTTTGCAATGTGAGATCTTGGACCAAAAAGTGATCTTGAAGACCTACAAAACCCCTAACTTGCTGACCTAAAGCTTCAAATTTGTTGTAGATAAACTAATCAATCTTCTCGTGAAAGATATTTGACTCTTGACTCTTGATTTTTTTTTTGAAAAATGACTTAATGATGTGAAAAATTACTTAAAAAAATATATTTATAGGCATCAACACCTAATTATTCATTATTTTAACTTCACAGGACAACATCCACAAGAAATTTGAATTAATTCAGTTGTTTACTTGCTCAAAACTGAAAAATCCCCCAAAAGGGATTAAGTCACCACCATGGGTGACTTAGTCCCACCAAGGGTTTTTGAGGTGCGTTTTCTAGGATTTGCATGATTTGAATGTTGTTTGTTTGGATTTGCACAATTTTTTAGTGGAATAGGCCTTAAAGTCCAAAATAATGAGCATTAGGGGCCTATAAATGTTACTTTTAAGGGGTGATTAATGCAAGGGTGTTAAAAATAGGACCAAATGAATCACAAAGTTGCCTCTTTCTTCAAGATTATACATTTTTTGGTGACATAGAGGCTTAGCCAAGAGTGACAAGATTTCAACTCCCAAAGGAGGGTGTCTTTTGATTGACCTCTTGATTGAGTTCATCGCTTGGAGTGGTGTGTTCTCCAAGCATACCTCCTAAGATGATTATGAAAAAATTGAACCAAGCGAGGTGTTTTTTATCACACACACACTTGATTCACACTCATAGTTGTGAATTTCCCTTTAGAAAATTGAAATATGTGTAAAATATTTCAAGCACTTGTTCTTTTTAGATCCCAAAGCCAAATGTGCAGGAAGAAAGTTTTTTGTTTTAACCCAGTTTCAATGATGTGGTAACAAACAAGATATTCTTTTTAAGCCCAAAATAGAAGTGTGTGATCAAACAAGTTATTCTTTTTAAGCCCCCAAATTGAAGTGTATTGACAAGCAATGATTAGAGATGAAAGATGGAATGTGTGGACTTGATTGTTTTCATCCTTAAATCTACTATAGATGCTAATGCCAATTTTGTTACAACTCCTTAGATTTACTTCTATGACAATCTTGTAGAAAAATTCATAGCCATTTAGAAGATATGAAAAAATTTGTAACACTTGTGGTTTTGTCCAAAAATGACAAATCTACACCAAAAAGTTAATGAAACCAACAAAAAGAAAGCTAGATCAAAGGATTCACATTATGTTCACCAAATATATTTAGGGAAAATTTTCTTATGAAAAATGCAAAAAACAAATTATAATGAAACCCTAACAAGCACAATCACAAACTAGCATGAAATGAAAACAAGAAATAAAAGCAAACTGATCTCCAAGCTAGATTTGATTTATGTCCATCACTCTTCTCCACCTCACATAAGCATGCAAGATTTATAAGAATTGAATGATTTGACATGTGATGTTGGTTGCTTATTTTCATAGCATAATGATAAGATGGAGATGATAGAGGAAAAATAGATAAATAGTGTGCCATAGAAAAATGTCCCCTTGTCATTTTCATGGTCTTTTAGGCATTTCCTCTTGATGTTTGGTCTATTTTTCTTTGATTTATTGATGTAATGTGGACTAAACATTCACATTAGGTCCTTAAAATATAGATAATGACGTCTTGTGAAGGTGTTGTGAAGTGTTGTAAAACATTTCTACAATTTTCTAGACTCTATTCATTACAATTCACCTAAAAATCACCTTTTTATTCATTATCAAGTCCTATTTTGAAGTGTTCTAAAGTCTTGTAACAAGATTTCACACTTTTCTAGGCATAAGTTCACTATTTACACCTTTCTTGTGCTTTATTTGACCCCTTTATGCCCTTATAAAACTTAATTAAATGTGTTTTTGAATGTAAACTTGACAAACAAAATTAAATGCAAGATAATTCCTGACACCCATATTCAAGTCCAAGGTGGGACCCCTTCACAATGGGTGGTGAATGAGTCCCTCTTGGCTCAAAATTCAAAATATTTCAAATTTTGTTTTGGGTTTTCATTTAAAATTACCTTATGTTTTCCTGTGATGAGGTATCATTGGGTTACTAAGGCACAATTGTGTATAAATATGTGTTTTTCTACTCATTTTACATCCTCCAACAATTTCATAATTCATTCAATCAATTCAAGCATTCAATTAGCATTTTAGCACTTTACAGATCATCTAATCAAGCATTAGTCAAGAATTCAAAGGAAACCATTGACATTTCTTTAGATTTTCATCAACAAGGGTTTTGTAAGTTGATAGTATTTGCATGTTATTAGTTTATCTTTCTCTTTCATTTCATCATTTCTTTAAGGGTTTGACTACCAAAGTGGGATTTGACCAAGGAAAATCCCTTTTCCCTAACCCTTAACCATTTTTCCCCTTTGTGCATGTGTTGTGTATGCACATTTATCACTCATTTAGGTGTTGAAAAGTGGAAAAGAAGTAAAAAAAGTGTCTCAAGTCAATTATAACCTATTTCAAGCTTACAGAAGACATTATGTCTATTTTCTGCAGGATTAACTTCATCATCCTAACAAGCAGACAACCTCAAATCTAGTGCTAAAGAATTGGCTCTTGATTTCTCAGAATTTTAGGAGAGGACTGATTCACCATTAGTGATGAATGAGTCCCACCTTAAGGCTAGAAATCTAGATTTTGTTAGTTTCTGGATCTCGACACTCAAAAACTAGTTTCTAATAATTATCATCAGAAGCAGGACTAATTCACCATCCATAGCGAATGAGTCCCACTAGTGATTTTATGTTATTTTAGGGTATGTGCAGGATCATCATGCAAAAAACAGGTCCTTAAGTGGCAAAAAATTCACAAAAATCAGTGTTAGGAAACTTGACGTAAATATTTGAATAAGTTATCTATATTATTTCAAAAATATGTAAGAATAGAATTTGTAGAAAATTGAATGTAGTTTCTAAAATACTAGGTTTATTTAAAAATAAATAAAATCTATTTGGTGAAAATTTGAAATTTCAATGCAGTAGTACTTAAATTTTAGGGAAAAAATAAGTAGGTGTCTTTCTGACCACCCTAACCATAATAAAATGATAATATTTTTCTATAAGATTTTATATATAAGTACAGGACTCATGTCCGGATGTGATGCATATTTTTTTGTAATTTTTTTCCAAGTAAATAATTAATTATGAGTTTTTTATTACAACTTTTAGAAAATATAAAAACTTGTTTGTCTGACCACCTTAACTTGGTCAAAACTTCATGAAATTTAATTTTTCTTTTTTTAATCCTATAGTATGTGAGGCATAGAATGTGATGCATGTTTTGGATTGAAAAAATATGATACCGTTTGAAAGTTATAGATGTTTTTCAATCAGCCTATCGATCAGGAATTTAATCGTAATTCTAATAGAAAATGAATAATAATTATTTATTAAATTCAAATTAAATCATAATTTATATTTTTGGAAAGTTGAGAATCTCCCCTAAAAACCCTTTTTGTTTCATTAATTTTGGGTGAAAAAAAAGTCGTCAACCACATACCCTACAAATATTGCCACTTTTTGGCACACCATGATCCTGCACATACCCTTCAGATAGCATTCAAAATATTCCAAAGTCTCCAATCTCTACCCATGTGCACTCTGATTCAACCCTTTTCTTTTGTGTTTTACAGTTATTCATTCATAGTTCATTGTTTGCATATCACATTGTGTTCTCCTAGATAGCATAATTTTTAGGTTTTACATTCACATTCAGTCAAAAATTTCACTTAGTTCCATTCATATAATTCCATTTATCCTTAATTACATCTAACATTGCATAATTTGAGCGAACTAGCTAGATCTTTTGGCCCTTCTTTCTCCTTTTAGGTGAAAAACTCTAGAAGTGTTAGAAAGGTCTAGGGTGCCAAAAATCTATGGTTCATTTTGGTGAACATGCATATTGAACACTTTACATTTCTGATTTCAATTACATCTTGCATCCTAGACCTCATTTTCATTAACATTCAATTAGGGTATTGTCTTGTTTTTGGATCCTAGGGTTTCTCATATTGCATTAGTGAAAGATTCATTTAGATTTCATTTTTGCATTACATATCATTGAAAAAACTAAAAAATTGCATTGGAATCCTTCATTGGCATTTGAAAATCACTTAAATCACTTTAAATTTTCTAAAAACAGAAAAAAATCTCATAGTTGGACTCATTTTCTACCCTAGGCGAATCAGTCCACTTGCACATTTCATTCTACATTATCATGCATTTTTTTTGGGTAATTCCTACATTTCTATTCTCTATTGTTATTTCGTTGTTCAGTTTGCAGAATTTTTGTTGTTTGCGTTTTTCATTCCTGGATTACATTGTATTTACATTCACCCCATCCTTCGTGGTACTTTTATGAGAATTTTTTTCCCCATTGATAATACTTTAGTGAGATGAAGTTCTAGACTCATGGCTTCCCACGATAGCACTTTCATTGTGGACCTTGGGATCTCAAGAGCTCCTACTCCTAGTATGGACAATGGTGCATTAGGAATTAATCATACCACTTCCATGCCTTCCCCTTTCCATTGAATGAATGTTGACACACAAAACAACTCCCTCTGCAAGACAAGGTTATTAGTATTCCTGAAGATTTTGCACACTTACAACAATACTTGTCTCTTGAAAACATTTCGACCACTTCTATACCTGCAATAGAAAACCTTTATCATTTGATTGAAAGTGATGATGGTTTATAAGTTATGAAATAAATAGCCAAAATATACAATAAAGATGATCCTTCCACATCCCAATCAACAAACATAGTTGCAACCCAAGGAGGATCTCGCATTCCTCCCCCTTCAACCATAGCATCCATACCAACCTATACCACTCCTTAAGTTACAACAACTATGCTACAGGTTACTCATGTGGCTCCTTTCACAATTCCAACTAGCATTCCAAGTTCATTTGTGGCATCACATGTTCCCTCTTCCACCTTCACCCCTCTAAGTGTCCCTTTCACTTCACCCAATTACATACACTCCATCTTTATTTCCCTTCCACCTCATACCCCTTACACTCATCCCATAATTACACAACTTGTTAACACAATATCATCCATGCAACAACAAATATCCACCATTAGTCAAAGTCAAAGTCCTCCACCAACATACCGTGTTCATAGTAGCCCATTATCCTTAGATATTTTACACACCTAGATTCCACAAGGAATTGAAATGCCTCAGTTTGATAAATATGGGGGTAAAGGAGACCCTACCAACATGTCAATGCATATACAACCTTGTGTAGTGACTTTGTCCTCGATGATAATATGTTAGCCAAAAATTTTCCTAGGACCTTGAAAGACACTGCATTAGAGTGGTTTTCAAACCTTCCCAATCATTACATCTAATCATTCAATGAACTTGTAGATGCCTTCATAAGTCATTTCCAAGTCCACATGACTCCTAAGAAAACAATGGCTAATTTAATGCTCTGTAAACAAAATACTAATGAAAAATTCACCAACTTCATTTATCGTTACCAATCATTGTATTCTTAGATTGATGTTAAGATTCTTATTTCACATATGCAAAAGATGTTTATCGAAAACTTACACACTCAACTTCAAGATAAGCTAACCATGATGAAATTCCTCTTGTTCATGAATTTATGTATCACCATTTGTGATTATCATAACACTCTTTCTAGGTGTGATTCAAAGTCCACTTCCAACCGAGCTGACAAATATGAGCAAAACAACCAAAACAACGTGCAAAACTTTAGAAAACCAAATCAAGGCTTTTTATAGTTCAATCCACCTTCTCCAGAGCCAAGTTAACTTGTTCCAAACCAAGTAGTCATTGTTAAAACAACAGTGCCCTATACTTATGAGGATCCAAAGATGCAATTTACTCCCTTACCCAATACCCTTCACAATACAGTGAACCAATTGACCCAACAAAAAATGCTCACTTTGCCTACAATTAAACCACTTGATACCACTAAGCCCTTACCACCTAACTTCAAACAAAATTCTTATTTCCATTTTTGTCGCCAAAATGGCTATGACACTGAACAATGTAAGCATCTAAAACACTTAGTTCAAGACCTCATTGATTCTGGCCATTTGTCCATTGTGGGTGTTAATGATCAAAGCAATAAGTTAGTTGTACCCCTTAACCAAAATTTACAAATCTTTACGAACCCTATCCCTAAACACAATATTTCATTTTTCAAGGCTAGAAAACCTTCAAACCCCTATGCCATTTACATTAATACAAATAATGAACAACCTAATATAACTCCAAATGCTACCTGACTTAATCATATGGATGAACTTGTGGGTACGATAGACGTTATCCCTTGTAAGGGACCAGCCAACAAAAATATTGATCTCTTTTTCTTCCAAAGATATACTTAAAAATTTTCTTGAGGGTCCTCTTTACATAGGTGGTTGAATCTATGATAAATCCACCAATGGGATATTAATAGATCCGGCCTATGGAGAGAATGTGATCATAGGAGAATTTTTGGTATTACATGATTTGTATCAAGATAACTATAATAAACCAACTGCATGCATCAAAACACATAATGGTTTTGTGTGCCCTATGATTGGATCAATTGTACTCTCATTACAAGTAGGACCCAAAACTTTGGAGGTGACATTTTCTATCATTTCACAATCGGATCAATTTCATATGCGGCTAGGCCACCCTTGGCTTCGCTTGATGAAATTAGTCCCCTCAATTGTTCACAAGTGTTTGAAGTTTCCACATTGAAATGAAATATTTACCATAAACCATAGTGGCTTTAATCCCTTATCATCTAAAGGTAATTTTTCCCTTGAAGCCTTTTGTCCTGAGCCTATAGAGCCTATCATTCCTTGTAACAATTTCTTCTTTATAGCCTATCAAAAGTTCAAAGCCAAACACATAGCTGAATTGTCTCTTCTATCCCCATCCACTTCCACTTCTCCTATCCTAGATGAAACCATGGTTCAACCTAAATTTGAAATTGAAAAAACCACACAACCTCATGAGCAACCAACCATAAACACTTCCCCTCAAACATTTAAATGACTAAGAGAAAATGAAAAAAATCTTGTCATGCCTCCTTGCATTAATCAAGTGTATAAAGCTAAAGAGAAAGTGATTGACCAATCTTCTTTAGTTTCTTTAGTTCTTCCCCCTCTGGAAGAAAAGGAATCTATGATGGATCAATCCGTTGTAACCCCTCAACAAACTCCAAAATAAAATTAAACAAAACTACGGTGCTAGGGAGTGTAGGTGTCATCGTCATCTCCTTGCTCATCAATCTCGAATGGAAGAAAACAATGAAACCCAACCTCTACCTTTGAAAAAAGAAATAGATGGCTAACATCTTCCCCTTGACCCACCACAAGATAACACACTCCAACCCTCACAACAAAATGAACCAATCCAATAGCCACAACTTTTGCTATATCCTTCCTTGGAGATAACCCTTCATCCTCCCATTGTGATCAACCTTGATGATGATGATGATGATGATGATGATGAGATTAAAAAAATAGATGAAGTGCATAATGATTTAAATTCATTATTGTCATCTACAATGAGCTTAAATTATAAACCTTCTCCACCAAGTGAAGAACTTGCTACATCTCCTAGTTCAACACTATTAATTCCTCCTTTCGATAGTCAATCGCCCTCGCAATATATTGAACATGATTGGGAGATAGATGACTTGTTAGATGGTTGACTTGAATTTTCCTTGCTAGACCTTTTACATTCATTTTTCTTTTGTTTTCTTTAATGTGCGTATCGTGTTCCCCCGTAACGTGTGTTTGATGTTTCTTTGTACACTTCTTCTATTTGTACCTCTATTCTTCTCTATGTTGTGCATTGCTTTTTTCACTTTTTGTTTTTTGTTCTCCTTTTAGGGATGACACAAAGTGTTGAGACTACAATGTCTCTTCCATGTTGACCCAAAAGGTCTTTTTGTTTTTTTCTTTTGTGTTTTCCTTCTGGGAATGATGCAAAGCATTGAGACCACAATGTCTCTTCCATGTTGAGCGAAAAGGTCATTTTCTTTTTTCTTTTATGTTTTCCTTTTGGGGATGATGCAAAGCATTAAGACGCCCTATGTCTCTTAAATTTTGACCCAAAAGATCCATTTTTCTTTGTATTTTCTTGTGTTTTTCCTTTTGGAGATGACACAAGGCATTGAGACTGAAATGTCTCCATGTTGACCTAGAAGCTTTTTCCTTTTGTTTTCCTTTTCATTATCTTTTCGCTTGTGTTTTCCTTTTGGGGATGATGCAAAGTGTTGAGACCACAATGTCTCTTCCATGTTGACCCAAAATATAAATTTTTTTCTATTGTTTTTTCTCTCTTTGTGTCATTCTTCCAATTCTATGTGCTTTGGGGAATGATGACTATTTTGAGATCTTTCATAAAAATATTACAGAAATGAACATACTAACCCCAAATCCATAGATCCCTTATGTATTTGGTGTGTTCTTTTATGGGGGGAAACTCCCTTTTCTTTTGTTTTACTTTTTGTTACATGAAGTAGCCTAAATTAGAAACATATGAATTGGCATAGAGGCTTTCCAATTTGGCTCTCATGTCAAGTGTTGCATCTTCTTTCTTTCACTACTTTAAAGTAATTGCTCCTAGACCAAGGTGTAGAAATTCCTTTAAAGTGAGAGGCATTTATTGGCATCATTTTATTTGCATTCATGGTTCCTAGTGTAGCCTTGTCACTTCATACAATGTGTTTATCACTTTGTGGATTACATTGGGTATAATGTCCTTCATAAGTGTGATATTTCTTAGCATATTTCATTCCTCTTGGTGACCGGATGCAATGTTCACACTTCATCCCCTAAGTTGTGAATATTTTATTCTTTGATTGATCCTCTCTTGGAGATGTTAGACACAATTTCCCCTAAGTGATAGACCTTGCATGAACTTAACAAGACTCCTTTGAACACCTTTTACACTTTACATTTTCTTTACATTTTCCATTTTATATATTTTTTTCCACCTTACATAACACAACTTGCATTCCTATGGTACCTTCCTTTTGTTCAGGAGTTCTAAGCATACAAAGCTTTGCTTGTATCATGACTCACGAACCATCATTTTCCTTTGCGGTGCCTTGTTAAAGTTATCAAGAGGTATAACTTTAGTATGGTTGAGCGGGAATCCCATTCAACAGTACAACTTTCCCCATATCCACCTTTCTATTTGTGGGTGCATCCCAACTAGCATATGTACTTCACCTTTTTTCTCTTCTCACCCAGCAAAACACCATGAGTTTTGTCACCCCAGAGTGAGTATGCATTTCATTTTTCAAACAAATGGCCTAGATCTTATCCACAACTAGTTGGATAAACAATTGAAACTTTATTTCTTTTTCACCACCATGCATGTTCCTTTGTTCTTTTGTTTAGTTTTCCATGGGATGTTCATCTCGGGGGCTTGATAATCATTCTTGATTATTATCATTCCATCTTGCTAACATAAGTGCATTGGGACCCCTCTCTCGATATTCATGGCTACTTTAGTGTGAGTTTGAAGCAAGTTCATCCTCTCACTAAAGTGGGGGCTAAATGTTGGACCATAGAAAAATGGCCCTTTTTCATTTTCATGGTCTTTTAGGCCTTTCCTCTTGATTTTTGGTCTATTTTTCTTTGATTTATTGAAGTAATGTGGCTTAAACATTTACATCAAGTCCTTAAAATACATATAATGACATCATGTGAAGGTGTTGTGAAGTGTTGTAAAAAAATTCTACACTTTTCTAGACACTATTCATTACAATTCACCTAAAAATCATCTTTTTATTCATCATCAAGTCTTATTTTGAAGTGTTGTAAATTCTTGTAACAAGATTTCACAATTTTCTAGGCATAATTTCACTATTTACACCTTTCTTATGCTTGATTTGACCCCTTTATGCCCTTATAAGGCTTAATTAAGTGTCTTTTTGAATGTAAGTTACCCAAAAAATAACATTAACTGCAAGGTAATTCCCAACACCCACATTCAATTCCAAGGTGGGACCCATTCACCATGGGTGGTGAATGAGTCCCTGTTGGCTCCAAATTCCAAATATTTTAAAAATTCTTTTGGGTTTTTATTCAAAATTACCTTATGTCGGCATGTGATGAGGTATCATTGGGTTACTAAGGCACAATTGTGTATAAATATGTGTTTTTCTCCTCATTTTACATCCCCCAACAATCTCATAATTCATTCAAGCAATCCAAGCATTCAATTAGCATTTGAGCACTTTGCATATGTAATCAAGCATCAATCAAGCATTCAAAGGCAACCATTGACATATCTTCAGATTTTCACCAATAGGAGTTTGGTAAGTTGATAGCATTTGCATGTTATTAGTTTATCTTTTTATTTCATTTTGTCATTTCTTTATGGGTTTGATTACCATTTGAAGTGGGATTTGACCAAGCAAAATCCCTTTGCCCTAACCCTTAACCATTTTCCCCCTTTGTGCATGTGTTATGTATGAAAATTTATCAAGTATTTAGGTGTTGAAAAGTGGAAATGAATTCAAAAATGTGTCTCAAGTCAATTATAACCTATTTCAAGCTTGGAGAAGACATTCTATCCATTTTCTATAGGATTAACTTTGTCAACTTGACAAGCAGACAACCTCAAATGTGGTGCTAAAGAATTCGCTTTAGATTTCTCAAAGTTTTGGGAAAGGAATGATTCACCATCAGTGGAAAATGAGTCCCACCTTAAGGCTAGAAATCCATATTTTTTTAGTTTTTAGATCTCGACACCTAGAAACTAGTTTCTGACAATTTTCATCAGAAGCATGACTAATTCACCATCAGTGGCAAATGAGTCCCACTAGTGATTTTTTGTGATTGCAGACAATATTCAAATATTCCAAATTCTCCAATCTTTTCCCAGGTGCACTCTAATTCAACCCTTTTCTTTCTTTTTTTTGCATTTATTCATTCATAGTTCATTATTTGCATATCACATTGTGTTTTCCAACATAGCATAATTCTTAGATTTTGCATTCACATTCAGTCAAAAATTTCATTTAGTTGCATTCATATCATTCCATTTAGCCTTAATTAAATCACACATTGCATAATTTGAGTGAACTAGCTAGATCTTTTGGCCCTTCTTTCTCCTTTTAGGTGAAAAACCCTAGAAGTGTTAAAAAGATCTAGGGTGCCAAAAATCTATGATTCAAATAGATGAGAAGATTGTAAATTTTTTTGGTAGAGTGTGGATACTAGAAGAAGATTCAATCTAAAATCGATTGTGAGAGGCTTGATTTATAGGAGAAGGTTGCTTTGATTCAATGGCTAAGATTAAAATTCAAATGTGTGATGTCTATGGCTAGGATTAAAAGTTGATTTTAGTGCTTATGATGCACATTGAGTGGGTTATGAAATGAGGCTAAAATTAGGATGTTAGGGAATAAGTGGGATTCTTTTATTTATTTTGGAGAAAAATATGCCTATGACACACAAATAAGTGGGGCTAAAAATAGGATGTGAGTGGGAATCTCATAATTTAAAACTAATATAATTATTTAAATTTGTTGTGCATGTGAAGAGTTGTATTCATGTGACACATGTTTCAATGTGGTAATAAGTGAGGGATTAATTCAAATATTTAATTTGAATTATTTTAAGACATGTGAAGGGAAATTAATTAAATAAATGAGATTTATTTAATTAATTGGGAAGGTAATTAAGTGGAATAAATGGGATAAGTGGGATAATGTAATGAACTTGGTTAAAATGTTACAAGATGTCTTACAAGGTCATGTATCTACTAGGTAATATTATGACATGGAAAATTTTGGGTTTCTATAGGACCACCTAGTGTACTCACCTTATTTACATCTATTAATCTCCACCATTTGAAAAAAGTGAGTAGTTTTCAATCTATATTAGAATCACTAATAATCTAGTTCTTGTCAAATGTTGAAATTTTGAATATGGGTATCTTGACTTTCTCATCCAAGGCTATATTTTAATAGTTCTTGGAAAATAGTGGTCAGATTAACCTCATTTTTACACCCCCTCATTTACATGCATATATGTAAAACTTAATCCAAATTATTTTCTCTTTCTTTCATCCCATTTTATTTCTTAGTGGGAAAATCTATTTTTGGATATAACATATGGCTTGTTTACGTTGCTATAATTTAGAATCTTTTCCTAGATTTTTTTTTCATGTCTCTAGAAGGTTATAAATTATCTTAATTTTCAAGAAAAATATATAAATTGTCTTTTCTATCTTAGTGAGAAAGTTAACATGTTTATCTCTACTTATTTTTAAATCTAAGATCATTGGGAAAGAACATGGAACTATAATTACAATACTTAAAATATATCCTAAGCTACTATGGGAGTGCTTCTTATTCAATTATTAGATATTTTCCTAGTGGTAATACAAAAATGTTTCCATCAACTCCCCATTGATGGAGCCTCTCAAATGGCTAAATATACCTCTCATTTCCTCCTATTTAATAAAGGGCATATGTTTCATCACTATGAAGTAAACATTTGGCATAGGTGTAGAGTGAAAAATAAAATACCCAACATTAATCCTTCAAGAAAAGATACTAGAGTTATCTTATCTATATAAATTTGAGAAACATTATAGGAAAATAACACATAACTAGATTGAAAGAATTTGTATAATAACCGTAGAAGTTATCTAGATATATTAATATAATTTAGGAAAACACTTTTTGTAGAAAATTTAGTTGTAATTGATGTCAAAAGTGTCATTGATATCAAAGGAGTGAGCAAGTCACACCTTGTGCCGAGGGTTGTGTGATGGAAGCTTTAGGAATAGAAGCCATATTTCCTAAAGGTTGTTCCCTAAGTGTGCTCAAATCAAGTGTTGAAGGGAGTTTAGACCCTTCCTTTGCTAATGCTAGCATGTATTGTGTATGGTTTTATTTTCGTCAAAGAGTTTATGATATGGCTTGTTTTAGGATCTTGTACTTGTATTCAAGCAATTCTTGTATGGTGAGCTCAAGGGGATTTTTTGTTACATATTCTATCACATACCCCATGTCTAGTGGATTTGGTAGTTGTTATGATGGGGTTGAGCAGATCCTAGGATTGAATTATTGTTGGGTGGGATCACTTGTGGTAGATGTAGTTTTGTTTTGTTCCATGTTTTTCTTATGTTGTGCTCTTGTTGTTACCATAAATTGTGGATCAACTATGGCAGAGGTGTGTTGGGATTTATATTGTTAGAATTCTCTAGTTGATTCAAATTTTGATAAAAGTGACCCTCTAATATGTTTTGGACCAATGATGTGAGTGGATGACAAAATGGGTGAGATGTGAGTGGATGATGAAAGGGGTGAGTGATGTGGATGATTAACTTCTAATCTTTGAACAACACTTTAGACTAAAGGTTTGATGTTTGATGTTTTGGATAAAGGTGCTAATGAACTTGTAAATCTAAAGGTAGATTTGTGACCTAGGATGGACTTGTTCAAAAGGATGATGGCTAACTTAATTAAGTGTATGAAAAAGGATTCATTTTCACATATATAGCTAAGCTAGAGGGGATTTGATTGATTGATAATCTAAGTCTTAGAATGTTTATGTATCCAAAGTTTCAAAGTTGTTTGTGAGGTGTGATACCAAATGTGTTGAGATGGATGGGATAATTGATCCTAATGTTTTGAGAGGGGGATTTTTAACAAGACCAAGGTAGTGAAAATAATTGTTTACCCCTAAACTGATAAACCTAAGAACTTAATGTTTGGTTGGTAGAACTTTGATTCAATATTTGGAAATACATTTCCTTGTTTCACTTTGTTGCTCGGAATTCAATGTGTTTTGAAAATAGGTCCAATGTGTGGTGTGTTTATTTGATTCAAAATTTAATTAGTGAGATTTCTTTTACCACATTCAAATGTCTTGATTATATTTGACTCTAAATATCTATAACTAAGCAACTTTTATTCCATAAATTCCAATATGTGAGTCAAGAGGCTAAATCCATAGTCTCCTATGTTGACTTTTGAATGTGTGAATTGAGATATAATTCCAAATATTTAGAAGCCTCTAAAGATATTATTTTGAAAAAAACAAAATATCCTTAGGGATAGGCAGCAATATAGGGCTTTTCAAATGTATTCACACAAAGTCCTAACGGTTTTAAATTTGAAGAGCAAGTTGATCTTTTCTGAGTTCATTTTAAATCAAGCAAATTTTCAAACTAACACAACAAGAACAAGCAATACGAACCCTAGAGAGTAGGTATGTACATTTTAGTAGGCTTACCTCATCCCCTAAGGAATGATGTAATTCATGAACATGGAGTGGAAAAATAGGCTATGCCAAGGAAATGTACCTTCTTGACATGGAAACCAAAAGAGTCCCTTCCCTATTTGCTTTATTGCCTCAACCCAAAATCAAACATGGTAAGTAACTTCTGGGAGTGGTGCACCTCCGAAGCACTACTTCAAAGTACATTTCAGAAAACAAGGATAGGTTGCTAAGACAAAGTTTTTAATGGAAACCATGAACACTATGACATATAGATGAAATGTTAGCCACTTAAGACTTTAGTTGTTCCTATCCAACTCATTATTTTTGGATGATGATGAGGCATAGTATGCTATTCTTTCCATAGATATAAGGTGAGTTCTCCATTGTGAGATGTATCTCATTAGTAGGCCCTCATCTAAAAAAGACAATAAATATGCTATTTATCTTCACCCAAGATTGTACAAAGTGCAAGGCGAGTGGATACACACTAGAAGTTCACACAAGAATGACATACACTTATTATTTTTAAATCCTCAAAGGAAATGATGACTTCATTTTAAAAACACAAAACTAAAGGATGAATTTGTATTTGTTCAATTTTAAACCAACATTGTAATGGTAACTTGGATTTATGGGTTCAATTTTAACCAACTTTGAAAGATTATATCATTGTAAATTTTGCACCCAATTCAAAGCTAGTTGTCCTAAAACATGAAATAAAGTATAGTGTATGATGGGTTATATCATCCCATAAGTGTTTGAAACACTTTTCAATGTAGATCAAGTGATAATATGCTTCTTTACTTCAAGATTTTGCTCCTTTCCAAATCTACAAAATCGGTTAGCCTCACAAAATAAAAGTCAATAAATGATGAGAGAGTGGATTAAATTGAGAAATCAAAGTAGACATGAAAATTTAGCTCTCTATTTTACCTTGTAAAAGTGTCATTGTGCCACAAAAGTGTCTCTCTATCAGACAACAAAAGTCTCACTATTCCATAAAAGTGCCACTATAATGAAAAAATGTTACTCTGGTGAATTTCAAAAGTGCCTCCCTATTGTACATGCCAAAAAAATAGAGATGTCAAAAGTGTCATAATATCAAAAGTGCTTCCATAAAGAGAAAGTCTCCTTGTATTTCAAAAGTGCCTCTATATTTCAAAAGTGTTGTTGTTCCTCAAAAGCATTACTCTAGTCAAAAGCACAAGCGTCGCCCTGCCTATAACCTTCAAAACATGGGAAACTTAAGGAAATTTTATCAAATTTGATTAGTTTTACCCTCCTTCTAGTGCCAAAATGTGACTATAATCATAACACAAGCTAAATACACTAGATCCAATAGATTCTAAGCAATAATTAACTAATTAAGCTATAATCCGAATGAAATTCTAGAAAACCATTAAATAAGGAAGACATTCAACATAAACAACAAGAAATAAATAATGAAATCCTATTCTAACGCCTCAAACCTCATCTTGGGGAATTGGTACTGCATTGATGTGGAATGTTAGCCCTTTCCTAATCCCTTAGTTTTAAATAAACTTGATTTGATAGATTAATGAGTGATAATGGAGATTTCAATTGCAATGGATGAGAAATGCTCAAATGAATGCTAAAGGATGAAATTGTGGATGCATTTCAATAGAATAAATTTTCTTAAATGATTGTAGATCCTTTTATCTCCAAAATGAGGAGTATTTATAGGAGAAAATGGTGAATCAAGGGTAAAGATTGAATTGCACAATCAATGGATGAGAGGAAATGAGAGATGAAGGAATGGATTAAGGATTCTCATCAAGGGATGAGAATGAAATTTGACAAGGATTAAGGCATTAATCAATGGATGTTGTTGATTCAAAGAAGCACACTTCAGGTATGTGCAGGATCATGATGGGCCAAAAAGTGGCAACATGATGGTATGTGGCTAACGACTATTTTTTTATCCAAAATTGATGAAACGAAAATGGTTTTTAAAGGAGATTCTCAAATTTCCACCAATATAAATTATGCTTTACTTTGAATTTAATAAGTAATTATTATTCATTTTCTATTCAAATTATGACTAAAGTCCTGATTGATAGGATAATTGAAAAACATCTATAGCTTTCAAATGGTATGACATTTTTGAATCCAAAACATGCATCACATTCTATGCTTTGCATACCATAGGATTATAAAATAAAAATTCAATTTCATGAATTTTTGGCCAAGTTAAGGTAGTAAGACATACGATTTTTTATTTAAAAAAAAATTGTAATAAATAAATCATAATTAATTATTTATTTGGAAAAAAATTACAAAAAATATGCATCACATCGAGGCATGAGTCCTCTACTTATATCTAAAATATTATAATTTTTTTTTATCATTTTATTGTGGTTAGGGTGGTTAGAAAAATACCTACTTATTTTTCCCTAAAATTTAAGTACCATCACATTGAAATTTCAAATTTTCACCAAATAGATTTTTTTTTTTAAACAAACCTAGTAGTTTAGAAACTACATTCAATTTTCTATAGATTCAATTTTGACACATTTTTGAAATAATATAGATAACTTATTCAAATTTTCATGTCAAGTTGCCTAACTCTAATTTTTCTGAATTTTTTGCCACTTAAGGCATGTTTTTGCCATGATGATCCTACACATACCCCTTCCTAAAAATTAGGAAGTGGTTAGAAGATATTTCCATTTTGAATGAGTGCATAGGGAGGAATATTCCATAGGGATATTCTCTTGCAAGTGGGAGGGTGAGGAAAATTAGCAATTAGATAATTAAAACAAAGTTTTAATTGTGCAAGTTAGAGGAAATTAGGATTATCATTAAATAATTTATTTAATTAATGAAAGGGAGTTAAACGAGATTTAATTGAAAAATAAATATTATTTAATTAAATGAGAAGACATAAGAAATCTAATTAAATAATTTGCATTACCTAATTATATAAGATGAAAATTAGCTTGAAAGGGGATGAATTAGTCAAATAATATTGATCATTTGATTAATAGGAGAAACTGATGAATTTAGATAAATAATGAAGATTATATAATTAAATGGTTGAAAAAGGGGTGATTTAGGACAAAATGGTGTTAGTAATTAGATTCAGATGTGCAATATCAATCAGGATAATTTTCAGTGTCTACAATTACTATTTACAAACAATAATAACTATTATGGATTGTGGGGAATATTCTATATATTATTAAGAATATTAACATAATTTTGATAGTCACTCTAGATTCCACTGTATTTGCAATTAAAGGCAACAAAGCTCATGGTTGCAAAATTTCTTGACCAGTTAGTAGTAAGCCAATAAACTGACCTTGAATGTATTTAATAATGTAATGAACTTTATTTGACATCTATAAAGGTTCAAAGAATATCTATCATAATTTATTTTCTCATTTTGAAAAAGAATGAGAAAACACATTAATGCAAAATAAATTGGGATTCAAAAGTACAACAGGTTGCCATAGCATATCAGGAGTAATGAACCTGAGCATCTAAAATAAAATCTTTGAAACTAATTATAGATCTAGATCTAGGAAGACAAATATCCTAATAAAATGGGTTAGCCTATACATGATTTTTCTTTCCTCATCATACCAGTGTATAAAAAAAATGTCACATGTTGTGGCAATATTGAGTAATGATTTGCATGAGGAAATAAGTTGAGGAAACTCCCAAAGAATATAGGAGGAGAATTTATATTTTAGTGTGATTCTAAAAAGGAAATTGTTGTAAGACAACGTAAGAAAGGTGGCAAAATAAGCATCGACATTTTTGGAAATAAAATGGTTTTTTTTTGTGAAAAATGTTTAAAGGTACCAATGAGAAGAATAAAATAGAGAAGAAATAGAGAAAAATAAGTAAGGCAAGAATATCAAGGACACACCAATGGTAGATGATAGTCCTTAACTTGTAGGATTAGATCGCTTGCACTCCCATGTTCTTAGTGAAGCAAGTGAACTTCTTGGAGTTAGGGCGGCACCAAGCAAGGAATCTGCTAAGAATAAGACCTTGGGACTCTCCCAAGTGGATAATATGTGTCTTGTACATTGTGACTAGATTATTCATGTTAGAAAAGGAAACCAACAAATAAAATCCTTTGATTCTAACTCATGAAAGAAAATATCATACTTAACAAGAGCATTTACAATTTCTCTAGCCACTTTTTTACTTGATTACCAACAAGGGGAGATCAGATTGGTCCCCCTGTTGTTAGAGAAGCAAGGGAACTTCTAGGATTTTTGGGAGCACCAAGAAAAAAAATCTTCTAAGAGATCTTGGGAATCCCCCAATTGGAAAATCTATGCCTTGTACATTGTGACTGGATTCTCCATGTTGGAAAAGGTAGCCTACAAATAAAATCCTCTGATTCTAACTCATGAAGGAAAATATCATACTCAAGAGCATTTACAATTTCTATAACCACTTTTTTACTTGATTACCAACAAGGGGGGATCATATTGCTCCCCTATTGTGAGAGAAGCGAGTGAACCTCTTAGAGTTAGGGGAGCACCAAGTAAGGAATCTGCTAAGAATAAGATCTTGGGACTCTCCCAATTGGAAAATTTGTGTCTTGTACATTGTGACTAGATTCATCATGTTGGAAAAGGTAACCTAGAAACAAAATCCTTTGATTCTAACTCGTGAAGGAAAATAGCATACACAATAAGAGCATTTACAATTTCTCCAACCACTTTTTCATTTGATGTACCAACAACCCCTTCTACAAGTACAACTACATAGGCCACCAAACCATCCAAATTTGTCGAGATCTAAGACAAAGGAACCTTTGGGTTATCAACCTTTTGAAGTTAGTTTACTTTTTGGAGAGGTGGTGCATTTGGTGTTCTACCTACATGTTGATGAGTGTGTCAAAACATCCCCTCAACAAGCCTGGCAAAGAATCCCCCTCAATAGGCCTTTTAAAGGTTCTTCACAAAAATTCAACTTGAGCAATCCAAAAATCAATGAAACTGACATGCTTGAGCTTCTAGATATCTAAAGCTGACATGCTTATGTATTTCTTTAAAAAAACTTAAATGTGTTTTGGTATTTTTATTTCTTTCAAAAAATTCTTTATGGTTGATTATGCTCAGGAGTGGAGACTTTTTTTGTACTTTCCATGTTGAATTCATGGATACGCTAGTTGTCTAAGTAATAAACTTAAAATTGACTACTTTTCTTGTATTGGATGTCGTTACAACCTTCTGCAGGAGGTTTAAGGAATAGGCAATCGATTTGCAAATGCCCAAACAAGCAATCATCCCATTGAGGACAGCTATTAGGAAGCTTCAACCATCTACTGAGCATTTGGCATCTTTGCACTTAGACTTTTTACCCATGTGTCTGCTGTGGACTAAGCATTTTGGAGGATGATATTTTTGACATTGATCAGCCAAGGGATTTCTTACTATACTGCTATTATGGGTGAGTATCAATTTCTCCATTCCTCTAAAGAATGCAATATTCACCCTCTTCCATCTCATTACCATGCAATGATTTAATGTACATTCAAATATACAACTTTATTTTTACCTATCAAAAATCTAGTACGAATAGTTTATTATCTCTATACTACCATTGGTATAGACTAGGCTATGAGTTTCTGGAAGGGTGTTATGAGTATTCATGAGATACATATGTATACTGATTATCAAGATAGGTGGCATATCTTGCCAAAAAATGGGGTTCAATATTTTCCTTTTGAAGAAGTTTTTCTTTATTGATTTTTTTTGATTGAGCAAGTGATGGCTTTGAAATTTGAAACATAGCATGAATGGCTAATGGGCAATCCACAGAAAGTATAGCTATCATTAACAGGTGAAATAAAAAACATTTGTAGACATTTAATAATTCTCTTTGACTTAAATAATTTCATTTTGGTACATTATGATTAGATACAAAGTAGAAGTGACTTTGTGAGATTCTTATTTTGGGAAATAAGATGAATTTCCATCAAAAATTGGTGTCTCATCATAATTAGCTATAAATTTCCTCTGGACCTTATAGCTTAGCCGCAAAGGATACTTGACAACTTTATGAGATTCTTGTTTTGGCAAATAAGATGAATTATCATCCTTGAAATTTATACTGCAAGTAGTGGCACACACCATCTCTCCACCTAATTCGTCATAAATTTTGATTAGTTGCAAAGTTGAAACCACTTTATGAGATTTTTGTTTTCATAGATAAGATGAATTGTCATCCTCGAAATTCATGGTACAAATAGTGCCAAAGAGTCAACACCATTCCTCTTCCTAATAGGAATGAGCCATAAATTTCCTCTTAACCTTATAGCTTATATACAAAAATATACTTGCTTACTCTATGACTTTCTTGTTTTGCAGATAAGATGAACTATCATCCTTGAAATTAATTGAAGAAGCACCACAGACCTTCTTTCTTCCTAATTAGACATAAATTGTTAGTTGCTAGTCTCCTGGACTACCTTGATACATAGTTGTTCAGGGCTTAAAAACTGCAGTGTCAACTATGGTAGATTATACTGCTACATAAATGGCGTTGTAACAACAGAGCATGTATTAAAATCCTACCCTTTGTTCTGATTTGTGTTTTTTGAACTAGGAATAAAGTGTGTTGACTTAACAGAATTGCATCAAAACCTTAATCACTTTATTAATTATGATGAGAAGCATTCTACTAACTTGTGAATATATTTGTAGCCTTTTTTTTTTTTTTTGGTAGACTATTATGTACAAAATATTTTACAACCATTTAAGAGTTTTAGTGTTCTTCATGTCACTATTTGTTGAAATTATCCTTATACATATTGGGAGCTAGGACAACCATGTTGCTATGTGCTAATGTATACATTTCATTGATGCCATAAAATGATGTGTTGGTGACATGGGAAAAGTTAACCAAGAGAATATTATAGGGCCAATATATTTGCTTTGATTAAATAAGAAATTTGTAGACCATACATCACATATTACACTCGCACCAAATTTCTCATAAAATGTAGAAATTGTAAGGGTGTAAACATAATTAAGAAATATGGGTGGCATAGGATGAAAAGGAGATGAATGATCCTTAGGGAATCTTGAAAATATAAGATCTCTACAAAACAAACTACTTAGTCTATCACTAAATAGGGGAGAGGGGCACATAGTTGAGTAGGGTCTAATAGTGGGGATAGAAGTAGTTCTCAATGGGTCCCATAGTGGAGCACCTTAATATCCAATTGCAAAACACTTTTTATCCATAAATAAACAAACTGACAAATCATGTGATGCCACATCAGTGCACCAATAAAACATGACTTAGTGCACCACTATCGATCTCACTTTTTTTTTGGCCTTTTTTGGATACCTCAACAAAAAGCATGTTGATGTGGCATCATATTTGATGATGTGAACCTAAAATGAAATATAGAAGCACCCAAGTTGCCAAATAAACTGTTATAAAAAATTGGGAGTGATTTTAAATTTTCACATAAGATTTTGAGGAATGCGAAGTTAGGGTGCTCCACTATAGGCCCTTCTCCCCTATTGATGTTAATCACTTCTATCACTTTTTATCATGGTTTTTATTGATCTTTAGACCTAAAAGATCATACATGATCCATAATAGTTTCAATTATGAAGAAAATCTATAAACAATATTTGAATAGATATTCATAGATGAAAGAAGGAAGGACACAAATGTATGGTCAAAATATTGATAACAGGTCCATTAAAAATAAATATAAAAATGAGTATAAACATAAGACTTGTAGTACCCCTCCATTTTTTCTTTTTGATCAGACAATGTTCTTCTTTGTTATGTTTTGTTTCTATTAATACTTTGACTATCGTACTTGGTTACTATTTTATTGCAAACTGTAAAGCGATGTGAATGTTATATTTTGATGTGATGGTATTTTATTCTAATGTTATCATTATGGCATGCTTTGGGATTAGCTTAGTAGATATTTGAATTAATGATGCTTTATGCTTTCAATTACATTATTGATGTTAGATTCGTCAGTTAGTAATATTGTATTGGTGAAGGGGATGAGATTACACCACTCGTTCGCGAGCGCTCTGTGATTCCATGATTTCCTCTTCACAATGTGTTTTATTATGTTATATATATGCATGTTCGATATACTCTTTGTTCGCAGGTTGATAGGTATAGGACATCGACTCCACCTGGTTTCATAGGTTTGAGTTTGTCCATTGCCAACGGTATTTGATTGGGAGATAGTAGTTAGGTTTTCTGTTCCAAGTCGTCACCTTGGTCATAGTGTGTTGTCGGGTTTTAGTTGGGTTAAGTTGCTTTAATATTACTCCTCTCACCTTGATTTTATTTAATTGCTAGTTGGAAAAGGTAAATAAATGGCTTTATGTATTTAAGTTGTTTATTAAATTTATCTAGTTATAATGTTAGAAATGTTATTTAATTTATTAATTAATCTAGTTTAATTAATAAAACAATCTAATCTTGGATTAGATTTATTTTATTGATTAATTAAATTAATTGTGTTGAATTGAATTAACTTATTCATTTTGGAATTAATAGATATTTTGATTGAATTTTAAAAAATGAAAATATGTTTCAATTTGCATTTTTTTAAAAATTGGAATGTAAAAAAAATTTAAGATATTTCTTATTTTGTTTTTCAAAATTTATTAGGGTGGTTGGATAGATATTTCATTTTTTTCTATTATTGGTATTTTGATGGAGTTTTTAAAGAGGGAATGAAAAAATTGAAAAATAATGGAGGAAAGGGATTTCTAGTTTGTTTTTGGATTTGGAGAATTAAGTTGGATTTCTTGGAGGAGTTGAAATTAGAAGAAGAATTCAAAGCACCATTGACAACCTTTCAAGCTTTTGGAAAACCAGGTTTTCTTTCTATTAATTTAGTTTTCATTTTGAAAGGTTTCACAATTTTTATTATGTTGTTGAAAATATTTAAACTAGGAGTTGTTTGATTTGCAAGAAAACCCATGTTCAAATCTTGTTTCAAAACTTTGAAACATCAGTTTAGAAATGAATTTCTTCAAAAAAATTGCATTATGGCTGTAAATAACTCTTTTTTAGAAATTATTTTCTCAACTAAATTTTTATTTTGTTAAATTATATAGATATATATCTATTTGAGAAATTCATATATATATTTATATGTAATATGTATTGTGATTTTTTTTAGGGGAAATAAAACCCTATTTTGAAATGGCAAAAAATTGAATTTTAAAAAAATCCGCAAGGTTTTTTGTGTTATGGAAAAATTTTATAAAAAAAAATTTAAACCCAAATTTTTGGGGGTTGTTGGGGGCTCACCCCACCGCGCCCCCATGGGATGCATTTTGGAGGGAGCCGCACCCAACGCCCCACATAGCCACCCACGGTGGAGGGAACAGTTGTGTTAAACACAGTCGCAACCACAGTGGTGGGTTCAATTATGGTTAACATACTTGTGCCCACAACTATGGGTTCTGGTATGGTTAACATAGCCTACTCCCTAGGCTCAGCGTGTGCGCCAAAAAATTCGCACTTTTATTTAGTGCTTTGACATTTTTTCAAAACTAAAAATAATAAATATATTTTAATATTTAATATTATAGATATATAATATTAAAATATTAATATATAAGTTATTAATATATATATACATATTTTATATTATATGTGTATAATATTAAAATATTAATATATATTAATAATAACATATATATATATAATATATATATATATAGATATATGTATATATATATATGTATATATATATAATATGAGGTTGTATTATATGTATATATGTATGTATATTATTTTATGTATATATATATAGTTGTGATATATTAAAATATTGATTAAAATGGTGGAATGATTTAAATATAATTGTGAAATTTTAAATTAATGTATAATAGTCAAATTAATGGATTAATTTTTAAAATAATATACATTGATGGAATAGTTATTTATTTTAAAACGATATAGTATGGATCATAGAAGTAAATGTTTATTAGTATTTAAGAGCAATTAGGGAATTACATATCTGGTTAAATTTTATCCTTTGTTTGAAAGAGACATAATTTAATTATTTTTATTGTAGAAATAAACTATTGAATTTTATTAAAGGAAGTGGATTTAGGGAATCCAAAGTAGATTTAGTTCCTATTAAATTGCTCTTTTAAATGTGATTTCTTCTATTATCGCTTTGGGGGAATTGATTAGAAGGGAACTTGTTAAGTCTTCCAGGTGGCATTTTCATTTAATTGTTTGGGTTGTCATAATATGTTAGTCAACCTTTGGATTGCCTTGGGTATTGCATCTAAATGTATCCAGTTAGATACTCGATTATCATGAATGGGATGTGTTGACTTTATGTCATGGAAAGGGATTTAATATCCTTAGGTTGCACTTGTGTACCCTTGGGTTGTGGAGTTATTCCATGTGTTGTCTTAGAGGAGTGGCTTGCAATGAGGGCCGACAAACAAAGAGGTGTCAGGGTAACTCATTGTAAGTTAGTTAATCTAGTGATAACATAAATAAACTGATTAGAGGAATAGGTAGTATCATACACTTAATAAGATTAATTTTTCCTCACTCATGGACACAAGGGCTTGTATAGACTTAGGATGGGATGAGAAGGCCTAGAATGGCAAGATCATTATCTTATCTTTAAGAGAGATAACTGATTATGCATTGGTTTGTATGAGGTTCTAGGAGTCGTTAGAGGCTTCCATGATATCCTGAGAAGGGTGCCGGGACCTAGGAAGACTTACCAAGATATCCCACATAATATTTTGATGACACTTCTCCTAAGTCAATAGTATGTTTGTATCGGTGATGCAATTGATTATTTAACTCTGAAAGCATTGTAACCATTGTGTTAAGGGACATTGTATTTGTATTTGATTCAATTTAGTTATGTATTATCCTGTGTCTAGAGGTAGATGGTCTTGTCTATGAGTCCATGTTACTATCTCCTAGCATGGGGGGTGAGCCTTCGGGTATCACTTGGTTGGGTGGAACGTGCACCTTACTCTGTTGGGTTTTCTTCTTGTTCACATGGATGCGATTTCCAGTTGGAGAGCTTGTGGGATCCAATTTCTTTTCATGCTTTATTCATTTTTGTTGAATCTTGTAATTTATTACCCCTCATTTGTTATCGAGGTGGAAGATGTATTATTTAGCCTTGCTTATTGGATTTACCTCATTTGGGGAATGATAGTTGTAATCTTATCGTTCAATGATTGTTATTTGAAATCATGTGGTATCTCTTATTCTTTGATGTAATTTATCATGTATGGAATGCATTTGTTCTTAATTCTTTAAGAAATTAAATGTTATGGTTTCAATTCATGTTTCTTGTTTGGGTTTTAAAGTAATCTCAGTCTCGTAACCTTAGAGGTTGTTGAAAATGGGTAGTAAACTTGCATGATAATTGTACTTAAACAAAAAAAAAATTGTGCATTTGAGTAGTTAATTGCAACTTCCTCTAGGGTTGTGTGGCGGGGCGTTACAAGACTCATGGGAAAAAATGAGGTCATGAAATAGTTTGCATTGTATTACTCATTAAAATGTATGAATGTATTAGGAATTACTAAAACAGTTAATATTAAATGATTGCAACATAGTTAATCCAAAACTTGTAATTTACCAATCATTGTCACTATAATCATAGCATCTTGGTAAGTATTTTTGAGCATTGTTAATAATTTTGCATGGCTTTGCTGTAATTATTATTCATGAAAAAACTAAAAACTATGAGGTAATATAAGGAATTATTTTAATTTACTTAAAAATTCAAATTCACAATTTCTAACTTTTTCACCATTTTTACTAACTAGCATGAGTTTACTTAAATATATTTTTGTGTGTATTTAAAGACATTTAATGCATACTTAATTTTAATAAAAAAATTATTATTAAGATGGTTCGTAAAAAATAGACAATTACAAAGAGAATCATTAGAACAAATTTTGATATTCAAAATATATATATATATATATATTAAAATAAAAAAATTATTGAAACTATCAAAGAAAAATGCTTGTGGAACTAACAAATTGGAGTCGAGTGATCAAAATATATTCATCATATGTTTCTAGAAATAATTCGATTATAAGAAAATATCATAATAATATTAAACTCTTTCTCAACTTTCTTACTGTGTGATTTTTTCTACATTTCCAATACATTAAGGTTTCAACCTTCAATTTCTATCACTTGCATCTTCTTTTTTCTAGAAAAATTTAGGTATAGCTTTTTTATGTCATTTTTCGTTTAATCATTGAAATTTATAACAAATTACATTTTTTACATTCAAGAATAAATTTTATACTTCATTTTATTTTTTTGTATTCTACATTAATATATCCTATTTTGTCATTCTATGAACTATGTCACTAAGTTGGAAATTTTGTATAAAGTATATATATTTGATAGTTTTATTTGTGTTCTAGAAAAATATTCTTGCACTAGTTTTGGTAAGGATATGTTGGAAATGTCATCATTAATGTTAAAGAAAATGAAAAAAATGTAGCATTGTCATTGATGTCAAACTAAATAGAAAAAATGTTGAATAAAGTAATTGATGTTAAATGCATATATATAAATGTGTAAGACCATTCTTTGACGTCAAAGTTAAAAAATAATAATATATAATGACTATTTTGATAAGAGAAACTATTGAAAGATAATGTACATCAATTAATGTTAAGAAGAGAAGTGAACATATTAATGTGAAGGGTGACAAATAAAATTATAAAGTTTAGAGATATTATTATGGGCATAGATCTATATTAAGACAAACAACTATCAATATCTTCATTAATATTTATTAATATCTTCATTTTTTATAAGCTTTAAATCACCCAAATAAAGGATATCTATATAAATATTAATCACCTGGAGTTAAGATCCTAATAACTATTAACATAGTAGTGATAATATTCTATAAATAAATACTTCATTATAAGATAGAATTAATGATATTAAAGGTTATGATTCATATGAGAGAAATAAAACAAAATTCCAAAGGCGGAGATTCATAAGGAGCAATGATTCATAACAAATAGTCATGTCTCTCTTAAGGGAAGTCTACATTCAAACAGATGCATCACTTCATATAGATGTAAATATATAAAATCATTTAATAAGTTGTTGTGAAAAATGTGGTAAAAAATAAGATATATATTAGATATACATCAATCATTTGTGAAGGGAGAAGAGAAGTATAAGAAGAGTGTATAGAAAAATTATAAGAAGAATATATGCAGATATAGAAGAGGAGTGTATGCAAATGTAAGAAAAGGAATGTATGGAGGTATAAAAGAAAATATATGCATATTTTTGTGTGAATATTTTGAAGAGAATATAAAAGTAGATTATTTTTTTATTAACTGTAGGAATCAGTCGAGTATGCAACCCCCTATAAATTGTAGTGTGGCTGGTAAACTATTTTCATGTGACCAGTGGTGCTGGCGTGACACTTCCTCCGATACCATGGGTTTGGTGGGAGACTAGACCTCATGACCTCTTTCCTGCAATAGGATGCATTTAGCCAATTGAGCTAGGCCCCCACCCCATAAAAGGAGATTATTTAAGGTTGTTTGTGAATAAGATTTATTCTCAAGAAGACAAAATTATATTAAAGAAATTGGTACCTCATATTATAGGGGTTGGTGCCTACAAATTGGAGAAATTGGAGTTTCTTAGGGGTTGGTGCCTACAAAATTTGTAGAAAAAAGATTAATAAGAGTAATGTTCTTTTCATGGTTTTCTCTTGCAAGAGTTTCCATGCAAATTGTGTTGTTATTGTGTAGCTATTATTTGATTTTACATATGTGTTAATTTTAATTAAATCTTGAAGTGATTAAATAAGTATTAAAAGGTAAAAGAATATTATTATACTAATTCACCCCCTCCCTTGCTAAGTATAATTGTGTGCTCACTAGTCTATTGGTTTTTGTTTAATTAGATCCAAGAAATATTTATTGTGTTGCATTGGTGAGGCAGAGGTTGATGTTTTAGTACTGGCTAGTGACATGGTGGTTATTTTTATGGCTCTTGAACCTCTTTTTGTTATTATTATTCCTACATATTTAAATTATTTATCTTTTTCTTCTTGGGCCTTTTTCTCTTCCTCTATAAATGTTACACAAGCATTAACCATGAGAAGATTTGTATAAACCTCATATGTAGAACCTAGAATAGGTGACTCTCTTAATTTTGTAATATGTCATATACAAATCAACAAGTATTTGTCCATATGGACATCTATCTCTTGAACATATGAATAACTATTTTGGACAAAGAAAAAAGTCACAAGATAATGACCACCAACAAAAATTCGAAACACAAAAATGTAATAGCTTATATGAATATAAGATACCGCAATTAAGATTGAAAAAATAGATGGTGAAAAGAAATAATGAAAACCAAATGAACTACCAATTTGTGGTAAAGGATAATAGGGAGACATAGTTCAAATATAAAGAATAAAATTTAAAAAATGACAAAGCCAATGCATACTACATGACCTCAACTATCTCTTCCACATAGGCATGCTCACCACCAAGTCTATCACATTAGATTCATATGACAATATGACAATACTGCCTCAAACTCATAAGCACACATTGAGGCCACAGATGACATCATTGATATATCATTTAGAAAAATAAAGATTGATTGTAGCTACCATATACTCAATTATCATATGTTCTCCCACAATAATTGAGTAATAAGTCAATGTATCATCAAGCCCACAAGATTAAAAATACACACCCACAACAACTCATAGTAATGTAAACTCATGATATATCACCTTGACACATCAAAGCTATCAATCACAAATGGAATATAAGAGTCACAAATGGAATATAAGAGTCCCAACAACCCCACTTTGCAACAGTAAGAAATTTCTCCACAAATTTGTTTAAACAAGTGCATCATACATATAAACATAAACTTTTATAACTATTCCATATTGATGTTGTAAGTAACATATTAAAAAGCAGAAATAATTATATTTATATTGATGTTATAATTAACATATTCATCCAAAAACATTGCTCTCCGTCCATCGTACATCCCTAGAAATAGCAGAAATAAACGTAACCAACGAGAGGATTTACATTATTTATTCTTGTATAAATACTCTCTATGGACTAAATCTTGAAACTGCCAAAGAATTATACTTGTCGAATGGACAGATTGGAGACATATTTATCTCCGTCCATCACATGTTCCTAGAAACAATGCAAAAATAAACTTTACCAACGACAAGATTTACATAACTTAGTTGTGTATAAACACTCTCTATGGATTAAACCTTTTTGCATTCACAGAATACATTACATCTGGAGATTAGACGATGGGGAAGGCAATAAATCTGCATGCGCTGCTTCTACTGCTGTTGGTCATCTTCTTTTCTGGTACTATTCTTTCTTCTTTCTAAATTACACAGTAAGATTTGAAATATATATCTCAGAAAATATATTGAACTGATTAGTGTATTTTGAAAAGGATTACAAATGGGTGATGCGGACTTGTGTGAGAGATTCAGCGCTACTTTTAAGGGTATATGCCTCGGTTCCCAGGGTTGCTTTGAGACATGCGTCTTTAAGGAATATGCAGGTGATGGAGTTTGCCATTGGAGCTCAAGGGGACCGGCTTGTTTCTGCATATTTCAATGCAAATAAGAATGACACTATTTCAAGACCTAACGTCATTTGAGGAGAATCGCATTTTAAATAAATAAATAATGATACAATACTTTATTCTTGAGATAATCTGTGTCTCCTTGAATAGCAGAATGGATGGCTTATTGAAATTGAGATTGATATATAATTGTTAATGTGGTTTTTATTTATTTAAGTTTAAATTTTTTAAATTAAAATATGATAATATATTATAATGGTAATCTATAGTTTTTAATATTTTAAGAATTTTATTATAAAAGTGTAAGAGTAAAAAATTCAGGTTTAATATATCTTGTTATAGTTGAATTTAGATTATCTAACAATCTATTGTAGCATCATATTCTGAAATTTTATAGCAGAAAACATGATTGGATTGCCGGAAAAGTTAATGTCAAAATATCTCCATATTGCAAACAAGCTATGTACTCGGACCTTCTTTGTCAATTTTGAAAGGTGTGTTTGTACATAATGTTAATTTTGAGTAACTCATATATCTAGACTCTTCTTTTTTTTTAAATTAATTAGACCTATATATTTATGTGATGGAGGTTTTGTAATTTCCTTACACATAAAATTGCAAACTTATTTGAGCATATGCTCCTTACTTTTTAGCATTTAGGAAAGTTGGTTTCTAATTTTATTTGTAGATCTAAGTGTTTTATGATTTTATTATTTGGAAATTATATCTAGAACTTTTTTATCATTGCTGATTTAGCTACATAATTTTGATTTTTTTAATCTTGCATCCTTAGATCCTTGTTACAATTAAATACTTAGATGTTTCCCCACTTATTCAAAAAAGGGATAATCTTAAGAGTTCATTCATAGTAAAATTCACATTTCATCATTTTCTAAGCATAATGAACTTCTAGCTGGTATGGTTGTAAATCGTCTTGGAAAAAATATATACTTGTGTGCACACATAAAAAAGCAACGGCTTTCGATTTTTGGTGAAATCACCACTTGTCATATATGATAAACTCATCAAGCACCTCTATGAACTCATCAAGTTCTATGATGAACACTATTATACAATGATAATCATAAGAAATACTATGGTGAGAATCTAATCAACATAATGAAAATAAAATTTCTCCATGAATCATAAAAGTCCAAGGAAGTGTTTGAATGCCAAGGATTTTAATCATTTATTTCAACTAATAATAGTAGTTTTGAAACTATATTCTAATAACTAATAACCTTGTTCTTCTCATGCATCTTGAAATTTTGAATGTGGGTATCTTGAATTCTCATCCAAGATCCTTTTTTGATAATTCTAGGGAAAAAGTGGCTACTTCTAACTCCCTTTTTCCCCTCCATTCCTATGCAAATGCTCAAAAATTAATCTGAAGTCTTTCTCTCCCTTTCATCCCATTATATTTCCTAGGACTACTATATCTTGGGATACAACACATGGCCTCGTACATTGCCAAAATTTAAAATATTTTCATAGAGATATGAAACCCAAATTATGCACAATTTCCAATGCCTCTAGGAGAATTTTTTATACTAACTAAGAATAGAATATTCTCTTCAACTCTTACGACAATCATAACTAACAAAGTTTATCCTTCCATCATGGGAACTAGAATTTTTCATGATTATAATTTCAAAATTTGCACTTTATGACAAATAATAATACCTATCAAATGATGATAATAATTCCAAAGTGAGTCCCCTATTTAGGCTCCTCACACATGATAAAAATCTATCATAGGTTGTAATAGGATCTCGTAAAGATAAAAGATCCAAAATATCCCAAAAATCCATTTTACAACACTGTAGAAAGCATCAACACATGGTAAATAATGCCATGCTCTATTTCTAGTTGAACTTAATTTAAACAATATAAAATAATGAAATATGAAATTAAATTTTAGAAAAATTGCAAATAATAAAAAATAAAATAAATAACTTGAAAAGGTTAAGACACCCTAATTTTTAACAAAAGAAGAGGAGCTATTCCACTCATAAGAACCATACTATAGGATTCTTAAACTAAGGAAACAACTAGAGATAGTTAATATGTATTAAACAACATGTGTATCCAATAAATAAGCCATAATATGTACTCACTGACATCTATATCCAACATATATAAGCCATAATATGTATTCAACAACATCTATATCCAATAAATAAGCCATTATATAGACTCAACAACATCTATTGCAAATAAATAAGCCATTCTTATCTAGCCATGTTAGATTACCTCTTTTCAAGTCTTTACTCTGCAACATAAGCAAGGAAGGGTTTCCATACAAACTTGTTAAATACAACAGAAAAGAGAAGATTCCTTTAATATATAAGTTTGAATTTAAAGACATAGGGCATTGGAGGAAGTTTTAGAGATACTACAACTATTCAAAAATATAAAATCACAATTCTAATATTTTCAATATTTGGAGCTAAGATCTGAACATAGGGTGGATAGCTTCCTATTCTAATTAGAGGAAACCAAGAAATAGGCTGAAAACTAAAGCACTAATCACCACAAGGAAAGAATATAGTACCTTAGTTTAATCAAAACAAGTGTAATATCCCTCTACCTCTACTTTTGATACAAGGAAACCAAGCATAGAGATGACAAAAGAAAAAAAGGGAAAGAGAGAACAATAGATGAACTTCTTCAAGAAGTTTAGATGGACGTAAAATTATTAATAGAGAAACTAGAAATATTTCCCATAGTGATGTTATAAATGGAAAAGGGGGTCAAGAGAATAAACAAACCTGCAGAGAAAAATGAGGAAAAGGATAAATGTATATAGTATGATGAAATGGAAATTACTATACTAAAGGGATCAATCGAATAGGTGAATAATAAGATATTGAGAAATAGGAATAGAAAGAAAATGTCTCAATAAGAGGAAGAGAAAAATCTCCAAACAAGAAATGCAAAGACATCATCAACAAAACAAATGGAGAATAGGCACCTACAATTTAGGTAGGAATTACCTCACTATTATCTCAAGTATTTGACCTAATATATAAGATCAAAGAGTTAATTACACAATAAAAGCAATCACAACTAGTGCTAAACTTGATGTCAAATTTCCTCACATCCACACTATTAGGGTAAAACAAATGGAATTGGAAATCTCACTAATTCAATAATTTGAGGTGGGAGATATACAATAAATAATTCTATGAAGTAACTATTAACACAATGTATAGCTACCAATGGGATAGTGAAATACAAATCAAAATTTAAACACAATTACTACAAATAATTACCAATGACTCTTTACCTCCAAAGAAGCAATTGGGAACAATAGTCTATGGGATACTTATAGAAATGAAGAATATTTTAATATACCACTAACCAACTATTTTGTCATATTTAAAATTGTGTAAGGGTGACATTTTACTAATATATGATAAACTTCATCACATATTGATCGTAATCCAAAATTATTAAATATTGAAAGGATGAATGAATACATTTATAAAATAATTAGTTTTTTTCATATTCCTTTACCTATTTTCTATACTCTTCATTCCTAGGACAATCTAACTCCATGATGGTTTTCAAATTTTTATATTGACAACATCCAAATACACCTCAAGTGACTTCCATTATGAAGTGGTCCATATTTATTTGGATAGTTAATATATTAACAAAATTATGGATAAATAGTACATGATCCACTTTTCCTTCTTACAATATGGTGTCAACAAATGTGAACTCTGAAAAATAAAATTCCTTCAAACCTCTAATTCCTTTTTTGTCTTTATTGGGATATTCCATTGTTGGAATACCTATGGTGTTAGGATAGGTAACATTATAATTGCTATCCTAAGTTGATTTATGTGTCTCCATGTTATTTGGAAAGTTTGCATGAGGACATGAGGGAAAAAATATATATTATTTATTTTTCTATGAAAGACTATAATTGCATTCAAAGAGGTGGACCCTTGATGGTGGAAATTACAAGGCATCTAGGGAGAATATTCTTCCTAGGTGTCCAACTTTATGGGTTTGAACCACTTGATTTTTCATTTCCTTGCATGTTATTTGCATGCTCTTGCATGGTTAGGTGCCCAAGTTTGCATGGTGGTGCATGAGCTATGCTTCCATTGGAGTCATTGAAGACTTATGGAATGATGAGTTTGACTCATTTTGATTGGTTGTGGGTTAGGTGCCCATGTGAAGGCCATGTGATTATTGAATATTTTGTTCCATGTTATGGGTTGTCCACTAAGTGGGGTGTGGGTTTTTCTAGGTGGTTTTTCTTGTTGTTTTGGGATACCATTTGTGGTATTCTCTCCCACAAACTTCATATATTGGAGCCTTGGGATGGTTGTTTAGTATGAGTTCTTTGTGGGTTGTTAGGACGATGAAGTGTTGTTGGATTGTTGGATTGCAAAGAGGATTGTTGTATTGATGTACTTACTTGAAGATTAATACAAACACTGGATATCTTTGGGTGTGGAATTTTTTACCACAAGGGTTTCTTCACATACATCTTGTGTCACTTGTGTTGATGACTTGTGATATTGCAGATTTTTATTTCATTGTTGTAATTATCAATCACTTAATCATTTTATGGTAATCTTGTAAATAATTTTCAGGTTTGCAACCATATATTTAAGTTCATATTGCTGCAAGTTATACCTTGTTTTCCAACATTTGGTATTAGAGCTAATGGTTATTTTAAGAGAGGGGCACCTTTCTTTTGAGTGTTGAAGGTTTTTTGGTTGTAGTGGGAGCTTGTGCATTGTGGGTTTTTCCGATTTGTGAAGAATATTGAAAATCATGGCCTTTACCACTCATCTGTATATTGATAAATTCATTGGTACTAGCTAGGAGATGTGGAAGTTCAAGATGGGGGATATCCTTGAAGAGAGAGATCAATGGTTGGCAATTTCAAACCAAAGGAAATTAGAGAAAATGTTTGATGAAGATTGAAAGAAAATAGATAAGAAGGAATGTGGAACCATTCGGTTGTGTCTTGTGGATTTCATCCTCTTGAATGTTTAAGAAGAATTCACTACATACAATTTGTGGAAGAGGATAGGTGATATCTATCAAACTAAAAGTTTAACTAATAAATTGTATCTCAAAAGACATTTGTATTCTTTTAAAATGAAGGCTGGTGATTCTATTGCAGAAAATTTAAATGTTTTTAATATGATTTTAATTTGGCTTGAATTACTAGAAGTTGAGCTACTACAAGAAGATAAATGTATTTTTTTTCTTTGCTTTACCTAAATCTTGGAAAAATATAATTGTTGTCATAAGTGGCGGTGGTATAGAATAGAAGATGGATAATCTCATTGCAATACTTCTTTTGGAATAGATGAGAAGAAATTCCATGAATGTAGGCTCCCAAGATTCCTTGCATGTGTGAGGAAGGTCAAAAGAAAAAGGAGGTTCTAAAGGGGATAAGAAGAGAGACAAGTCTAAAGGATGTTCTAAGACCCCTGGGAAGAGCAAAGAAAAGTGTTGGAATTGTAGTAAAAGATCTAGCATGTGAAAGAGGAGTGTAGGAACAAGAAAAATAGTTTGGTTGCTTCCAAAAAAAAGTCCTCTAAAGATGGTGATTCTAATGCTTTGTTTATTTATGTTAACACTATTAGTAATGATGATTGGATTATTAATTCAGGTGCCTCCTACCATAGGACTCCCCACAAGGGGTGGTTTACTTCATATTCAACTTATGATGGGGGAGAAGTTTTTGTTGGTGATGACAACACAAAGAATATTATTGGAAAGGGAAAGGTAACGTTGTGTTTCAATGATGGGACAGTTAAAACCCTGATCATATTTTACATATTCCAAGACTTGCAAGAAATTTAAATTCAGCATCCAAGTTGAATAATTTTTAAATGCATGTGATATTTGAGAAGTTTGGTTGCAGGTTGGTAAGAGGTAGTTTGGTAATTACTAAAGGATCTCAAATAGGGACTTTATTTAGGCTTAATGCCTCTACTCTTTGTAATTTTGTCAATGTAACTGGAACTAAAAATGCATGTATGTTTTGGCACCATAGATTGGGTCACATAAGTGGAAAAGGTCTTAAGACTATTTTGAATAAAGAGTTGGTTGGCAGTCTTCCTGATTATTCGGTTGGTAAAAATGATTTTTTGTGAGAATTTTGTGTTTGGTAAATAGAATAGATCATCATTTACTAATGGCTAATGGGACTAATAAAGCTAAGAAATCATTAGAGATCATTCATTCAGATGTGTTTTGACTAGTGGATGTTGACTCTTTTGGAAAAACTTGTTATTATGTTACTTTCATTAAAGATGTATCAAGATACACCTAGATTTATTTTATACATGCAAAATTTGAAGTTTTCACTAATTTTAAGGAATTTAAAGCTTTATTTGAGAAGCAAATGGATTATAAGATAAGGGTGTTGAGATCTGAAAATGAGGTTGAATATTGTTCTAGGGAATTTGATGAATTCTATAAGCATGCATTTATTGTGTAGCAAAATACTATACCTTATACACCTCAAAAAATGGGGTAGAAGAAAGAATGAACCGAACCTTAATTGAAAGAGATAGGATCATGTTTCAAGAGTGTTTCTAAGCTTGATAGATTCTTTTGTGAAGAGTTTGTAAGTAGTAGAAGTAGTGGGTGATCCCATAATACTGGTTTACAATTTTTGGCCAAACTGGACATTGAACTATTTTTTTCTAACTAAATCTTCACTTTCAGACACCTATAGTGGCTAAACCATGAGGAATTTGAAGATGATGCAAACTAGTGATTTGTGAAATTTTTTCTCTAGATTCTAAATATATTTTTTTCAAAATTTTTGGAATTATATTGCACTTCCTTTTCCATCTCCTTCAAAAACTAGTTTTTTTCAGTAAACACCAGTTTTAAGGAGTGATGCTCACCGTATAACACATAATTTTTTTTCCATGAAGGATAAAATTATATTTTTTTCAAATTTAGATTTTTAACTATGATCTATAGTGCTTCCAATTAGTTTCATGGTGTTTTAATGAATATTTTTTCCTTAATAAAGTTTCAAAGTCAAATCAATTACAATTCAGACATAGGTGGACTGTATAACACATAACTTTTTTTGTATGTATCGAAATTCAATTTATTTTTTTGGTTGAATCAAGGACTTCATTATTTGGTGCACTCATATATTTATTTTATTTTTTTTAATATTCTTCTATTTTTCCACATGTGCATAACAAAGAGCTTGATTTTTGGTGAAAAACCTACATTCACAAGAAATTAAAAAAATATAATAATCAAATTAAATTAAATTAAATTATACTTTTTTGGAAGTTTATAATAGGGACTACATACTTACAAAAAAAAAAATTAAATGAATTCATTTGATCCCCCAAAATGTAAATCAAAAGTGGTTTTTTATCAACATTTTGATAGGTGTAAGGGAGACTCTGTTATAGGTATGGTTTAAAACAAGTGGGGTTCTATCCAAGGGGGCTTGGTCTAAGGTGGTTTTATTAAACCTTCTTCAATTGGAATCCTTTAAATGAAACTTTCCAAGCTTAAATAATTATATTTTATAAAAATATGTGATTTCAGCAAAAAGTAGGATCTCTTAGAAAGTGTCAACCACTATTGTGGAAGCACCCTAGTACTACATGTTATTTGGTTAATAGATCTCCTTGTTAATTTCTTGTTGATAATACTCCTTATGAAGTGTAGATAGGTAGAAATCATTTTGTTTCACATTTAAGGGTGTTTATTTGTGAGGATTTTATTCATGTGCCTCAAGAGAAGCATTCTAAGTTGGAACCAATAGCACAAAAATGCATCATTTTTGGTTATAGTGAGAATGTAAAAGGTTATAAGCTTTGGAATACACTAACCTATAAATTTTTTTTCTCTAGAGATGTAATTTTTATGGAGTTTAGAGATTACTTAGGTGAAGAAAAACCAAAGGATAAAGATAAGAAAAAAATAGTGCACTTCGAGACAAATATTGAGAAGTAGGAAGATGCACATGTGGAAGAACAACCAGATGGATTTGAGGATGGAGAAGAAGAAGAGGGTTCAAAAAGTTCACATGGTGTGTAGGATGAGCATGAAGAAGAAGAGTAGCAAGAGCCCCTTAATCCTACTTTGAGAAGATCCATAAGGAAATGAAATCTAGTTGACAGGTATATCCCACCTAATTTGGACCATTATGTATTTTATTTGTTGAGTACTAATGATGAACCTAGATCCTATAGGGAGGCTCTTTCTTCATAAGAAAGTGACTCTTAGATACAAGCCATGTAGGAGGAGATTTTGGCTTTGGATAGTTATGATACTTGGGATCTTATGAGTTTTCCCAAAGGAAGAAAGCCCATTGGTTGAAAGTGGGTGTTTAAAAGTAAAGTTGAAGCATATGGTCAGTTACAGAGGTACAAGGCTAGATTAGTGGCCAAGGGCTACTCCTAGAGACGAGTTTATTTTGGTGAAATTTTCTTTCTTGTTACTAAGTTAACTTAAATTAGATTCCTATTATCAATTGTTATTTCTTATGATTTGAAATAGAGCAAATGGATGCTAAAATTAATTTCTTGTATGGAGATCTTGAGGAAGAAATTTATATGTGATGATCTAATGGTTTTGTTGTGAAAGGAAAAGAAGACTTGGTTTGTAGGTTAAAGAGATATTTATATTGTTTGAAACAATCACCCAGGATGTGGTACCAAATTTTGGATGCCTTTGCATTGAAGTTGGGTTTTATTTGAAGTGAGGAAGATCATTGTGTTTACATTGAGGTTATTGATGACCAAATTCTAGTCATTGTTTTGTATGTTCATGACATGATATTTATGGGTAAGAATAAGGTGATGATTAAGGAGCTTAAGATCAGCATTCTGGCACATTTGATATGAAGGATTTGGGGGCTGAAAAATATATTCTTGGGATGGATATTAGTAGGAATCAGGTTCACAAAAAGCTTTATTTAAGTGAGAGTAAGTATGTTGATGCTATTTTGCAAAGGTTTAATATGCATGACTATAAACCAATAAATATTCCATTTCCAATTGGTACTAATTTGAGTTTAGACATGTCTCCTAATTTTGATGATGATGTTGAGGAGATGTCTAATGTTCCTTATGCTAGTGTCATCAATAGTTTAATGTATGCAATGGTTTGCACTAGACTAGATATAGCCCAAGAAGTGGGATTTTTGAGCATGTTTATGTCTAACCCTGGTAAAGAGCATCAAAATTTTGTTAAGAGGGTATATAGATATTTGTGTGGTACTTCATATTATTGTTTGGTTTATCATTATACTGATGATGTGGATAATTCATTGGACATAAAGGGTTTTGTTAGTGCATATTGGGTAGGAAAATTGGATAGTCGAAGGTCCACTAGTGGCTATGTGTTTACTTTGTTTGGAGGTGTAGTTAGTTGGATGAGTAAGAGGTAGCCTAAAATTGTATTATCCACCACCAAAGAAGACTAAATGGAAGCTACACATGCTTCTAAGGAGGTGCTTGGGTTATAAATACTTTGTAATGGAATTGGTTTTGATTGCAATTACATATTGTATTTGTATCTCATGGATGTAATTGCAATGTATAATGTTAAGTGGGAGAATGTTAGGATAGGTGACATTATAATTGCTATTCTAAGTTGATTTATGTGTCTCCATGTTCTTTGGAAAGTGTTTTTGAGGACATGAGGGATAAAATATTTATTATTTATTTTCTTATGAAAATTTGTAATTGCATTCAAAGAGGTGGACCCTTCATGATAGCGGTTACAAGGCATCTTGGGAGAATATTCTTGCTAGATGTCAAAATTTTTGGGCTAGGACCACTTGAGTGTGCATATCCTTACATGTTATTTACATGTTTTGCATGCTTTTGCATGGTTGGGTGCCCAAGTTTGCATGGTGGTGCATGAGCTTGCATGTTGTCATCAGAGCCATCAAAGACTTATGGAGCACTTCTGTTTGACTCATTTTAATTGGCTATGGGTTAGGCACCCATGTGAAGGTCATGTGATTGTTGAATATTTTATTCCATGTTTATGGGCTGGCCACTAAGTGGGGCATGGGTTTTTCTAGGTGGTTTTGTTTGTTGTTTTGGGATACCATTTGTGGTATTCTATCCCACAAACTTCTATATATTGGAGCATTGGGATGGTGGTCTAGTATGAGTTCTTTGTAGGTTGTGAAGATGACAAAGTGCTACAAGATTGTAGAGACAATTGTTGTATTGATGTAATTCCTTGAAAATAAACACAAACATTGGATCTCTTTGGGTGTGGAATTTTTTTCCTGCAAGGGTTTCTCCACGTATATCTTATATCACTTGTGTTGATGCCTTGTGGTATTGCAGATATTTATTTCAATGTTGGAACTATCGACCACTTAATCATTTTATGGTAATCTTGTAAATATATTTTCATATTTTGAACCACATATTTAAGTTCATATTGCTGCAAGCTATACCATTTTTCTCAACATATGGAAATTAGATTTTTTATTCCTCCCTCTTTATCTTTCAAGACCACCTTGATGTTGGCTATAAAAATTAAAAACTTTAAATAATAATTTTGTTAGTTCAAATCTTAAAGAAATATTGATTGAGCTACTTGATGCATAGTCAAAGTTCCTATAAATCATTTTTGTAGGTATCAATCTAAGAATCCACTTCACAATCTCATTTGTTTTAGCCAAGATCCTTTAGATGTTGGTGTTACATTCCCAAAGGTCATATGCAATTCAAATAAGTTTTTGAACCCTCAATTTAAAAGTGCACCTAACCAAATCATTAACATCCTTATCTCTTTTATCTCCAATATTTGTGTCTCCTTATTTATTTCTTTTATTGGGATTTTCAATTTATTCATATGTTGTTGTTAATTACTAACATTATGGACTGTGTTAGGAGGAGATATAGTTAATCTTCAACCCATTTCTTTAAGTTTGGTTAAATAACCTTCTACTCTTTCCATTTTCTCACCTAGGTCCTTGTTCAATTTAATATTTCCCAACAATAGTTTATTATAATTACTTTATAAATTTGTGGTAGTCATCTCACTAAATCTTAGAATATATTCAACTAAATATGTTTCCTCATTTTAAATCACCTACCAACTTTAAAATTAATTGCGCTTTTAATCCTTGAGTATCATCATATACTTTTGGGTTTTCATTATCAAGAAAAATTACCCATAATGAACCAAAAAATGGTACATTTAAATAAATACACAAAATTTATGGGCATAGTGCATCAATGGATGTCCTCTATTGTATATGGAAGCACAACACCCAAAATACTATAAAAAATCACACCCTCTAGCTAGTTTATCATAAACTCTTTAAAGATAAATATGAAAATCCCTAGATATTCAAGGTTAGTCTTGGTGGAAAATGCCATCCAAATCTATTTGAACCCAAGCTAACAATTTCCTTTGAATGACAATGATCCAAAATACAAACCTAACATTCATACGAATTGAAATGATAGACATTATTCAATGCAAATGTTGAAAATAGTGAAGCTAGCATATGACAACAGGGAGACACAGTCTGATCGCCCACAATACGGTACAAAAAAACAAAGATGATACAATCTTGAAGTTTATCTTATTATATAGTTACAAGTGCCATGAGCAAGCCCATGAGCCACTGATATACAAGAAAAGATGTAGATAATTTATAAGAGACACTAAGAATTTTTGGACCAAAATTTTAAGTAGCAACTTGTTCTATTGAATTATCAAGCAGGAGTAATCAAAGATAATCTACTATAGTTATTGCAAGGAGTATAAATTGTAGATTGGGATGATATAGAGGTGCAATAGAGGGATTATACAATGGTGGCCTTTATTGTAACAATATTTGCTAAGGATATAATAGTCTAAATGGATATGATGGAATGTTTAATGATGAGATGAGAAACCTAATGACTAAATATGGTTATGAAGCTCCTTTGTCACTAAGTTGTTCTATTACTTCAAGGAAAAATATCTCTAAAGAATAGAAAATAAAGACAATTTGGTAGAGTGTGGATACCATATGCCTACATGATGGGAGAATAATTCATAGTGTGGGATAAAATGACTTGAATTCCCTAATAATTGGTGTAAAGATGTAGTGCATGGTCAACATGTTTTTGCCAAGGTGGCTTCAACTATCTCAAAATTTGAGTGTTATAGCTTGTGCAAGTGCATCAAAGTGGGCTAATGTTGTGATGTACCCAATATAAAATTTCAGATCTAAATATCTAAATATTTCCCTTAAACATTCCAAACAAATTTATAGTAACAAATGAGATAAACAAGGAAATATCACCAAAATTGCACAAAAACTCCACAAATTGAATTTTATTGAAATATTCTAATTTAAATACAAATATAAGGTCTAATAGACTAATTTAACATCTATAAAAAAATTCTTCAACAAATACCACAACTCTACCACAAACTACACCAAAACAAGATGAAGCCCATAGTGTGTCAATCACCCAAAATTGCCTAAAACACACAAAAAATCCTTCAAACTTGCACTTGTAACAACAAAAAAATTATCCCTTTTTCTTGATTAATTTGGGAATTATTAATGTTAAAATGAACTTAAGGTCACCTTGATCTAGTGTTGTGATGTGTTTTACACATTCACATTAGGTCTTGGGCCCTTTTCAAGCTAAACAAACCTAACTCTACCCTAATTTACTATTGTAAAGTGTATGTATTTAAACCTTCACATTCAATTTAGGACCCTTGGACCTAATTTTACCTTAATCTAGTGCTGTAATCTATTGTACACATTCATAATGGATTTAGGGCCCTTTTAAGCAAAATAGACCTAATTTTTCCTTAATTTGATGTTGTAAAGTATATTTATTTACACTTTCACATTGAATTTTGGGACCTCTTGCATTTATTACCTTTATATCATCATTAATAGGCCCCTAATACCCTATATTATGGATCACGAAGCTTATTTAAACCAAAATCTTGACAAGATTAACAAATAGACCTAATTTCTTAACTCCCCAACATTTTCTCTCTCTAAAAAGGTCTTTTTGAAGCCATATGCCACCTTGGGTGTATGAGTACCACCTAGGTGGGATCCATATACCAGAGGTGGTGTATGAGTCCAATTTGGGCCCTTTTTAGGGCTTTGAGTGGGAAATTAGGGTTTTAAATTCAAATTTTATGAATGTTAGCCTCAAAGATCTAATAAATGGTAACTTGGATGGATTTCCTATATAAATAAGGCATCAAATCATTATTTCACTAATCATACATGATATAAAGTTAGGAACTCAAGAGCTAAGCATTCCAAGACTTCACAAGAGCATCAAGAGATTTTACAAGATCACTTCTAAGGAATTCAAGGGTATGATTCTTTATCAATTATTGCATAAATTCAAGATCCATCATCATGTCAAGATTATCAAGCATCAAGCATGTTTTTGAGCTAGTGTTGTGACGTAGCATTGAAGATCCATTTGTAAGCATTGTTTCATATCCATATTCAAGATTTAGATCTACATTCTTCATGGCCAGTTCATGTTAAATTGCAGATTTATAAGACATCATTCAAGGCATTATCTCTCATTTTTCATGATCCATGTTTCATATTTAATGTCCTTACTTCATTATCTCATCATGTGGTTTAATTACCTAAAAGGGATTTAACTAAGGCGAACCCCCATTTACTAATGAATCAACAAGTTTTTCTCTCTCTACATCTATGATTGTTGATCTAGGTGTCTTGGAGCTTGAAGGAAGTTTTTGGATTTGTTTCCTCACTTGCAAGGTCACAAAAAGTCTTCTACAAGTCTGAAATTAGGGTTTCAAGTCTGAAATTAGGGTGTGCCAGAGAGAAGAGATTGAAGAGTAGAATTTTATCTTAATCCTATGAAAAATAATACTGGGATAGATATGGCACCTTGAGTGTATGATTCCCAGTACAGTCAATTTTTTAGGGTTTCAAGAGATTTAGAATAAGCATTGTTAGATTCTAGTTTTGGTGCAGAAAACCTAGTCTAGGACTAAATCATCCAAACTGGTGTATGAGTCCCACTCAACATTAAAATCAGTGTTTCCAACATTTTTTGTCCTCATTCAAGCCTCTACAGGTTTCCAAGTGCACACCTTTCATTTCACTTCTTTCTACTTTGATTTACATACTTTTCTAGGTAATTCAGTGAAAGTTTGCATCATATTAGGGTTAAGCATTAGATCTTGCATTGAATTAGTCTTTCCAAGCCCTAGCTAAGTGGCGAGCCCCTCTTTATTTTACAACCAAACCCTAGGATAACCCTATCGCAATATCTCTTTGTCCTTTCTAGACCTTAGGTTGTGATCTCAAGGGTTTTCCTTAAATGTGGAGTATAGAATATTGTTGTCCTATGTCCTAATCTATGGTGATGACATTTTTCTATCTTACATGTTGGTAAAATTGCATTTAGAACATTTCATTTTCTGATTTGGAGTGCATCATCATCCTAGATCTTTCTTGCATTAACATTGCATTAAGGTTTACACTGGTTAATCAACATTCTAGGGTTTCAAAGTCTTGCATTAGTGAAAGTACATATAGGTTGCATTTTTTCATCTCCAATCATTGAAAATCATCTACAAATTGCATTTACATTTACTCTACATATCATACAAACTAAAAATCATAAAAATCACTTAATTTTTTTGAAAAATTGTAGAAAAAACCCTCATTGGAACTCATACACCCCTTTGGGCGATTTAGTCCCAGTGTAGATTTGAAACTACATTTTATAGAATTTAAAACCTTGTATCTACACTTCTATTTTCTTCCATTATTTATTTGTTTCAGTTGGTTGATTTTTTGCTACATGCATTTCACTAAATCTAGCTTAAATCGGTTCATTTTGTTGACCTCCTACAATGATTTAACAACTAGGCCTTTACAACTGTGATTTATAGATTGGACATCTAACCTGAACAACTATCTCAATCATCATGAAGGTGCATTTAACTTTTCAAACTAGGGATGTGAACTTGGAATGGGTCAGCACAGTATGTGCACTTGGAACCCAAAGTAGCCATTTTCATTCTACAACTAAGAAAGACACAGTGATAAAATTAAATTGCTTGGAAAGGAATAACATAAATGCTAATCATCAATCAACATCTACACCAAGCTGAAATGCAAAATAGAGATAAAAATATGAGCAAACAAACATGACACTACTCTATTTCCTTTGGTTGTAGGAACAGTCAGAAAATGGAATTCCAGTGGTTGTAGGAACAGTCGATGCCATATTCTTAACTAATTATTAAACATAAGGTAATACTAAACTAATACTAAGCTAAAGGACATATTACTCACCAAGTGGTCCCCCTTGGATAAGTATCCTCTAAAACTAATGAGAACTCAGATGCTCAAACTTATAACTTCATTTTATTCACTGGAATTCATGAGTACAAAAGAGTAGCATAATTGTATTGCTAGAAAATTTAAGAATGCAAGTTCAATATCAGATAGTGCAACTCCCTAAAAAGGGGCATCTAATCCTTATTTATACTATCAACTAAACAAGGCATTCAACTCCAAGAACTGGTAGGAGGCCATTTAGGGAAAACAAAGAAAGTGGGGCGATAATTATGTATGCATGGAATCCGGTCAGACATGCGTGTCCAACTGTAGATTTAGCATTGTAGTAACATGCATGTTTTCTCAACATCAATAAAGACCACTACAAGGCAGTTACATTTGGTTTGCATGGGGAATCTCCTACCATCAACCTCCTTTGACCTTTGAATGATTCCCTAGCTGGATGTTATGGTGCATGCCTACCTAGCCATGTCTTCCTCAATTTAGCATCCTCAAATTATATTTGCATGGAAATACTAGTATGCACAATAATTGCATATCTATAACCACCTTAATAAACACTCATTAACCACTTGAAAAATTAATATAGATTGTCCATATAACATGTCATTATCATTAAAGGTTTGTAGAAATAAGATTAAGCCAAATGTTTATAGTTTGAGGAAATAAAAGTATCAACACTTAACATCAAAGTCCATGATAACCTCAACAACCAAATCATAAATTCTACCAAAAATTAGACCATAAACTAGACTCATCACTCCCCCCAACCTAAGGTTTTGTTGGTCCTCCAACAAGGGAAGGGTTCTTCTAGTTGGTCAATGCTCTAAAATTTGCATCTGAAAAATATCCCACATCAAACTATGTTGTACATGAATCAGGATCCCAATAGAATCCTCCCAATCTGTCCAATATGCTTCATCTTTGTCTCTCGGCAGCAATATCATATTGGTAGAACCTGAAGTTCGGTACAAGCCACATTAGGATGGGTGGCTGAAAAGTCAAGGGAAACCAGAATCACCCTTTTGTCCTTCCAATGTGAATATATCTATCAATTCTTTTAAGTTGCAACATAGTTCTGGATGGAATGAGGCTCAGCCTGCTTGAGATCATCAGTTAGGTTGTTCCATCTTTGTGAGAGGTATCTCTTCATAGATTCCTCTTTTTCTTTTTCCTTTGCCTCATATTCATTATAAACTGCTTCTATCAAAGGCATAATCCTATTACCATAGCTAGGTTTGAAAATCATTATGTTCCATTCCATGAAAATATCCCTTGGATTCCTTGATTCATCCCTAATGGATAGGGTAATGTTGGATTCCATTTGCTTAGAAGCCCCATATTATTGTCCCTGACTAATCTCATTTTACACCTATGACATAAATTCCCTTAATTGGACATCCCCAACATACAATAGTGGATTCCAATCATGGTCTTGAGTCATAGCATAATTGTGCAAATAAAACTCACACAAATTTTTCATTTCAAGGGAAGCAATCTGATAAGCATTGAAAAATTCAATAGGGGTCTCAAGAGAAGGGTTCAAACTTGAGACAATTCTTGCCAACCTAAAAGAAAGATATTTCTCCTTGAAATGCAGAGCATAGACCCTTGAAGGGTTCCTGCATTCTAAAATTTGTGGTACCAAGGCTGTCATATCATCCACATTCTTCTTTAAGGTAGCAATTTCTACATATTTTTCTTCAATTTCCTTGTCTCTCTTTTGAATTTCCTTCTTCAACCTATTTCTTTCCTCTTTCCATTCCTCTTCTCTTCTCTGCATCTCTTTCCATAAATGCATGGCTATCTTGTTGGAAAAACAAGGGCAGACAACTAAGAGAGTGGGGGTGAATCAGTTGTCACAGAATATTCAAACTTTTCAACTTAACTTAACTTAATCTTAGATCTGATGAATGAATAATAAACCATAAGAAATCAACACAATAGAAACACAAGGAACACCAAGGTTTTTTTGTGGAAACCCTGTTAGGGGAAAACCCACGGTGGAGGTCAATCCACAATATTATACCTTGCTAAAAGTATAAAGAAGTATCAATGGGAATGCACATGCATTCAGGCACATTTCTTAGATCTCACTGCTCAGTTACAAGAGGGCTCACTTCCCAAGAAAGATTCATATTAAAACCATCTGAACTATGAACTAAGAAAATAGCATCTGCTATTAATGCCTGATTATAGTTTCAGTTAAGCACATGAACACTTCTTCACTCTCCTTCACTTTTCTTCACACTTTTCTCTACCTTCAAATGATAACAATATTTTTACATAGGATTCACACACTTCACACTTCAACCATGCTCCCAAATGATAGAAAAATCACTCTTATATAGCTAAAAAATGGAATTACATTGCTACTAGTCAGCCACAAAGAAATAATAAAATAATTACAAACAATTGGCCCAAAACACATAAATATTTTTCAAGCGAATCCACCAAGGTTAGCCACAACATAGTGGAGACCCAAATGAACAAATCCAACACAAAAATACTTCAATTAGTTTCTCCTCAAGGATCCACAACACACTTTAATACCTAGTTGGCCATGAACATGAAAAACATGAACATGCAAGAGAAAATATCAGATCACGAGCACAACGATCAACATGAACATGCACCACAGATAGAACATGAACTAGAAAAATCCAAAAACACGATGAAACACTAGAGAAAAATCCACAAGAACTGAACTAATAAAAATCACATGATCTTCATTCTAGAAGACAAACTGAAGTGAGAGAAAAATTGTCAGAATACATATCTTCATAACTTGACCAAATCTTCATGCAGATCTCTGAAACTTGACCTGGATAATCTAGATACAATCAACAAGAAACCCTTTAGTCCATAAAAACTTATCATCAATGTGTTGATCACACCGATAGACTTATCTTGACTTCTCCACTAACAACCTAAAGCACTTCGTATTACAATTTTCTCAATATCCTTGACATATGCAGCTTCTAATACATCAATGCTAATAGTGTTGACATCAATGAAAACCACATATCAGAAAAAAAAAACCATAACATCCAACAATCACCCCCTCTAACATTGATGGAAACATATGATGTGAAAAATACCATCAACACAACAACACTTACTCCTCCTTGACTCTTCTCCTCAACTCTTCTCTTCCAGAAATATTTTCCACATTTCACTTCTCCCCAAAAAGATTTTTCACATTGCTCTTCTCCCCCTTTGACATAAATGTCAAAGATATCTTCTATGCATTCTCTGAAACACATATCTACACACCTGAACATCTGAATACTCCCCTTGAGTAGCAGGAACTGCAACATCATTCCAGATCAAAGTATGATCATGAAGCACACAGATTGATGGAAATCAATGCATCTCTAGTTCATATCAGGAGGGGTAATCACCTCTAGCATCCCTTTGAGATACTCAAAAGTATCCTTTGGCAACTGCCTGGTGAAAATATCTGCAATTTGTTCTTTGTTAGGAACATACTTGATTCTAACTTCTTTCTCACTTGCTTTCTCCCTCGGGAAGTGGAACTTGATTGATATATGATTGGTCTTAGAGTGTAGCAATAGATTCTTTGATATGTTTATTGCACTTGAGTTGTCATGGTGTATGAAAATAGGTTCATCATATACAAATCTAATATCTTTCAAAAAAAAATTCATCCATAGCACTTGAGTACAATTATTTTCAGTAGTAATATACTATTCTTGAGCAATAGATAGGGAAATGGAATTCTACTTTTCACTTAATCGAGACAGTAGCTTCTTCCCTAGGAAGAAGGCACAACCACTAGTTTTTTTCCTATCATCTACGTATCCTACCTAATCCACATTAGTATAGGCACTCAAGATAAGATCATCATCTTTAGGATACCAAAGTCCAAAATCAATTGTTCCTTTTAGATATTTAAAAATTCTCTTCACAATAGTCACATGAGATATTTTGGATCAGTTTGAAATCTAGCAACCATAAACACAACATTCATGATGTTCAGTCTGGTCTAAGTCAAATACAAAAATCCACCAATCATTGACCTATATCATGTTTTATTTTCCTTAGGAGAATCATCATTTTGTGTCAACTTGCATTCGGTTACCATAGGTGTACCAACAGGCTTTAATTCTTCCATGCAAAACTTCTTCAACAACTCTCTCCCATATTTGGATTGAGATATGAAAATACCTTTGTCCAACTGAGTAACTTGGAATTCAAAAAATAATTTCATCTCTCCAATCATACTCATTTCAAATTCACTTTTCATTTCATCAGCAAACTTCATACATAGATCATCATTTCCTCCAAAAATAATGTCATCAAAAAAGACTTCAATAATCAACTCTTTATCATGATCCAACTTAAAATATAAGTTGTTGTCAGTAGTACCTTTATTGAATCCAAGCTTCAATAAGTATTTATCCAATCTAGCATACCAAGCTTTGGGGGCTTGCTTGATTCCATACAAAGCTTTCTTCAATCAACAAACCATGTCTTCCTTATCAATCAGTTGAAATTCATCTGGTTGTTCAACATATACCTCTTCTTCTAACTAAACATTCAGAAAATCTGACTTCACATTCATTTGATATAATTTATAGTTCTTATATGCAACATAAGTAGGAAATAATCTTACAGCTTCAAATCTGGCAACAAGGACAAAGGTTTCTTCAAAATCAATAACTTCCATTTGTGAATACCCTTTACACACCAGTCTTGCTTTATTCTGAACCACTTCACCTTGTTCATTCAGCTTATTATGAAAGACCCATTTAGTACCAATCACATTTTTATCTTTAGGTCTGGGAACAAGAATCCATGTATCATTCTTTTCAATTTGCAACATTTCTTCCTTCATATCTTCCATCTAGTATTCGTCATTGCAAGCTTCATTGACATTGTTAGGCTCAATATTGGAAATTACACAATACTCGTCTACAATCCTTCTTCTAGTATGCACAAATTTATTCTTATCTCCTATAATTTTATCTTTAGAATGATTTAACCTCACATACCTCATAATTTTAGGATTCTCTCACACTTCTGGCTCTTCTATTCTTTCTTCTGCACTTCCACTTGTCTCTCCTTCCTAACTTTCTTGATTCACCAGAGCAATTTGAACTTGATTTTGTGTTTGAGAATTCTTCCCTTGGTTTTTTCTAACTTGTTGATCATTTTAATCATATCCACAATATCTGGATGATCTAGCAAAGTCCTCATCAAATCTGACATTTTCACTTTCAAACATTTTTCTCAATCTTCTATTATAGCATTGGTAAGCCTTGCTTTTGGTAGAGTAACCTAGAAATATTCCTTCATCACTCCTTGCATCAAAATTTCCTATGTCCTCATCTCCTTTAATATAACACTTCCTCGCAAAGATCTTGAAATATTTGATAGTAGGCTTACAACCAAACCATAGCTCAAAAGGAGTCTTACTAGAAATACCATTGACATTTACCTGGTTTAGAGTGTACATAGCAATGCTTACAACTTCTCTCCAATAGATGTGAGGTATATTTCCTTCTAACATCATTGTTCTGGCTCAACATCGATAATTTTTATGCTTTTCTTCTCTACAACTTCATTCTATTGAGGGGTTTGGGGACTAGATAACTATCTTTTTACTCCATGCTCTTCACAGAAATAATTGAATTCCTAGGAGGGGAACTCACCACTTCTATCTAACCTTAGAAATTTGATCTTCAAACTTGTCTCATTCTCTTCCATAGCCTTGAAACTTTTTAACTTCTCTAATGCTTCACATTTTTCTCTTAAGAAAGCAACCCATATCACCCTAGAGTAATCATAATAAGCAACATAAAGTACCTTTCTCCTTGTAGACTTCTGATTCTAGAGGGACCGCATAGATCAGTATGTACCAGCTCCAGTAGTCCATTAGAATGATGTTTTTTGCTCTGAAAATAAAATCTAGTTTGTTTTCCCATCTGACATTCCTTGCATATTGTGTTAGTAGGCTTCACTAGCTTAGGTAGATCTCTTACTGCATGAGTGGAGCTTACCTTGATAATGTTATCAAAATTCACATGAAACAAACTCCTATGCCATATCCAACTTTCATCCACATGAGTAATCAAACAACTTACATCAGCACTCAGGTGAAAAATATTACCTTTTGTCTTTTTACCTAAAGCAATTTCACTTCTAGAGCTTCCAAGTATCCAGTATCTTCCATTTTTGAATTGCAGATCATAACCTTTGTCCACCATCTATCCAAAACTCAACAATTTATGCTTCAAGCCTTCAACATAAAGGACATCATTAGTGTTATGTTTACCACAAAGAAAAATAGATCCTCTTACACGAATCACACCAACATTGTTATCTCACAATCTTACAATCCCACCGTCATATTTCTTTAGACTTACAAATTTGCTTTGTCACTAGTCATATGATGTGAGCATCTGTTGTCAATGACCCACTCATCCATTTCTTCAATTCAGGTTGCAAGAGCTTTCTCAACTTTAGCAGATTTAGTAGCCACCAAACCATTTTCCTTGATATCAATGAAAGCCCATTCATCTTCATTTCCATTCTCTTTATCAGATTCTTCATCAATCACACCTTCTTCAGCATAATATCATTTCTTTTGAAATTTAGTTTTGTAAGGCTTGGACCTAGGAACTCTTTCAAGACACCTTGAATAAAAATGACCTATTTTACTGCAAGAGAAACATTTAATAGGAAACTTTCCTTTGTACTTACCTTGTCCTCTACCTTCTTTCTTCACAATCAATGCTTCCAACTCTTCTACCTCTCTTTCCTCATCTTCAAGCTATTTCATCTCTTCCTCATACTTGAATTTCTTTTTATAACTTTCTCCCATATCATATCTTTACTTGTTTCTTCTAGATACATAATCCTTAAATGTAGATTTAGTCTTAGGGGAAGAATCACAAAATTCACTCAATTCAAAAGCAACACATTTTCCAATCAGCATATCTCTTGTCATAGTTGTTACTATTTTGATCTCTTCAATGGCATGAGCCTTTGATTTGTAAGGAGGCAATGATCTTAGCACCTTAGCTACAATTTCTTGTTCATCCAGGGTACCACCGACACATCTAATACCCATCAAAAGTTCATTTACTATTTGCATATAAGAAGAAATATTTTCATCTTCACCCATCTTCAAGGTTTCATACTTGCCTTTCAAATTTTTTAGCTTAGCAACCTTCACAAGAGTATCTCCTTCACACAAAGTCTCCAACTTCCTCCAGCTCTCATAAGTTGTCTTTAGATCCATCACATTTTTCATTTCTGAATCTATCAAAGCACTCAAAAAAGCTTCAATAGCTCTGATATTAATCTCAACATCTTTAATCTCATCAGAAGTGGAAGGACCATTTTGAGGAATAATATATCTATTCTTTGTAATCTTCTAGAAGGGTTCACTAATACACCTCAAATGACATTCCATTATAGCTTTCAATAGTTGGTAATTTTTTCCATCTAATTGAGGACTGCCCTTCTTGTATGATGCCATCTCAGATCACCTCAATCTCTTAAACTTATTTAGAGGAACTTGTCATGATACCAATTGTTGGAAAAACAAGGACATACAACTGAGAGGGGGGGCTGAATCCATTGTCATAGAATATTCAAACTTTTCAACTTAACTTAACTTAATCTCAGATCTAATGAATGAATAATAAACCATAAACAATCAGCACATTAGAAACATAGAGAACACCAAGATTTTTACATGGAAACCTTGTTAAGGGAAAAACCATGGTGGAGGTTAGTACACAATATTATACCCTGCTAAAAGTATAAAGAAGTATCAATGGGAATGCACATGCATTTAGGCATGCTTCCTAGAGCTCACTGCTCAATTACAAGAGGGCTCACTGCCCAAGAAAGGCTCGGATTAAAACCATTTGGATTGTGAAATGAGAAAATAACATCTATTAATGCCTGATTATAGTTCCAGTTAAGGACATGAAAACTTCTTCACTCTCCTTCACTCTTCTTCACACTCTAGTCTGCCTTCGAATGATCTAAACAATATTTGCACATATGCTCCCAAATGATAGAACAATTTCTCTTATACATCCGCAACATGGAATTACATCGCTACCAATCAACCACAAAGAAATAATAAAATAATTAAAATTAGTTGGCCCAAAACACATAAATATTTTCCATGCGAATCCACCAAGGTCAGCCACAACATAGTGGAGACCCAAATCAACAACTCCAACAAAAAAATATTTCAATTAATTTCTCCTTGAGGATCCACAACACGCTTCAACACTTAGTTGGCCATGAACATGAAAAACATGAACACACAAGAGAAAATCTCAAAGCACGAGCACAAAGATCAACATGGACATGCACCATAGATATACCATGAACTAGAAACATCTATAAACACCATGAAACACTAGAGAAATATCCACAACAATTGAACTAATAGAAATCACATGATCTTCATTCAGGAACACAAACTGAAGTGAAAGAAAAACTATCAGAATACGATTCTTCATAACTTGACCAAATCTTCACATGGATCTCTGAAACTTGACGTGGATAATCTAGACTCACTCAGCAAGAAACCCTTTAGTCTACAACAACTAATCATAAACATGCTGATCACACTGATAGATTTATCTTCACTTCTCCACTGACAACCTGAAGCACTTCTTATTACAATTTTCTCAATATCCTCAACATATGCAGCTTCTAATGCATCAATTCTAATAGTGTTGACATCAATGACAACCACATATCAGCAACAAAACCAAAACATCCAACATATCTTGTGTATTGAAAAATCAGGGGGGTTATGAATTCTTACCAACATCTTTCCTGGCACTGATGCTTGCACTTCATATGGTACTAACTATGAGGATTTAGGCTATCCTGTCGATTCCGGCTGCAGGGGTACTAATTGTTCTCCCAATTCTTTTTGTGGTTGTAGGAAGTCTTGCTCTTGTTCTTGTTTTGGCTTTTTTTACAGGATATCTTGTTGTAGGAAATCCTAATTTTCCTCATGCTCTTAGTTTTCTATTTGTTTTTCAATATCAGCAAGATCAGCCAACGTTATGTTTGCTACTGTCTTAAATATATCTTCTTCCTCAACATTCTCCTGCCTCATTAGAGCTTCTATGTCCCCCCATGATATTTCTCTAGATTTAGGGCTTTCCTGCAAAAGCATACAAAAGGCTGGCCTAGATAATATTGCTTTCCTACGAGGGCTCTCATATTTTTATTTGGTTGCAAGATGAACAGTGTTATCCTTTCTCTTATTAGACCTTGGCACCTCTTTTTCTATCGGTTGCCTTTTAGATTTTTTTGTTTTTCTCATTTCTGCCTCTCTTTTGTGCCCTAGTTTTCATTAAAATTCGAAGTGGAACATTATCATCACATTCAGGGGAAGAACTTTCTTTGTCTGAGTGCTCTATCCTAGAAGAGCTAATTTCTATAGTTTCTTCTATTGTAGGAGGGTTTACACTACGGCCTCCACTAGAGGTTGAAGCACCAAGAGTGGCTTCAACCATTCTCAATCTCCTACTAAACTTAAGGGGTTGAAGTAAAACCCTAGGTTGCAAATGGTTAGGTCTAATTTGATCATTTTTTTATGAATTCTTCCCAGGTCATTCTAGAAACATCATGCAGAGACTTATCAACTAATAATTTAATCAGACAATGGTGGGAGACAAAATTGTCCCTACCTTTCCAAGTCTTGGTCGCCTTGATTTAAAGAAGATTTTATAGCGCGTTCGACACATTCATCCTCCTTTCGTGCCTCATGTGATTCAAAAGCTTAAAGTGAATGAAATGCAAATTCAACTGGTGACCTTCACAAGTGATGTATTTTATGACATAAATAGCTAGCTGCTTCCATGGATCAGGTAAAGACATTCTCTTCGCACCTTGTTTATCTATGCTTAATGGAGGGTCATTTGACTCTATAAATTTGGCCCTAGCTAATTTGGCGTCTTTCGAAGTAGGGTAATTTTCTCCATTAGCAGGTAACCCTATAACTTTCTTTAATTCTTTATTCAGTTGCTATGACCTCCAACCCTTTTACTATGGCATTCCCTTCAGACAATATCTAGGTGAATTCTAGTGCAATGTCTTCATCGAAATCATCCAGTTTTAGGAAGTAGTTTATCCACCCATAGTTTCTGAATTCGGCTAGGAAGGGTGCATTCTATAGTAATACATTGTGCATCGTGGGTTCATTTCAAATTAATGCACCTCCCATTTTTTGCAATCAAACAAGAACTATGCGGTTTCCTTCATGCAATTCTCATCTTAAAACCAAATTCACCTTCCTACAACACTTACTAAATTTCCAATGCTAATGTCAATTGAATCTTCCCTTTTTACCTTTTGTTTGCAACACAACTTGAGATATGATAGGGTCAATAATGGAAAGGAAGGATTAATAAAGGAAATCTATGATGGAGAGAAATGGTGACAAAAGTTGGTATCACTTCATAGAAGCGAGTTTTCCTCTCACTCAGATTTCAAATCGGCTCAATTTAAATTTTGTTGATGTAGACTAGCATGGACTAACACGTGGGAAAAATATTCACATATTTTTCCTCCCCCCAACCTAAATATGGGCATGTGTCCTCACATGCGGAATGACAATTTGACAGGGTAGGGAATATTGTCATGCTATGGTGAATGTCCATACTAACGTACAACAATTAAATGAATGCACTAAAGAAAATTAAGATATAGCAATTAACGCGCACATACCTGAATGTGTGGAGGATTATTTGCAAATATTGTGGAGAAAGTACCATTTGACACTTTAGGAAATAAGTTGAGCAATTAATGAAGATGAGGTGGGATGAGGTGGAGTGGAATGAAGTGAAGTGATGGAAGAGAGAGAAAGGTGGAAATGGATGGGTGGATGGGTGTATGGGTAAAGAAATGGACTCCCACGGAAGTGGAAGTCTTTATTATGACAAGTACATACCTTAATTAGCTAGAAGGAGGGACACTAGGTCCACTTCCTTTGGTTGTAGGAAGCTCAGGTGTTGCATGCTAATTGAATTGTTGTAGGAACTCCTCCTTTGAAGTTGTCTTGTGATACAATCTGAGGAAATGACTATTGATGAGCAATTTAAATTTGACTGGGTTGATAGTAGTGAGCTTTACAAGACCACTAGGGAATAGTTCAACAACCTCATATAGTCCTAGCCACCTTGTCCGCAATTTTTTTGTATTGTACTGATACTTTGAGTAATAGAGTAGGGTCTAATCTCCTAGTTTGAATTTCTTGTCCTTGATGAATTTTTCATGCCACTTGATTCTCTGATTATGCACTACCTCTATGTGATGCAGGGCTACTCTTCTCATCTCATCCAAATCATTTAGCTACATGATTCTTTCTCTTTTTTCCTCAAAGATATCCATCCCAAAATCTACTATAGTATGAAGAGTCTTGTGTTCAAATTCAATGGGAATCATGGTTTTCTTTCCATACAACAAATCCAATGGAGTGAAACCTAGAGTTGTTTTCCAGGTAGATCTGTAGGCCCAAACAGATTTTAGTAATCTGTTTTCCCAATGCTTTTTGTGGATAGCTATTGTTTTTGTCAGAATAGTTCCAATTTCTCTATTAGTCACCTCAACTTGGCCATTGGCCTGGGGGTGATAAGGAGTAGACCTCTTGTGCCCGATGTTGTACTCATTGGATATTGTTGTAATAAGGTTGATGTGGATTGGGCCCCGTGATCAATCACAATCTCTCGTGGAACTCCATACGTTGTGAAAATCTCCTCAAAGAAATTGTCCAACCTTGTTATCTCTTTCATGCTTCATGGCCTTAACTTCTACCCATTTAGTTACATAATCAATGCATGCTAGGCTATAGGACTTACCATTTGATGGAGGGTCAATGGGTCCTACAAAATCCAATACCCACTTTTCAAAGGGAGTGATTACTACCTAAGGGAAAAGTGGCATCTCATCAGATCTAGTTGGCCTTCCCATTCTTTGGCATCTGTCACATTTTCTTATATACCTTCCTACATCCTTGTGGAGTGTTGGCCAGTAATGTCCCTATTCAAAATCTTCATTGTTTTCCTCTTGGATGCAAACTGTCATCGACATGGTTCATTGTGGCATGCATGTGAAATGTCATATGTCTCATCTTCTCTTTCACATATCCTTGTGACATGGTCTAGTAAAGTATAAAACAAACATCTAGAAATCCATGAGAAAGGAAAAGATCTTTCAATGAGTACCCTTCTCTCTTTCAGAGAGAAGTGAGGAGGAACTCTACCTGTGACTAGATAATTAGCTATGTTACCATACCATAGTGTTTGTACACTGATAGAGAATAGATGCTCATCAAGAAAAGAGTCAAGTATGGTTTGATTATCCCCTGATGTAGTCAACCATGAAAGAAAATCTGCAACAACATTGGCCTTTCTTGGTTTATCCATAATGGTTATGTCAAACTCTTGCATCAACAATAACCATCTTTCTAGCCTTCTAGAGATTAGATGTTTATTCATGAGATATCTAATTGATGCATGATCAATGTGCAGAATATTTGATAGCTTTTTATTTCGTGCCTAAATTTTTTTAGGGAATAAATCACTGCCATCATTTCTTTCTTTGTCACTGTATAGTTGAATTCACTTGCAAATGTTTGTTGACAAAATAAATGACATTTTCAATAGCTTGTTCTTTTTGTCCTAAGACTGCTCCTATGGAATAATCTGATGCATTTTTATGGATGTGGAAGGGAAGCTCCCAATTAGGTCCTTTGAGTACAAGAGCACGAGTCAAGGCTACCCTCAAATCAGAAAATGCCTTGTCACAATCTTAAGTCCACTAGAATTCAACATGTTTAGTGAGGAGGGTATACAATGGTGCTACTATTTTGCTAAAATCCTTAATGAACCACCTATAATAACTTGCATGGCCTGATAAACTCCTAGCATCCCTCTACTTTGCAGGTGTGGGAAGATTTATGATTACCTCAATCTTTGTAGGATCTACTTGAATTCCTTTGTGAGAGATGTACTGCCCAAGAACTACACCTTCCTACAACATCATGAAACACTTTTCATTGTTTAAAGAGAGATTGTGATTTTCACATCTTTGTAGGAATTTCCTAAGATTTTCCAATGCTTCATTGAAATCGGTACCATAGGTAGTGAAATCATCCATATAAATTTCCATGCAATCATGAGAAATGTCTGAAAATATGCCAACGAATTCCCTCTAAAAAGTTGTAGGTGCATTGCATAAGCCAAATGGGAGTACTGAGTAGGAATAGGTCCGCCATGGACTAGTAAAGGTAGTCTTCTCCTGGTCCTCTTGTGCAATTTGGATCTAGTTGTAGCCATTGAATCCATCTAGAAAATAAAAGTATTACTTTCCCACAAGTGAGTCCAAAACTTGATCTATGAAAGGTAAGGTAAAATGGTCCTTTTTGGTGGAAACATTAAGTTCCTTGTAATCAACAAAAACTTGTCATTTCCCTCCTTTTCTAGGCACAATCACTAATGGAGACACCTACTGGGTATCTAAAATGGGGTAGATAAATCCTACATCTAGCAACTTTTGCAGTTCTCCTTTTACAATTTCTCTCAGTGTAGGGTTAATTCTTCTTTGTGGCTGCCTCACTAGGGTGCAATCATCTCTAATATAAATTTTGTAAGTTCAAAGCTTAGGATCCAAACCCTTCATATCATGATAGTCCCATGCAAATGCATGTTGATGGGTCCTTAATAAGTTTTCCAATAGCGATTGTTGTTCTTCACTCAGTTTGCTATTAACATTCAAATACTTTCCTTCTGACACCTGTACTTGTGTAGTTGACTCTATCATAGCTACTTCATTGACAGATTGTACCTTGAGTTCATATGGAAAAAATGTATGGGACATACTTGTTGGTAGAGGAAGTCTTTCTGCAGGAATAGTGGTTGCAAGAAGAGTGGTTGTAGGAAGAACATCTGCAGGAATAGTGGGTACAGGAAGAGCAGACAAAATGGTCTTGAATGGAGTAGCAGAATAAGAAGATGATGCTTCCTCCACTTCACAATGGTTCTAAATAATGTTAACCAATACTTCATCTTCATCTTGAAGCTACATGAAGGAGCTTCTGCCTAACATCATAAGTTGCACCACATAATTAACTTCCTTGGCCTCTTCACCAACATGTGTTCGCACGAGATTATCTTCATCATGGGATGGCTAAGCAAGAGGATAAAGAACAAAAAAATTCTACTCTTCCCATCAGAAATGGTCATGTCACCTGACCAACATCCAATATATGCATCTACAATTGCTATCCATGGCCTTCAAAGAATAATGGGATACCTACCTAGTGTAGTTTTAGGAGAAAGAATCATGAAATTTGCTAGGTACTCCTAGGAGTCTAGAATCACAACAGGATCCTCCACTATACCATCATGATTAACAATAGAACTATTAGAAATTTGTAAGATAGTAGGAGTAGATCTCATGCTTGCAATGTTTAGTTAGTGGAGGATGCCCTTGGTCATTAATTTATTGTTTCCCCTAAATCAATTTGAGCATTCTTTATTTAAATCCAACTTATAATGACTGCTACCATAGTACTACCTGGGTCATTTTACTTAGGGATAGTCACTTTTCCAAGCATGATTTTAGCTAGTTGTCTGACCACATGAACCGTAGTGGGTTCTATCTTCTTGATGCCTGGCTTCTTGAGGCATGCTTCTTTTATTGCCTTGCCATAGATTAGGACATCCTTAATGGCCTGGAATAGAGGGATCTGGACACATAGATTCTTTAGCTGATGCATGGAATCCGGTCAGACATGCATGTCCAATCGTAGATTTAACACTACAGTAACACACATGTTTTCTCAACATCAATAAAGACGACTACAAGGAAGTTACATTTGGTTTGCATGGGGAATCTCTTGTCATCGACCTACTTTGACCTTTGAACGATTCCCTGGCTGGATGTTATGGTGCATGCCCAGCTGGCCGTGTCTTCCTTAATTTAGCATCCTCAAATTATATCTGCATGGGAATGTTAATACACAAAATAATTGCATATATGTAACCACCTCAAATAACATTCATTAACCACATCAAAAATTAATATAGATAGTCCATATAACATGCCATTATCATTAAAGGTTTGTAGAAATGAGATTAAGCCCAATGTCTATAGTTTGAGGAAATAAAAGTATCAACACTTAACATCAAATTACATGATAAACTCAACAACCAAATCATAAATTCTACCCAAAATTAGACCATAAACTATACTCATCACATTTCATGCATATCTTAAGGTCTATAACAACCCTCTTTATGATCCTTCTACTGCCTATTCTATTTTGAAAGGAATTATGGGAAAAAGGAATGAAATTATGGATGATCATGACATTCACATTCTTTCTTCTCCTAGTATCTCACTTAGTTATGAAGAAGATTCTTGGATGTTAGAAAATACAAGTCATGAGAATCTAATGTGTCTTTATTCCCCTAGGAAAAATTTTATTGAACAAGAGAATGTGATCATTGACAAACAAGACAATTCAACCATTGATCAATCCCCTACTTGCGATGAAGTCATTTTGGAAGAACAAATCCTTAAATGTCAAGAAAATTTGGTTTGTAGTTCTCCTAAAAACTCTTCTGTTAGGGAGGATATCATGGTGCAAGAAAATGACAACAATAGTGATATGAATTCTTGGGATTATGGTGAAAATATGATACGAGACTACCCTTTATTAGAAATACATCAAACCAAGACCACTGAGGTTATGAATGTGCAAGTGTCCATTAGATCCCCCTTGATTAATATGCATCCTGTGAGACCCACCAGTTGATACTCAATATTATGCTACTTTATTTTTTTTATATTGACATAGTTTGATTCTCATATGGAGTATTAAACTTTATGTTATAATATAGACTAATGCTATATAATTTTATTTGTATTATAATGATTTAGACACTAGACTTTATATTTGATTTCACATTATGATGAATTGAAATTTAGATCTTATATTTGATGTTATTGATGATTAAGGATGAATGAGTAGAATTGATGAAATAAAAATTGTGATATGGATATTAATTGCAACATTAGGGATGAAGGTAAAATATTGAGTTTAAATGAAATTATGAATTTTGAATTATTTTTACTGTATGAAAAATTGAGTAAATGTTATTAGGAGAATTCAATGATGATGAATTGGTTTTCTAATGTGATTTAATTGTGATGGAAATTGTATGATGTGAATATATATGTTTCATTTTCTTTGATTATATTATTTTATTGGACATATTAATGTGTGAAGTTGAGTGTGCAGGTACAAGTTCCATAGCCAATGGAATTGGAGGCCTTCAAGGAACCCAATGTGATAAACCCTGTGAATACCGACTATAGTCCATAGGGACTATAATCTTATTGTGATGTAAAATTTTGTAAAGTGGTTTGAGACTTGAGTGTTATCTTTATTATAAAGTTTTATTTTGTCTTTAAGTTGTATTTTTTTTGTAAAGTTAGATTTGAGGGTATTTTGGGACTTTGTTTTTTTTTCTTATTTGAGTCAAAAGGGTTCGAAAAAGGTTATTTTATGTCCTTTTCTATTTTTTTTAAACCCCTAGGTGTTAACCCAAGGGTTAGGCACTTAATTCAAGTTATATTTTGAACTAAAATCAAGATATGACCTCTCAAAAAGGCCTAGATTTGAGGGTGACGAATTTGTATTTGGAATGGGTTGTAAATGGATAAACTTCAATTAGATTCTCATTTATCTTCTATTCTTTGAAAGCAAGAGTTATTTTGGAAACAAATTTAGAGGACTTCTATTTATCTTTTTTTTTTTGGATTGTGGAGGGGTTGGTTTTCTTTTGGATTTGGTAATTTTTGGTTCTGGTTTTTGGAAGAAGCTTGTTTTGGATGAGAAAGTCTAAAGGAAAAACATGGGTCCTTCCACAGTTTTCTTCTTGGAAAGCGTAAGAGGTTGGTTTCAATCCCTTTGTGTTTGTTTTGGTTGAATCTACTAGTTTTTGAAAAGATTGTGCGTAATCATTTGAATTATTATTGTATTTTTATGTGTTGGTTTTCTTTTTTGTGTTGGGTTTATGGGGATGGCTCCCTTTGATTTTGAGAGCTCCCCAAGTATGGGGTTGAGAGAGGATGAACCTCCAACGGGGAAACCTTCAACCTTTGAGAAGGTGGAGATTTGGGTATGAGTACCCACATAATTGGAGTATGGGATTTTTTTATTTTTTCTTTTTCTGGGTATGAGTACCCACATTATTGGAGTATGAAGTCCCTGGGTATGAGTACCCATGTTATTTTATGGAGTTGGATGGATTGATAAATGGAGAGAAGTTGTGATTTTATGCATGATCTATATATATGTTTCCCCATTGGGTAGTGGTGTCTCCTAAGTCTCCCCCTTTCTTGAATCTTTGAGAAGATTCAATGTGAATGTGAATCCTTGGGTTTGGGTGGTATTGTATGTGTATGAGTGTTTTCAATGTTTTTGCAAGTTTTGTGAATGTGTGTAACCCGGTTCCTTTGATGGCCTCCAAGCTCGGGGGTGACTGGTTTTCCAGTCAAAGGTTGGGTGGTGAGCACCCCATTGGCTTTAGAAGAAAGATCGTGTCATGTGTAAGGTTCTACAGATTTTTGAAGAGATATTTAAGATTTGAGGAAGTTTCAAGTTGAGACTATCTTTGTTCTATTATTAGTGTTACTGAATGAAAATACCCCATAATGTATACAACCCTAATGGGCTAATTGTAATAGGCTTGGTGAATGTTGCATAGGTTCATGTACAAACCTTCTTGAAAGAATAGTTGTAAAGAGAATGTTACTTCTTTTATCAATCTATTTTATTGAGTGTATAGATTTCTTTTACCATTCTAATGAATGTTTCATGTAAATGAATGTTGTTGTGAAATGTGTCTATTCTATGATTATATTGTTACCCAAAAATAAAGATTAAACAAAGATAAAAAAAAATTATATATATACTATACCTTTCTATTACAATTTTTGTGTTGATAACTGTTGTATTGAAATTTAACCCAAAAGAAGAAGTCAGCAATTGTATTATGATTTAAGACAAGGAAATAATAAATACATAGATGTATTGCTTCCTGAAGAAAATTCTTCCTTCTTATTTTTATAAGATTCAAGCTCTAGTTGTAATTCTAAAGCATATATGTATATTTAACTATTCTTGAATAAAACATTTAAAGGACTGTTACCATCATAATCTGTTGTAGAAACTTTTAGTTTAAAGTTAAGACAAAAGAAAGATTTAAAAGGTTTATTTATTTTTCACTACAAATTTGATATTTTCCAGTATAAAACTTCTCTGTACACAAAAAGTATTGTTCCATAAACCAAGTGAAAAAAAATCTCATCTATTTTGCATTGATACATTCTGTTGGGCATCACTCTATTTTTTTGGACAGTTGAATAAACCTGTAAAGACACTTTTTTTAGAAAAAAAAAAAGAAGAAAAGTTAGATCCAAATATAAAAAAGTAATTATATTATTCAAAATTTTGTTGGAAACAATTCAAATTGAAATCTTCTTAAAAGTAATAATAAATCAGCGAAGTTTTATTCCTTAGTTTTTTCGGATTTTCTTTTTGCAGTAAAATACAGTGAACTCCGCTTCTTTTATTTATGTGTATCGCCTCCTCAAACTAATATTGATCTAGGGTTAAGTATTTTCTTTGAGTTTAATTTTTAGCTTATCTCCCATCATTGATCTCCTACCAGCGCCTAGAGAGCCGTGGGATTATTTATTTTCAATCTTTTACGGGCCTGTTGATTTTATGAAAAAAAATCGGTTCACCCTTAGATGAGGGGAATAAGTGAATGGTAAAGTGGGAGAAATTTAAGGTGGTTGCCAACTTTTAGAATGACTTTAGTGAAGATTTAGTTCATGTTTGAGATTAAAAAGTACATGTCTTGATTTTTATAATCCAAACTTTATTAGAATGAATCCAATAAGATGGGTGGGGAGTTTCCATTTAGGGCTCCACGTTTCCCTCTAAAAAGCCCATTCTTAAATTTCAGATTTCTTCATATTCTTTGAATTAAAAATAAAAATAAACTAAATTAGATATTTAGTAATATTATTTTTAGAAGGAAGACATCTTTGTTATTCTTAAATGGGTTCATTTTCTTTTACTTATTTTAAATAAAATAAATGGAATATATGTAAATAAATGTAGTTATTTATATGAACTTTTTTGTTTATATATAAGATAAAGATGAATAATTAGATAAAAGATATATATGAAGAAATTATACTTGAAAATAAAAATAACAATAATTAGTGATATTTTTATGAAGGGTTATTAATCGAAATATTATTTCTAAAATGAATAACAAATAAAGTCATACATGTTAAGAAAGTGTTCTTACAAATATTATTAGCGAAGCTATGGTGGTAATTAGAATATCGCAAGGCAAGATGAGTTGACAATAGTAGTGATTAAATGATAATAATAAGAAATACTAATTTATTATATGGATGTTAATATTAATATGAATATAATGGAGTTACATTGGAAAATAATAATATTAAATAGTGAGATGTTTGAATAATTAATATCATATGGAGTGTAAAATTGACATAGAATAATAAGAGCAATTTAAGAAAATTCTATCTAGTATTATCGATAATATTAATATTGTTCTTTAGTACTGTATGTAATCTTGTTCAAATTTTCAGCTTACTCTTAATATTAAAACTAGTGCTATTATTAATTTCTATTTTTAATATAATGGTAACATTAATATTAAATTTAAATAAAGGTTATATATATAAATAAATAATAACCTTATTTATTATTTTTAATCAATGAATCATTTAATTAGAAGTTAAGTTAGTTGTGGAGGTTAATCGCAAATAGTAATGGATTTTTTTACGAGTAATGTTGAGGGTAAAGTATTTACTTAGTTGATAAAACTGTTTGTAATAGTAGTAAATATAGATTAACCAATGAATGATAATGTTAAAGTTTTTTTTTTAGTAACTTTTAATTGCAGTATTAATGAATAAAATTGATAATTTTATATTACTACTATAAGCAAAGATTAATATTGCCATTAAGGTTATTATTATTATAAACAAAAAATAAATAAAAAATAGTGTCAATATTATTAATTTGTTCAATAGTATGTTACTATGATCATACGTGGTTGATCATATTTAGTGTTTATTCATTATTATTTCAAAAATAATTTGTTCATTGTGTTCTTCCCTTTGTGCAAATTTAGGGCATGACACATCCTACATACCTTGTGGGACATCCTAAGAATCCTCTAATTCTTTACCCACCCTCACAATGACCACAAACCAAAACAAACCCGAACTTACCCTTTATCCACCTAAGAATAATGTTTTTCAACAATCAAGCTATAATACCATTGCCCATACATATAAAACTAGAAACAATCTACAACAAAGTGAAAAACCTTCAACATCCCTCCCATTGCTTAACCCTATCTTACCAGGTCATCCTAGTTTTCCTCTGCAAAGTAGAAGGAGTACAATCTTGTTGAACAACTGAAGAATACTCTTGCTAAGATATCATTATGGGACCTTATTCAAGCCTCCCCTCATTATCAAAACATGATCCAAAGTGCTTTACAACAAGTACTTACCCCTTAAAATGCACAACTGAATGACATAGAAACAATGATTCAAGAAATAAATGTTTACATTATTTTCCACCAAAGTGAGCTCCCTCCATTGGAAGTGCAAAAACAAAATGAAGATTTCATAATAATAGCTCAATATAAAAGGAAAGGGATAAAGAAAACCCTATTTGACAATGATTCGGCCCTTAATGTGTGTAGTGTAACCCTTTTTGATAGGCTTGGCATGGATAAATAAAAAAATCAACCTAATTCTTTATCTATTAAGGGATTTGATAATGTAGGAAAATAACCACTAGGTGTGATCACTTTACCTATTACAACTAGAAAGGCCACATTATAAACATTGGTCCATGTTATGCCCCATGATCTTTCATACAATATTATTTTAGGTAGACCATGAATGCATGCAATGAATGGGGTTCCTTCTACTCTTCATTGTATAAGGAAGTATGTATACAATGACAAAGTGTACACACTCGAAGCTGACCTTGAACCAAAAATTTGTTTAAACATTGAGAAAAACAAAGAGAATCCTTTGAAAACATTGACACCAACTACACAAGTAGAACACATGAAACAAAAATAAAAAGAAAAATAGATTGAGGAAGTCACAAAGCTACTAGAAGATGATTGGGGCTCCTTAGACTTCAAATCAACATTCATGGGAGAAAACATAATCATTACAAAAGACTCTGAAAAGGGAAAAGAAAAAGTGATAATGTCAACACAAAATTAAAAAGACCATTTGAAAGCATCCACCTCAACCACTTTAGAACAAAATACAACAAATTACACAACAAAATTTGATGAACTTGATTTTGAGCAACCACCAAATCCAAAAGAGATGAAGAATATTTATGGAATTGGTTATGAATTGATAAAAAAACTTGGTTATAGTGGAAAGGATGTTGTACTAGAGAACAAGGTATATGTGCTCCTAGAGAGCCTCACACACAAGAAAAGACTAGTGGTCCTAGTTATTTTCCCTTGAAAGAAAAAAACAAGCCTTCAATTAATATCAACACTAATACAAAGCATCCTTTCAATCCAAATTTAACATTAGTGCATCTTGAACTAATAGAAACTAGTGGTCTTAATTGTTATCCTTTGCAAGAAATGAAACAAACAAAGAAATCTTCACATAATGTCAATGTCATCACACAAAACACTGGTGATTTGAATTTGATAGATTTTACACCCTCCTATAAATGAGAGAACAAAATCTCACAATCTAAAGAGTCTTGTGTAAGTATGATACCTAATGCTAATCAAGAGATATCTTTGTCACAAAATAAAGGAACATCCTCTACTTTTGATCAAGAGGGTATCTTTTTGAGACTCCTCCAAGATCATTCGATATCTCTTCCTCCATGAACATGAAAGAAATTTTACTACAAACATTTATTTGTGCATATCATAGAGTTCATGGTCATTCTACTAATGAATGTAAGGCTTTGAGTAACAAAATTTAACATCTTAAGGAGTGTGGTGCTCTTCCTTATTTCAAGGCACCTAATTCCTCTAATTAATATTGATTTTCAGTCTAGCATGTTTCTCATCAATCATTTTTGCTCATCCTTGTCCTGCACTAAGTGAGGGCAATGGGTTAGGTAGCCTTTTCCTCGTATGTCACTTGTTGTTGTCTCTTTTGGCTAGTTGACCACCTATCATGCATACATATAAGAGAAATCTTGGGATGTGGATGGCATGTGAGCCTTAATTTGGCTCGCATGTGATGTACTGAGTTATACATTTTTGGGGGAAACCCCTTCCCTTTTCAGGACGTAGCTTATTGGAAACATATGACTTGGCATAGATCTTTCTGAGTAAACTCTCATGTCTTCTTCTACTTTAAATAAATTTCTCACAACAATGGTGTTAGAAACCACTTTAAAGTGGGGGCATACATCAACACTCATGTTTCACCTTGTAATTTTCTTTATTATTGTGATACGTCCTTTTCTTGGTGGTGTCATTTGGTTTGATTTCCTCCAAGAGTGTGATATTTCTTTGAATTTTCCTCTCTTCGAGACACTAGGCACAATGTTCCCTAAGAAGAGACCTTACATGAACTAAGTAAAATCCCTTTGAACAAACCTTACACTATTTCACATTTACAATTTTTATTATATGGCCACCTTGCATAACACACTTTGAATGCCTATGGAGCCATCTTATTTGTTCCTGAGTTCCAAGCATACAAAGCTTTGCTTGCCTCATGAATCTTGAAGTTCATTTTTGCATGGGGGTATGTGCAGGATCATCATGGAAAAAGCAGGCCCTTAAGTGGCAAATAATTTAGAAAAATCAGAGTTACGCAACTTGACGTAAAAATGTGAATAAGTTATCTATATTATTTTAAAAATATGTAAGAATAGAATCTATAGAAAATTGAATGTAGTTTCTAAACTACTAGGGATTTTTAGAAATAAATAAATCAATTTGGTGAAAATTTGAAATTTTAATGCAGTGGTACTTAAATTTCAGGGAAAAAATAAGAAGTAGGTGTCTGTCTAACCACCCTAACCATAATAAAATGATAATATTTTTTTATAAGATTTTAGATATAAGTAGAGGACTCATGCCCCAATGTGATGCATATTATTTTGTAATTTTTTTCCAAGTAAATAATTAATTATGAATTTTTTATTTCAACTTTTTAAAAAATATAAAAACTCGTATGTCTGACCACCTTAACTTGGTCAAAACTTCATGAAATTCAATTTTTCTTTTTTTAATCCTATAGTATGTGAAGCATAGAATGTGACACATGCTTTGGATTCAAAAAATGTGATACTGTTTGAAAGCTATAGATGTTTTTCAATCAACCTATCAATTAGGACTTTAGTCGTAATTTGAATAGAAAATGAATAGTAATTACTTATTAAATTCAAAATAAAGCATAATTTATATCAGTGGGAAGTTGAGAATCTCCTTTAAAAACCCTTTTTGTTTCATCAAATTTGGCTAAAAAAATAGTCATCAGCCACATACCCATCATATTGCCACTTTTTGGCCCATCATGATCCTGCACATACCCATGGTGCCTTATCAAAATTATCAAGAGGTATAAATTTGGTATGGTTTGATGGGAAGTTGATTCGAAGCATGACTTTCCCTTAGCCACTCATGTGTGTGTGTGAATGCATACAAGCCATGTGTGTATGTGTCTTTCCTTCTTGAATTACTCACCAAATGGATAGCCTGAAGTTTCGTTGCCTTAGATTCAGCGTGCATCTTTGGACAAAAAACTTAGACCTGATTCACATCGTGTTCGAGAAATGTTCAAGGCTTGATCCAACTATTTTTATTTCTAATTTTTTTTTTTAATTTCTTTTAGTTATTGATATTGCATGTTTTCATATCTTGATGTTCCATATCATACACCTTGTGTGTTTCCTTTTATGCTTATGTCAGTTTGATGTAGGATCTTTTATCTTGGGGGCTTGACCACCTCCACGATATTTGTTATGCTAGACTGTCTACATTAGTACGCTTTCACCCCTCTGCAATGTCTACTTTAGTGTGAGTTTGAAGCAAGTTCATCCTTTGACTAAAGTGGGGGCTAAGTGTAACAATAGAAAAATTATTCCTTTTTCTTGCTTAATAGGGGAATGATTAATGTTAAAATGAACTTAAGGTCACCTTGAGCTAGTGTTGTGATGTGTTTTACACATTCACATTAGGTCTTGGGCCTTTTTTAAGCTAAATAAACCTAGCTCTACCCTAATTTATTGTTGTAAATTCTATGCATTTACACCTTCACATTAAATTTAGGAGTTTTGGACCTATTTTTTTCATAATCTAGTGTTGTAATGTGTTATACACATTCACATTGGATTTGGGGCCCTTTTAAGCTAAATAGACCTAACTTTGCCTTAATTTGATGTTTTAAAGTATATTTATTTAAACTTTCACATTGAGTTTTGAGACCTCTTGTATTTATGACATTTATATCATCATTAATAGGCCCCTAAGACCCTATATTATGCATCCCAAGGCTTATTTCAATCAAAATACTAACAAGATCAACAAATAGACTTAATTTCTTAACTCCCTGACATGTCTCTCTCTAAAAAGGTCTTGTGGGACCCATACGCCACCTTAGGTGTATGATTGTAATGTCCCCTTCTCATCAGTGATTTGTTTTGTCACTCATCAACCTATTTTGGAAGCTTGTAGGCTCGTTTGAGGTAAAATTAGGGTTTCCAGTGACGAGGTTCTATGGCTTTTCAAGGAGTTTACTATTTATAGTAAATTATAATTTTGGCAGTATGAAGATTGTCAACTTTCAGGACTTCATTTCCAGTTGGAGCAAGTATCTGAATTCAAGTTCTGGCTTCTAGAAGTTTTATTTGGTGAATTTCATAAATAAAGGAATTAATGTTTTAAATTCCAGTTGACCCCTTGGCCTAGGAGAATAACTTCAAGGTTTAAATACCTTGGAAAAAGGGACACCACACTTTGAGGAGTTATGCTTTAAATAAAGTGAAAATTATATTCTTGCAAAAGGGACGCCACTTGAAGGATTATTTTTATTTTAGAAATTTGAAGAGTCTCATGTGACTCTTGGCATACTTTCTTGAGGAATTGAAGAGTCTTCTACTCTACTATAAAATGAATGCTTTGCTTCAGCCTTAGTATCTATGAAAATTATGCTAAAGTTATGCTGTCGGAATGAAAATTGATATTTGGCTTCGAGGATGTCTACCTCCTAGCCTTTTGTCAAATTTCGTGTTTGAAACATAACACCTAGTTGGCTACATTGCTGCTTCTCAATATCAGACTAGCAGATTGAGCTCATTTGTTGAAGAATTCTAGAGTTTTTATCAATTTTGAAGTTGTTGGTTCATCTACACCTGAAGGTGGTTTTTGCTTACAGCTCTTGGAGTAAATTTAATTTTCTTGTGGGTATTTTACCTATCTACTTCTACACCCAAGGTGCCCCCTTCTACCAATTTGCAGATTTTAATTTGGAGTTTTTGATTTTTACTTGCCAAATTGCCCCTCAAGAAGGTCGTACCATTCATGGTGCATTGGGAATACTGCAAAGAAATAAATTTTGAGGTTTTTTTTTTGTTTCTTCATTTGAGTTTAGGAACCTCTCTTCCAGCAGCATATTTTCTTTCGTTTCATGCAAATCAGAGGTATTTTGAGTGAGTTGTGAATATTTCTTTGAATTTCACAGTTGCTAATCAAAATTTCTAGAATCTCATTTTTTATATCAGACTTAATTAGTTTTTTTTTGTGGCCTATTACTTCAGTTTTGGAGTGTTAAATTATTGTTGTAATTCATTCTCCTCTTCTTAGCTTCATTTTCCTATCATTGTAATACTTGTATTTGTAGACTCTTGAATTGTAAGGTTGTGATTTAGCAGTACTAATCCAACCAGTGTGATTGCTGCAATTACTTGTTTAATTTCATATTTAATTACCGAGCTGGATGGTTTACTGCCAGTGTGGAGAAAATGAACATTAGATATATCTTTGTACCCACTCTCAAGTGGTGAATCCCCACTCTCCAGTGGATGCCTGCCGCAGCGGATGAATTAGATAGTTGTAATTTCCATGGCTGGTTATCCACCTATTGTTTCAGTTTTTAATTAATAACTTCATCATATGTTAGCACCTCGCCCTCAGTGGGATATTGAGTGCACATTCTTGATGTTGAGTTTGCTTCATTTCAAGTTATTGTATTGTAGTTTCTCCACCATATGACAACACCTCTCCTTCCTTGGGATTGAGTGTGCATTCTTGGCGTTGAGATCTTTTCAACTTGGATTTCAATTTGGAGCTAATGCTAATCAAGTTGGCTAGTGCTGGTTTATGTTGTGTAAATCTTTCAAAAAAATTGGTTAGCATATTTCAATGGTATTAGAGCCAAAGACCCTACCATCTTGTGGAATTTTTTGCAGTTGGTTGTCTGATGAGTGAAAGAGACACTAGGCCATTCACCAAAAGTGAGGCTAGAACTCAGCATCTATTTCCTCTCATTCCAGAGGAAGAGACTTTTTTAGAAGCCTTGAGGGATCTTGGAAAAACAGTGGAAGGTACAAAAAAAATAGTTGAAATAATTTCAAATAGTGTAAGGCAAGCTAATGAAGAGAGGGATAGAGTTGAGAAGAAGTTTTATGGGATGATAGACATGATGTCTCGTCTATTGTCCAAGTTGGATCAAAAAGTAGCTCATAATGTTCTTCAGCCCCAAAATAATCCAACTGCTAAAAGTAGTGGAGTTAATGGAAAATCTAGTAATGGTAGTCCTGAGGTGAATAAAGGAGATATAATTGTGGGTCAGCATGCTGCAATTCCTAGTGGGTCATTCTCTAGACCTCTTTTCCTCATCTTCACACCAAGGGAAGAGAAACAACCGGTTGAAGCTGCACCAACCTTTGTTGATCATGCATGTCAAGCTTACATGGAGTATGTTTCTTTACCTCTCAATTTGAGAGATGCTTGGACATTTGATCAATTCATGAATCAAATGAGTTAGATAATGGAGGAAGGAATGAGCAATGTCCTCCTATGGTTTCTAGAAATGACTTCTACCAAGCTTTGGGAAAGATAACTATGGAGCATTTTGATGGTAGTAATAAGTGCACATCCAGATCATGGGTGCAAAAGCTAGATAATTATCTCTCTCAGACCCATGCTAGAAGGAGATGCTATCAAATTTTCTACTTTGCATTTGGATGGGATAGCTCATGAATGGTCGACTCATGGTTTGGTCACTCTTGGCCATAACCTCATTCATACCTATGATGAGTTTACCAACAAGATGATCAAGAGATTTGATACCAAAGATCTAGAGTTGAGATTCAAAGAATTGGCACAATTGAAACATCAATGATCTTTAGAAAATTATGTTGCTCATTTTTAAAGGTTGTCAGTAATGGTGCCTAACATTATTGAGAGAAGACTTGTGGTACTCTTTGCAAAAGGATTAGTTGAGCCCTTGAAAGGATGGGTCAAAGCCTTTGATCCACCAACTTTAGATGAAGCCATTAAGAAAGTAAGGAGCATGGAGTTGGCAGCCCCAAGGCCTAAGTTTTATTCAAAACCTTTCAATCATAAGAAGGATAAAAAAAATTCTTCGAATCTGCCATATAAGTTTCCACCAAAGTTGTTAGAAGAGCTCAAAGAATAGCTTAGAAAAGATGGAGTTTGCTACACTTGTCGTGAACCTTGGGTTAAGGGTCATCGTTGCTATGAAAGAGGAAAAGCAAACCTAATGGAGGGCTATTCTGATTTTGGATCAGAATCTAATTCATCTTATCAACAATACAAATTAGTAAGTAGTGAAGGTGAAGAAGCTCCAAAAGAGAAGTCCGATGAGGTGGGAGATGGTAGTGCTTTTGTACAACTATCAATTTTTCAGAAAAATGAGTCCTTTCGAGTTCGTGGAGTGATTGAATCTCAAAGAATAGTTGCTCTAATTAATACTGGAGCAACTCACAACTTCATTGATGAAGAATTGGTGACAAAGAGAGGTTTGAAAACTGAAGAGTTTGAAGGCTTCAAAGTAATGGTAGCTGATGGTTTCACCATGTCATGCACTAAGAAAATTCCTAAACTTTCTATTTAGATAGAAAATTATGAAGTAAAAGATGACCTCTATGTTGTGGGTATTGGTGATACTGATGTTGTGTTAGGAATACAATGGCTGCGATCTCTTGGAGAGATCACTTTGAATTCACAAACAATGGAGCTGAAATTTCAAGTTGATGGAAAGAAGGTTTTTTTGAGAGGGATGTCAAATGGGGGCCCTCGAATCGTGTCCTTGAAAAGAATGGAAAGGCTAATCCATCATGATCAAGTTGAGTGGGAAGCTGAGTGTATGGCTCTACCAGCTGATCCAGTGATAGAGAAGAGGCAATATCATCCTGATATCCAAGCCTTACTTTCAAAGAAGAGCAAAGTCTTTGGAAGCCTACCTCCTCGAAGACCTCCTGAAAGAGGTTCTGATCATTTAATTGAATTAGAAGAAGGAGAAAAGCCCGTCATGACTACACCATACCATTATCCAAAGAAGCAAAAAGATGAGATCAAAAAATCCATCAAGGAGCTATTGGAGATCGGTTTCATTAGACCAAGCAAGAGTCCTTTTGCCTCTGCAGTAATGCTGGTCAAAAAGAAAGATGGCACAATGCGTATGTGTATTGACTACCATGCATTGAATCAAAAGACTATCAATAATAGATATCCTACCCCTAGGATTGATGAGCTTATTAACGAGCTCCATGGGGCTATGTTTTTCTCGAAGATCGATCTTCGTTCGGGCTATCATCAAATCAGAATGAGGGAGGAAAATATAGAGAAGACAGCTTTTAGATGCCATTTTGGGCATTTTGAATTTCTTGTCATGCCTTTTGGTTTGACAAATGATCCAACTACATTCCAATCTTGTATGAACAAGATTTTTAGACAACAGTTGAGGAAGTTTTTGCTCATCTTCTTCAACGATATTTGCATCTTCAGTAAGTCTTGGGAAGAGCACCTCAAGCACTTGGAAGAAGTGCTTAGCATTTTGGAGGTGGAAAGTTTGTTTTTCAAAGAATCAAAGTGTGAGTTCGAGATGGCAGAACTATTGTATCTCAGCCACATCATTAGTGCCAAGGGTGTCAAGGTTGATCCAGAGAAGATTTCCTTGATTGGCCACCTCCAAAGAATATTTCTCACTTGAGAGGATTTTTGGGTTTGTGCGGATTCTACAGAAGGTTTGTTAAGGGATATTCTCACATGGCATCCCTCCTTACAAATCTTACTAAGAAAGGAGCCTTCTTATGGACAGATAGAGCACAAGGAGTCTTCAACAAGTTCAAGCACATAATGAGCTCATGTCCAGCGTTGGCCCTACCAGATTTCACAAAGATCTTTGAATTACAATGTGATGCTTCAGGTGAGGGAGTTGGAGTTGTTCTTATGTAAGACAAGCACCCCATTGTCTTTGAGAGTAGAAAGTTGAGAGGAGCAGAAAAATATTACTCAATATATGACAAAGAGATGCTTGCTATTATGCATGCATTATCTAAGTTTCATCAATATTTGGTGGGAAGTAAATTTGTTGTTAAGACTGATCATAATAGTCTTAAACACTTTATGCACCAAAAAGATTTAAATGAAAGATAGCATAAATGGGTAAGTAAGCTCCAAGCGTATGACTTTGACATTGAATATGTCAAAGGAAAAAATAACATAGTGGTTGATGCTCTTTCAAGAAGACCTCATTTGCAATCACTTTGTGAGTTATCAGCAGATTGGAAGGAGTTAATGGATGCTGATTATGCTAAAAATCAGTTTGCAACCAGCTTGTTTGAAGGTCATTTGGTTGATGAAAGGTATAAGTTGGTTGATGGGTTAATTTTCTATAAAGGTAGAGTCTTTTTAGTGCAAGAATCAAAGCTTAAAAAGAAGATTCTACAGTCTTTTCATGATGTTCCCCTTGTTGGTCATCAACGTATGTTCAAGACTTACAAGCATATTAGAGAAAGGTTTTCTTGGAAAGGGATGAAGGATGAGATAATGAACTACATAAGAGAGTGTTCTATTTTCCAAAAGAATAATAATGAACATTCTTTTCCAGCTGGGTTGTTGCAGCCCTTGCCAATTCCAAATGAGAAATGGGAAAGCATTGCAATGGATTTCATCACTAGGTTGCCTAAGGTACAAGAACATGATTGTATTTTTGTGGTGGTAGATAGATTGACTAAATTTTCACATTTCTATGCTATCACAACTTCTTTTATAGCAGCTCAAGTGGCTGAGTTATTTGTTAGAGAAGTTTTTTGGTTGCATGGTTTTCCTAAAACCATTATTAGTGATAGGGATGGCAAGTTCCTAAGTGATTTTTGCAAGAAATCTTCAGGCTGAGTGGTACAGTGCTTACTCCAAGCACTAGTTATCATCCTCAAACAGATGGGAAATCCATGATTGTCAACAAGTGGCTAGAGGGCTACCTTAGAAATTATGTTTCAGGGAAGCAAAGAGCTTGGATTAAGTGGCTTCATTTGGGAGAGTATTGCTAAAACTCTTCCTATCATATGTCGATTAAGATGTCTCCTTTTATGGCCCTTTATGGTTATGATACTCCTAACTTCGTAGATTTGGTGTTTGGTGATAGTAGAGCTCCACAGGCTAAGGATTTGCTTCTGCAGAACCAAGACATCTTGAAATCTCTCAAGGAAAATCTGGAACAAGCTCAAAATCAATAGAAGTTATATGCTCATCAGCAGCGTGTTGAGAAATATTTTAAAGTTGGAGACATGGTCTACTTGAGGCTTCAGCCCTATAGACAATCTACCCTTAAGAAGAGTGGTGCAGAAAAGTTAAAGCCATAATTTTATGGTCCTTTTAAAGTCACCAAAAGAATTGGTGAAGTTTCTTATGAGTTGGAGCTTCTAGTTGAAAGCAAGGTGCATAATGTTTTTCATGTGTCACACCTCAAGAAGGCACTTGGATACAATGTTGTGGCTACTTTAGAATTACCTCCATTGGATGAGGAAGGTCAGTTGGTGTTGATTCCAAAAGAAATTCTTGATACTAGAGAATGTTCCTTGAGGAGAAGGACAATCAAGGAATTCTTGGCTAGATGGAGGAATTTTCCTATTGAAGATGTCACATGGGAAGGAGAACAGATTTTGTTGCATCCATCTTTTTAGTTGCTTGAGGACAAGCAATCTCGAGGAGGGCAAACTATAATGTCCCCTTCTCATCAGTGATATGTTCTATCACTCATCAGCCTATTCTGGAAGCCTGTAGGCTCGTTGAGGTAAAATTAGGGTTTCCAGTTCCGAGGTTCTATGACTTTTGAGGGAGTTTACTATTTATAGTAAATTCTAATTTTGGCAGTATGAAGATTGTCAACATTTAGGACTTCATTTCCAGTTGGAGCAAGTATCTGAATTCAATTTTTTGCTTCTAGAAGTTTTATTTGGTGAATTTCATAAATAAAGGCATTAATGTTTTAAATTGCAGTTGACCCCTTGGCCTAGAAGAATAACTTCAAAGTTTAAATGCCTTGGAAAAAGGGATGCCACACTTTGATGAGTTATGTTTTAAATAAAGTGAAAATTATATTCTTGCAAAAGGGACACCACTTGAAGGGTTATTTTTATTTTGGAAATTTAAAGAGTCTCATGTGACTCTTGGCAAACTTTCTTGAGGAATTGAAGAATCTTCTACTCTTCTATAAAATGAATGCTTTCCTTCATCCTTGATATCTATGAACATTATGCTAAAGTTATGCTATCGGAATGACAATTGATATTTTGCTTTGAGGATTTCTACCTCCTAGCCTTTTGTCCAATTTCGTGTTTGAAAGATAACACCTAGTTGGCTACATTGTTGCTTCTCAATATCAGACTAGCAGATTGAGCTCATTTGTTGAATAATTCTGGAGTTTTTATCAATTTTGAAGTTGATGGTTCATCTACAGCTGAAGGTGGTTTTTACTTACAACTCTTGGAGTAAATTTAATTTTCTTGTGGGTATTTTACCTATCTACTTCTACACCCAAGGCACCCCCTTCTACCAATTTGTAAATTTTAATTTGGAGTTTCTGATTTTTACTTGCCAAATCACCCCTCAAGAAGGCCATACCATTCATGGTGCATTGGGAATCATGTGAAGAAATAGTTGTTTCTTCATCTGAGTTTAGGCGCTTATCTTCCAACAACATATTGGCTTTCGTTTCATGCAAATCAGAGGTATTTTCAGTGAGTTGTGAATATTTCTTTGAATTTCATAGTTGCTGATTAGAATTTCTAGAATCTCAGTTTTTATATTAGACTTAATTAGTTTTTTGTTTTGGCCTATTACTTTAGTTTTGGAGTGTTAAATCATTGTTGTAATTCATTCTCCTCTTCTTAGCTTCATTTTCCTATCATCAAGTAATACTCGTATTTCCAGACTCTTGAATTGTAAGGTTGTGATTTAGTAGTACTAATCCAACCAGTGTGATTGCTGCAATTACTTGTTTAATTTCATATTTAATTACCGAGCTAGATGGTTTACTGCCAATGTCGAGAAAATTAACATTATATATCTCTTTGTACCCACTCTCAAGTGGTGAATCCCCACTCTCCAATGGATTCCTGCCGTAGCAGATGAATTAGATAGTTGTAATTTCCATGTCTGGTTATCCACCTATTGTTTCAGTTTTAATTAATAACTCTATCATATGTTAGCACCTCACCCTCAGTGGGATCTTGAGTGCACATTCTTGACATTGAGTTTGCTTCATTTCAAGTTATTGTATTGTAGTTTCTCTACCATATGACAACACCTCTCCTTCCTTGGGATTGAGTGTGCATTCTTGGCATTGAGATCTTTTCAACTTGGATTTCAATTTGGAGCTAATGCTAATCAAGTTGGCTAGTGCTAGTTTATGTTGTGTAAATCTTTTGAAAAAATTGGTTAGCATATTTCAATGACTCCCACCTAGGTGTGACCCATACACAAGGGATTGCGTATTGAGTCCCATTTGGGCCCTTTTTAGGGTTTTGTGTGGGAAATCAAGGTTTTAAATTCACATATTATGAATGTCGGCCTCAAGGATCTAATAAATGATAACTTGAATGGATTTCCTATATAAAAAAGGTTTCAAATCAATATTTCACTAAGTCTACATGATATCAAGTCAAGCACTCAAGAGTTAAGCATTCCTAGACTTCACAAGAGCATCAAGAGACTTTACAAGATCACTTCTAAGGAATTCAAGGGTAGAATTCTTCATCAATTATTGCAGCAATTCATGATCCATCATCATGTCAAGATTATCAAGCATCAATTATGTTGTTGAGCTAGTGTTGTGATGTAGCATTGAAGATCCATTTGTAAGCATTCTTTCATATCCATATTCAAGATCTAGATCTACATTCTTCATGGACACTTCATATTAGATTGCAGATTTACAAGACATCATTCAAATTATCATTTCTCATGTTTCATGTTTCATGTTTCATATTTCATGTCCTTACTTCATCATCTCATCATTTGGCTAAATTACATAAAAGGGGTTTAACTAATGAAAACCCCCATTTACAAAAAAATCAACATGTTTCTCTTTCTCTACATGTGTCATTGTAGATATATGTGTCTTGGAGCTTGAAGGATCTTTGAATATTAGGTTAAAAGCTTGAAGGAAGTTTTTGGAGTTGTTTCTTCACTTGTAAGTTCACAAAAAATCTTCTATAGGTCCAAAATCGGGGTTTTAGGTTCAAAAACAAAGTGTGGCAAAGAGAAGAGATTGGAGAGAAAAATCATATCTTAATCCTACAAATAATCATACTAGGCTAGATATGCCACCTTGGGTGTATGAATCCCAGTACAATCAATTTTTAGGGTTTCAGGAGATTTAGAATAAGCAATGTCAGATTCTAGTTTTGGTGTAGAAAACCTAGTTTGGGACTAAATTTCCTAGATTGGCATATAAGTCCCATTTAGCATTAAAATTAGTGTTTCGAACATTTATAGTCCTCATTCAAGTCTATATAGGTTTCTTGGTCCAAACCTTTCATTTCCATGCCTTTTGCTTTGATTTACATACTTTTCCAAGTCATATAGTGAAATTTTGCATCATATTAGGGTTAAGCATTAGATCTTGCATTGCATTAGTCTTTCCAAGACCTAGCTTGGTGGTGAACCACTCTTTAGTTTACAATCATACCCTAGGACAACCCTATCACAAGATCTCTTTCTCCTTTCTACACCTTAGGTTGAGATCTCTAGGGTTTTCCTTGAATGTGGAGTATAGAAGATTGTTGTCCTATGTCCTAAACTATGGTGACGACAATTTTATATCTTACTTGACAAAAAATGAGTTACGATTCTTGAGAAGAGAACAAACATGAAAAACAAAAAAATAAAAATTCACAACAGACAACACCAATAAACACTTTGGGATATACCAAAACTGCAACTAGGACAAATTGTAAGAAAACTACCAAAAACTTCCAAAATCTCGAAGAACCTTGAACTCTAATACAATCCATGGATGAAATTTCCCTTTGTGAACAAAGTGATTTTCTTCTTTGTTCACTTGAAACTAATGGGTTTTCATCCATAAGGTCCAACCTCCAAGGGGTTTCCATCCACTAAAGAAAATATGAGCACAAAGCTGTGTGAGGAAAATATCCAAGATGTAATAGTTGTTGAAGATGTTGGAAAATATTGAAGGAAAATAAAGCAAGATAAAAGAAATAAAAATCACAATACCTCACCTAGAACCTTTGTTTCTCTCCTTGATTGAGTGGAAATGGAGTGCACCCATTTTCCATTTGATTTTGTCTTTGACATGTTGATATGTGGATTTCTCAATTCTTTAGCATAACCTTGATATGATTTGATAGATAAGTGATAAATTAAGTGATAAAATATAGGTATGGTAGCTTGATGAGTGATGATAAATAAAGTATGGGAACCTCTAAATATAGAGTCTTGAAGAGGAAAAATCAATGGCTAGAAATGATTGATGATGAATGACTAAGATTAGAAGAGGATTAGGGTTTGGATTAAAGATGCAATCATGTGAAAAGTGGCACATTGTGGATAGGATCTAGGTTTAGGATAGGTATAAGTAAAAAAATCCTAATGGAAATAGCTATGATGAAGAGGTTAAATGAGATGAGTGGATAAGATGAAAAGTTAGTTTGATTTTTGGATAGGTGTCTAGGTTTAATGAATCTAGGCAAAGAGTTAGTTAGGAATGTGAAGGGTACATTCTTCATATGAGGAAGAATTTATATTATGATCCATGTGACCAAGATGGAGGGCTAGGAGTAGATAGACAAGGATAGAGGATAATAATTAAATAAATGATAGATATTTGTTTAATTAAAATATTAGGATAAAGGATGGGAATAATTAAATAAATAATAGATATTTATTTAATTAATGGGCTAAGGATAGGATAAAATTAGGTGTGGTTGGGTAAGGTCAAATTTTAGGTGTCTACATTTTTCCTCTTTTTGATATGATTTTGTGAAGTTGCATTATATCAAAGAAAATTAAAACATAGTGGATAATATAGGATAAGGATCAAAATGAGAGAGGATAAGGATTAAAGATAATTCCCAAGTGAATGGGAGGATGGAAAGGATGAAGAATGAAACATAAATGATTAGGTGATGAGATTTCCCCTTGAGAGGAAATGTGGGTTAGGAGAACACGAGTTTTGTATCAAAATGGAAGGGCTCAATGGGGGATAAGGATCAAGAAGCATATGAATTGGAAGATGAAAGAGATTGAAGGAGATGAAAAGGGAAGGGAATTTGATGAAAAGGATGAAAAGGAAGGAAATTTTTATGAGGATTGATAAGTTATGCTAGTAAATATTGATTAATTCTAAGACTTAATATAGCAAAGGGAATTATGCACCAAGATATGGGGAACTAGGGTAATAAGGTAACGTTTGCATCAACTTGACACTCAAACAATGAAAAGCATGAAATACAAGATAAAAATGATGTCCCCATTGTACACCAGTTGTGACACACCAATATATAAATAGATCGAGGTGGTTGTAAGTAGGTGTATTCATGGGTAACAAATAATAATCAAAAGATAAATGAAAATAATAGACTTGCTGAAAAACATGTCATGTAGCAAGAATATCTCTTGCCAAAGATAAGATAATGATGATGGTGATGATTGATTGATTTGCTTAAATTAGGATTGGATAATCACCCAAGAAAGGCTTTGATAAGGATTATTTGATTACATTTGTCTTGAATAATCACCTATGCAAGGCTTTGAATTTCTTACTCAAGCTTGGATAATCACTTAAGCAAGGCTTTGGTAAAGATGATGATGATGATGGATTTGAATGATCAACAAAAGGATATGATGAATGATTAATATTTAACAACTAGGCTCATGATATGATTTTGATAAGGACAAATGTCTCATATGCATTTTTTGGATTGATCATATGTCAAATCTAAGGATCTCAATATTTTAATTTTTGTTTCCTAATTTTGGAATTTGGATGATGATTTCTTTATTATGTTTGAGATAAGATGGATATGGTTGGAGGATAAGTTGAGTTGATGGATTTGATGTTTGATTTATTATGGATGAGGATATTATGATGGGATATGAATGGACTCTAAATGCATGGAATTAGAAGGCCAATGTATTGGAAACTAAGGATATACAAGATCAAGTCCTAAATATAGTTAGATGTAACTTCAAAATCTAACACATGAGAAAGAAAGGGAAGGGTAACTGATAATGGATGGAGTGATAATAGGATCAAAGACAAGCAATGATTGGTTTATTTTGGATGGATGGATAGGTGATAGTTTATTATGATATGAATAGGAATGTGAGTGGATGAGATGGAATCCTAGGAGATGGTGGATAAGAGACTACTACACATCAAACTCATTTCAAAGTTTTTACCACGATACTTATCCAAAGCACCACCAAAGTGTTTTTCACCATTGGATAGATTATTTCTCTTTACATTTTTTTAAAAGTTTTTTTGGATAAATGAGACTTGATGATGTTGCTATCATGGTGGGCATTCTTTGATAGATTGATGTTGATGCTTGATAGATGGACATTGATTATATGAGATGGATGTGTGAGGATGTTTTATTTGAATTATGGAGGGAGTTAAGATATGATCACTAATTTTCACACAATGAGGGCTGTCATACTTCACATAAAAGAAGCTTGGGTAACCCTTGAATAATATCATGGCAAGGGGTCACCATCAAAGTTCCATTGGGAGACATTTCCAAACACCAACATTATTATATGTTGGTGGTACTACTCTTCTTATTTCTAAATTCAACTTTAAGATTAGAAATATAGAGATATTTATTTGAACAAACGTTATTGATTAATGGATCTTGCCATCGGAGCTCAAGAGGACTATCTTGTTTCTATGTACATGAATGCGAATAGTAATCATAGTATTAAGGACTATATAAAGATCTAACATCATTTCAAGGGAATGAAATTTTAAATTAATAATGATACAATATGGAATGGTTTACTCTTGAGATAATATGTCTCCTTAGATAGAAGAATGACATGTTTATTAAAATTGACATTGATATATAATTGTCAATATGGTTTTTATTTATTTTTGAGTTCCAGTTTATTTAAATTAAAATAACATAGTGTGTTATAATGGTAATCTATGTTTGTAAATATGTAAATATGTTTTCAATTGTATTTAGTGTGTTTAATGTTAATTTTTAACTTTTTAAAATTAAAATATTTTATTATATTATAATAGTAATTTTTATTGTAAAAATTTATATAATTTTAAACAATATGCATTAATAGATTGGTTGGTATGAAAAGTATAAAAAATAAAACAATAAATATTATAAAAGTGTGAAAGGGAAAAATGCTTACTTAGTTCTTTTTTTTATAACTTAAGTATTGTAGAAAATTGTATACCTTTACAATTTCACACTATGTTTGGGTGCCTTAATTTATTGGACTTAATTAAGCTTCTATTTTACAATATTAAAGGAGAACCAACATTAAATAGGTGCATTTAATAATTTAATTACCTTTAATAATGTGTGTCCTGGACGTTTAGGCCATGACCTATTCACCCATGTGAGAATGGGTCTCCTTTATGAGCTAGGACCTAAATTTTTAGAGATATTTTAATAATCAAAATTCAAATTGTGAGTGTTGGCTTTTAGAATCTAATTTTTGGGAAATTGGATAAAAACCTATAAATGCAGTCATTTTACCATTTGAAATGGAACACACTTTATGAAGCAATCCTATTGAGTAAATATTACTGTAAAGAGCATTCAAGAGTAGCATTATCAGAATTTGTATCTTGAACAATTAAGATCCTAACATCATGTCAAATTTTATGTGTGTTCATGTTGTCTTGTGAAGGTTAACAAGTGTTGTAGGTCTTCATGCACTCAAGAATTAAAGAAAGTATATCAAGAAAGATGCAAATCCTTGAAGAGATGTGTATGACTTGAGTCCTTCAAGGAAGCCATTGAAGGGTGGTGAGTTTCAAAAACTTATTCATTTCCTTCATTTTGTTTCCTTGTGAAAGTGGGAACACTATTCAGAGGTTTTGACTGAGACAAGCCCCTATATGGCACAAACAATTTTCCCCCTTTATGTATATTCAAATTACAAGTTATAGAAGAATTGAAGAGATCTTGAATAGAAATTTTGCATTGTTGCATTTGTTGTCATCATTCTTCTCAACATATGAAAACTAAGTTAAAAAATTCATTACTAACATTTCTACAAGTTTATAGGTGGAAAACAACATCTTACATCTTGCACCTAGGTATGTGCAGGATCATGATGGGCCAAAAAGTGGCAATATGATGGGCATGTGGTTGACGACTTTTTTTTAACTCAAAATTGATGAAATAAAAAGGATTTTTAAAAGAGATTCTCAGATTTCCACCAATATAAATTATGATTTACTTTGAATTTAATAAGTAATCATTATTCATTTTCTATTTGAATTACGACTAAACTTTTGATTGATAGGCTGATTGAAAAATATCTATAGCTTTCAAACAGTATCACTTTTTTTGAATCCAAAATATGTACATCACATTCTATGCTTTGTATACTATAAGATTAAAAAAAAAAAATTGAATTTCATGAAGTTTTGACCAACTTAAGGTGGTCAGATATACCAGTTTTTTATATTTTTTATAAGTTGTGATAAAAAAATCATAATTAATTATTTACTTGAAAAAAAATTACAAAAAAATATGCATCACATCGAGACATGAGTTCTCTACTTATATCTAAAATATTATAAAAAATAATTATCATTTTACTGTGTTTAGGGTGGTCAGACAAACACCTACTTCTTATTTTTTCTCTGAAATTTAAGTACTATTGCATTGAAATTTCAAATTTTCATTAAATAATTAAAAAAAAAACCTAGTAGTTTAGAAACTACATTCAATTTTCTATAGATTCTATTCTTACATATTTTTGAAATAATATAGATAACTCATTCAAATTTTTACATCAAGTTGCCTAACTCTGATTTTTCTGAATTTTTTTCCACTTAAGGGCCTATTTTTTCCATGATGATCCTGCACATACCCACCCAAGGACTATAAAAAGTGTTTTTGGAAGCCTAATCAAAGACTCATTTTCCTAGGAGTGAACTAGGCCCTCTACACATGTTAGAATCAACCTTTGCTGATAGGTACATACTCTCTGATATCTCCCAGATCTACCAGGAAAGTGTTGTTACAGTTTGTTTATCTTCAAGAATCTACATTTTACATATTAGGTCATATAGTTCAATTATTTTTATCATTTTAAATAATTTCTAGATCATTCATAATCATCCTAAGGCCCTACAAAATCAATCAACCCATGCCTAATTGAGGTTGAAAGACAATCTCTTAGCTTTGTGGTTGGTATTCTAATGAAATCTTGGGAATGGACCCTTTGAGTCCTAGGTTCTTTGCATATAGCATCTAGAACCCCCCTTCCCTTACATTTCAACTTAAAGTAGTATGTATGGTTGAATCATTAAGCTACATTAAAATATCTCTACATTGGAAATGAAAAAAAGTTCTAGTACCTTCTTTGCCTATTCTAAAAAGTGTCTTTGTGTAGTGTTATGTTTGAGGAACTCATTTATCTAGGATCAATTATCATTGTTATTTATTTACATTTAAATTAATTAGACCTAGATATTTATATGATGGTGGTTTTATGATTTCTTATATACAAATTGGAAAACTTGTTTGATCTTGCAACCCTTGACTTTTATTATTTATGAAATTTGTTTTCTAATTTTATTTGTAGATCTAAGCTTTTTATGATTTTATAACATTCAAATTAAATATTAGTTTTTTGTATCATTATTTTTTTTATTCTTTTTATTTTATGTCTATATGATAAGTCCTCACCATGCTACTCATTTAAATTTAAAAAGAAGTCCATAGTTGAATCCCAAAATGGTCATGAATCAACATAATAATAGTATAGTTAAAAAATTAAAGATTATACCTATATTAATGGGAAAGAAACAATCGATGATTGTGGTAAGCATGTTAAGAAAATGGATCTAGGAAAAATATTTCTTTAGCTACATAAATATTTTATTTTTATCTTTGAACTTTAGATCCTTGTTACAATTAACAAATTAGATGTTTACCCACTCCATCATCGAAATACTAGTTTCAAGAGTTTCTTCATAAGAGAATTACCATTTCATTCTTTTTTAAGCATAACAAACTTCTATACAAGTTTGTTGAGGACTTCAAATGAACCAGAGTATCTTGGGGAAAGATAAATTCTTGCATGCACCCATAAAAAGGCATTTCCTTTTGATTTTTCATGAAATCACTACTTTTAATAGGAGAGAAACTCATCAAACACCCATTTAAACACAATAGTTTATATGTTAAACACTATTACACCAATATGATTATAAGAAACACTATGGTGAAATTATAAATACTATGATAGAACTAAAAAATTCATAATAGTCACAACAAGTGTTTAAATTTCAAGGATTTTAACTACCCATTTCAACTTCATGTATTGGCTTGTGTGTTTAGAAATAAAATAATGTGAAAATTATATATATTAACCAATTATAGATACAATAAAAATGTGGGCATTCATGTTTTCTCATTAGAGAAAGGATTTAATAAGTTATTTTCACTATTGAGTAGGATTATAGGAGTTGTACCATACATTGTAGGTTGTATGATATTATTTTTATGGATGGGAAACTTGGTTGGTCATATTATGAACTTTTCACAGTACACCTTGACTAGTTGATATTAGAGATCAAAGGAGTATTTTCCCTTATTTATAGATTTTTCCCCTTATTTAAGGTTCATCTAGGTCAAAATTATTGTTATTGTCATTTTCAAGTAATTTTATTATTAATTTTTTGTGATAATATATAAATGAAAACACATGTATGTTAAAATTTCCAATTAGTCTAGTTCCATCTAAGTGCATAAATTTTCAAAACTTGACTCATTCAAAAATATATTGTAGAACTCTCTACAAGTCCATGATGCTTGGAGGTATTTATGCATAGAGATGGGGACAAATATTTTTCCAAAACCTATTTTCAACAAAAAATATGAAATAACACAAGTGCACTATAATGCAATCACGTTATAATGTTCAAGTGTTATGGTTTGGGATGACACAAAAACCCTAAACCATGATGCAAGTGTTTTATAATATACTCTTGTTATATTTTCCTAAAAGCACAAAAATAACTCTCTTTTTCAAATTTATTAAGCACACACATTATAATTTGTAAATTTTTCATTTGAATTTTCTTTCAAATTCAACCCTTAGGTTTGGATTTAGCTTCTATAACCAATAAAAATGGTTGGGATTCCATTTAAGGTGCTCAAATATTTGTTTTACATTAACTATGAAAATGTAAATAAATTTTGTGTGTTATTATCAACATGTTTGTAAATTTTACTAAATCATTGAAAAATACCACAAAAATATCAAAATATCTCTCTTACAAATTTCTATATATGTATTTTTTTCTACATTTCAAATACATTAATGATTTGATATTCAATTTCTCTTACTAACATCTTCAATTTTCTATTATAAACTAGGTATAACTTATTTTAGTGTCATTTTTTATGCAATAATTCAAATTTATAACAAATTAATTTTTGTAATGTTCTAGACTCTACTATATACAAGTTTAAAAATGTATATTTTAAATTATTTTTATCCAAATTAAGGGTTGGGAAATTCCCAATTTTCTATTTTTCATGATGTGTCTACTTAAAAAATTAGTAAAAAATATAGATATTGATTAAAAAATTAGCAAAACAATCTATCAAAAATTACATGATGTGAGAAAAAAATTTACCAAATGGATTTGTGAAATAATTTTAAAAATTCAATATTTTAGGGTGAGAAACCCTTATTCTATGTTAGATTTTTCTAACAAAAGTAGGACCACTTTGTGTGCTACCCTTATTTGAATCTCTTAATCTCCATGATTCAAAACAAAAAGGAAACCAGTTTTCAGCATATAGTTTGACCACTAATAATATTGTTCTTATCACATCTTAAAATTTTGAATGTATATATCTTTAATTTCTCATCCATGACTAGATTTTTCTAATTCCTAAAAAGTAGTGGCCACTTTTAACCCCTTTTTGATCCCACATTTACCTACATATACCTGAAATTAAATAAAAAATGTTTTCTCCCACTTTCATCTCATTATATTTCCTAATAGACTACTCTATCTTAGGATACAACCTATGGCTTATTTATATTTATATAATCTAAAATATTTTCATAGATTCTATTCTATTTCATCTCTAGAAGGCTATAAATTATGTATCTTTTCATGAAAAGATATAAATTTCCTTTCTTATATTAATGTGAAAGTTACTATTTGTGGTAATGGAAAAAGCATGCATTTTCCTTGCTTGATTTGGGAATAATTAATGATAAATTGGACTTGATATCACCTTTTTAATCTAGTGTTGTGATGTGTTTTATACATCCACATTAGGTTTAAGGCCCTTCTAAGCTGAATAAATATTTTTTTTCCCTAATTTAATGTTGTAACTTGTGTATTTATTAACACCAAGGTATGTGTAGGATCATCATGGAAAAAATAGGCCCTTAAGTGGCGATGAAAATACAGAAAAATTAGAGTTAGGAAACTTGATATAAAAATTTGAATAGGTTATCTATATTATTTCAAAAATATCTAAGAATAGAATCTATAGAAAATTGAATTTAGTTTCTAAATTACTAGGTTTATTTATTTTTTAAATCTATTTGGTGAAAATTTGAAATTCTCAATGCAAGGGTAAATTTAAATTTAAGGGAAAATAAGTAGGTGTCTCCGCTCTTTAACCAATTCCAAATCTCACAATAATTTAATGATAATATATTTTATAGAAAAAGATTTTATAAGTAGGACTAATGTCCTGATGTGGATGTATTATTTTATAATTTTTCCAAGTAATTAATTATGAATTTTTTATTATAACTCCCTTTAAAATATAAAAACTCATAGCGTTCAAACACCATAACTTTGGTCAAAAATTCATGAACACTCTGAGCTTTAATCCCATAGTATGAAGTATTAGAATGTGACATGTTTCAGATTCAAAGTTTGTCATCATCTTATCAATCAGAACTTTACTCGTAATTCAAATAGAAAATAAATAATAATTATTAAATTCAAATTAAAGAATAATTTATATTGGTGGAAAGCTAAGAATATCCTTTAAAAACCTTTTTTTTTTCATCAATTTTAGGTAAAAAGGAGTCGTTAGCCACATACCCTACACATACCCATTATATTGCCATGTTTTGGCCCATCATGATCTTGCACATACCCACCTTCACATTAAATTTAGCAAGCTTGTAATTTAAATGCACATAATTGAGTGTTGTAATGTATTTTACACATTCACATGGGATTTAGTGCCCTTCTAACCTAAATAAACCCAATTTTCCCTTAGTTTAGTGTTGTAAAATGTATTTATTTACATTCACATTGAATTTTGATCCCTCTTGAATTTATGACCTTTATATCATCATTAATAGGCCCTTACGACCCCATATTATGTATTCCAAGGTATATTCCAATAAAAAACCCAACAATATCAACATATAAACTTAATTTACACGCTCCCCAACTATTTAGCAATCAAAATAAGCCCTTGGGACCAATTCGCCACTTTGGGAGAATGAGTCCATCCAAGTGGGACCCATTCACCTATCATGGTGAATGAGTCCCACTTGGCCTAATTTAAAGGTTTTGAGTGGGAAAATTTGGGTTTTAAGTTCAAATTTTATGAATATCAGCTTGTGGTATCTAATACACAGAATATTATATGGATTTCCTATATAAATGAGATTTAAAATCACTATTTCACATAAGTATTCATGATATCAATTCAAGCAAGCAAGAGTTAAGCATTCCAAGACTTTACAAGATCATCACAAGAGCATTCAAGATCATTTGTAAGGCATTCAAGGACAGAATTCTTCATCAATTGTTGTAGCAATTCAAGATCCATCATCATGTCAAAGGTTATCAAGAATCAAACATGTCATTGAGCTAGTTTTGTGATGTAGCATTGAAGATCCAAGATCAATAATTTTTCTACATCTATTGTCAAGATCAAGATCTACATCCTTCATGGTCATTTCATGTTGAGTTGTAGATTTACAAGACATAATTCACAAGGAATCATTCAAGGTATCATTTTCCATGATTCATGTTCTTTTTTTCATGTTTCATTCCTTCATTTCATTGCATCATCATTTGGTTTAATTACTTATTACTTACAAGGGGTTTGACCAAGGAAAACCCATGTTCCCTAACAATCAACTCTCTCTCTCTCTCTCTCTCTCTCTCTCTCTCTCTCTCTCTCTCTCTCTCTCTCTCTCTCTCTCTCTCTCTCTCTCTCTTTGTGTAATTGAAGATCTAGGTGTTTTGAAGACTTGAAGGATCATCGAATATTAAGTTATAATCTTGGAGAAAGTTTTTGGAGTTGTCTCCCGATTTGCAACATCATAATGTTCACAAAAAAGTCACCTACAACCCTAAAATTAGGGCTTAAAACTTGGAAACAAAGAGGAATAGAAAGAGTAGATAGTGAAGGTCAGATTTAGATTTTAAAGCTCTAAAAAATATAACTAGAATCATTCACCACTTTTGGTGAATGAGTCCCATTTTAGGTCAATTTTTAGATTTTTGTTGATTCAGATACCCATTGGCAGAAACCTGGTCCTACACAGAAATCCATATATCAAGAATTCATTCACCCAAAATGGTGAATGAGTCCTAGTAGGCAAAAAATTTAGGTTATTCAACATTTCAAGTCTCTATCTCTGCATGTGCAGATCATGATGGGCCAAAAAGTGGCAATATGATGGGTATGTGGTTGATGAGTTTTGTCCAAAATTGATGAAACTAAAAGGCTTTTTAAAAGAATATTATCAGCTCACCAATATAAATTTATGCTTACTTGAATTTAATAAGTAATTATTCATTTTCTATTCAAATTTAAATCAAAAGTCCCTCATTGATAGACCATTGAAAACATCAATAGCTTTCAAATGGTGGTCACATTTAATAAAAACATGTCACATTCTATGCTTCACATATTATGATTAAAAAAGAAAATTTGAATTTCATGAAGTTTTGACCGCTATGGTCGACATCAATTTTATATTTTCTTTTTAAAATTTGTAATAAAAATTCGCGAATTAATTATTTACTGGAAAAATTACAAAAAAAAAATTATGCATCACATCAAACATGAGTCCTCACTTTATATTCAAAAATCTTATAAAAAAATATTATCATTTTATTGTGGTTAGGGTGGTTAGACCGGACACCTACTTTATTTTTCCCCTGAAATTTAAGTACTACTACATTGAAATTTCAAATTTTACCAAATAGATTTCTTTAAAAACCTAGTAGTTTAGAAACTACATTCAATTTGCTACAAATTATATTCTTACATATTTTTGAAATAATATAGATAACTTATTCAAATTTTTAAGTCAAGTTGCCTAACTCTAATTTTTCTGATATTTTTGCCACTTAAGGGCCTACTTTTTCCATGATGATCCTGCACATACCCATTCAAGCTCTCTCAAGTTTCTAGCTACACACTTCTGATTTTAGAACTTTTTTTTCTAATTTATATGCATTTCTAGGTCATTTATTCAAGTTGCATGCATCACTAGGTTTAGACATTACAACTTTCATTTCATCTATCTTTCCAAGCCTTAGCTTGGTGGTGAACCCCTCATTAGTTTACATTCACTCCCTAGGGCATCCCTATTGCAAGATCTCTTTCTCCTTTGCATTGAGAACTCTAGGGTTACCCTTGAATGTAGTAGGAGGAAAGTGGGTATGCTCTATTTCCTAAGTCATATGATAACATTCAAACCTTTTTTCATATACCAAAATATTCTTTCCTCTCTTTACATTTAAATCTAATATTTTCAAAAATGAATATGGCACTACAATTTTAACACCTATAATATTTCCTAAACTACTAGAGTCTAGTTCTCCATGTACAATGACTAGATTTTTACCCAATGGTAATGATAAAAAATGTTATCATCAACTCCCCATTAATGGATCTTCTCACATTGTTAGAGCTACCTCTCATCTCATCATTTTTAATTAAGGGCCTAAAGTCCATCCCCGTAGAGGAAATATTTGGGCTAGGTGTAGGGTGTAAAAGAAAATACCAAAAAAACCATCATTAATCCTTAAATGAAATATGTCATAGCTATCTAATCTACATAAATTTTAGGAACATTCTAGAATAATAAAAAATATCCAAATTGAAAAAATTATAGAATAACCATAAAAGTGGTAGACATTAACATAGTCTGGGAAAACCATTTCAAGAAATGTCATTCTTAAAATCACCAAAACCAATGTATTATTACCAAAAAATTAATTACAATACAATATTAAGCTAAGTTCGTTCACATGTAGATGAAAAACTCAAAACAGGGAAGAAACCATGTAATATATGACCTTCAATATTAGTGAAGAACTATTATTACTTTCTTCGTGAGGTTAATCCCAAAATAAATGAGATCCAATTTTTTTTATTAATTCTCCTTGGATCTCCTCAACAAGCAACTCAAGCTTTAGGTGTTGAGACAAAGCTTCACTAAATTCATAAATATATTTCATAGATCAATGTACATGAAATAGATTAGATACAAAAGTATTCAAATGGGCATGAAAGTCATCATTTGAATGTGAAATAAATTTTAATGATGCTAGTCACATCTCCTTGTCATGAAATCCTCAAAGTGATAATTATGCTTTGAATGATGAATACTTCCCTGCATAAATACACATACATTAGAAAATATACATAATTAGAATTTTATAACATGTACATACAATCTAATGTTAGTACAAAAATAAATCATCTCACATGCTTGATATTTTTGAGAGAACCATGCATACATATATTCCTTATCTTTTAACTAGGTGTTGATATTTAAATTTAGACATTCATGAAGCCCTATTTTAACATGGGAAATTTAATAAATGTGGGGATTGATTTACAAATTAACTTCTAGATTATGATTTTTGGTTCTTCATTTGATATTCAAGAAATTTGAGATGGTCAAGTGGAGAAAAGGGGAAGGAAATATAACTTAAATTCTTATTATAATTAGTTAAAAATTGGAAATGAGATTAACTTTTGGTACAAAATGATAATATAATTTTTATTTATCATAATGTTATCTTTAACTAAAGGGATAAAGGGAATTGTTTGCATTATTTTCTCTTTTCTTAAAGGTTACATATACTCACATATAAAAATTATGGTATGAAATATTTTGAAGGGAAATTATAAAATATAATAGACATGAATAATGTATTAATAAAGAAAAGAAGAGATATTTTATGCATATTCAAACTATTATGAATGTGAGAGGCTAAATTTTCATAGTCACACTTGTAACGCCCCGTCGTGCAAACCCCAAAGGAACAACTAAAAACAAAACAATTTTTTTAAAAAAACATAAAGAATAAACACTAAGTTTACTAATGCAATTAACATAGCTAATGTTTACACATTAAACACCTAAGTCCCTTGGGGTACACGAGGTGACATTATCTAAACTATGCCATAATAAAGTTAAGAGATGACATTAATTTTTTTATAACATAATCCATTCATTCACATATCTTCATTTAAACATTCATTAACGATAACCAAAATGATAAGAATAATCCATATAAAACCATACATGCCAATTACAATAAATTAAACATGGAAATATAAAGTACATATTTCCACAGATACAACATAACATTAAAGTAATTACAAATTGCAGTTCAAGAATGATTTACATGGTGTGATAATACATTACATCAGTCTTCTAGTACATCTCAATGAACACATATACAAAATTATATCATAAGTCTTCCCAATGCATGTGGGAATGATACATCAATACATAAAATACATATGGAGTACAAATATACATCTGGTAACATATGAATCTTGGATCAATTGCATCTGCTAACTCTGCACTGAATGGTACAACTACATCATAGGGGACCAAACGAGGTGCGTAGAATGTTTCACCCAACCACCCCCATGCTAGGATTAAATGAGGAAGGATCCCTGACCAAGCACATCCAAACATAAGACACAAGACTAAACTCCAAACATGAAAAGAAAGATAATACAAAGGAAACATAATATCAAAGGACCACTCTCAAAACATAACAACAATAAATCACCAAGACATATCAATAGACCACTTCTAGAGGTTTCCAATAAAAAAAAACTCAAGGGAAATCTAGAGGAGGGTGTCATCACATAGTCCTACATGGGTTATCTCAACAGCCTTTCTCTAGGCACCACCCCCATCTATGGTTATCCTGATAGCCTCTCTAGGTGTCAGCCCCATAGAGTGACTCATGTGGAACCATTAACCTCTCGTGGAGACGAGGCAACAATCTTTCCAACCATGGCCTTCTCAGCCCACCTTTAGTCTTTGAAAGCCCTAACAGGTGGACAAGGCATCCATAATTATCTTATTAATATTTTACTACCCACCCCCTAATTAATTAATTAGGTTATCACTTTTTACTCTAACTCTAATGTGGGTTATCCTGATAGCCCATTTGTGCGTCGGTGCCCACGTAAAGCCACTCTCCCTAGAAACCCAAAACATAAAATACAAAACCAAGGATTTTTACCAACAAGAACACAAAACCACAAAATAGAACAACCATGAGAAAAAACCATCTCGTCAAAACTCATATGAACATACACCCATAAAACGGTACAACCCCAAGCATAAACTCAAGATCATAACTATTGTCTAAAATAGGGACAAATATGAAATTAAAAGATAATAAATACACATAATTTCCCCATGCCTTTGGAAGTCCCTAAGCAACTTAAGCTCCTACAGAAGGATAACTGACTTAAGGGTTTTTCCCACAAGGAATAATGATGAGGGAGCAAACTCGAGACAAAGAAATAATGCACGCAAAATAGAAAAAAAAATTATTATTCAACAATGGAAATATTAAATGCAAAGGATCCCAAATCCTCGAGCTCTATGATACATGCAAGCTACAAAAGTTTCAAAAATTATAGATAATTATAGAAGTTCCCCTTTTGCAGCATGTGAACTCTTTTTCCCAAAAAGCTACCCCAAAAATTAGAAACTAGACAATAAATAGCCCATTTTTGGTTTGGTGCCGAAAAAAACATTCGAGATATGAGTTTTGGTAGTTTAGCACCAAAAATTACAATTTGAAATTCAAAATTTGAGTCCTAATTCGAAAATTGGCAATTTTCCAAAAATCGGCCAACTTCTGGAAGCCATAACTTTTGATTTGGGACTCTATTTTTCGAACTATTTGCACCGTCGGAAAGGTCTCAAAGTGAAGAACGCACTAATAACCTGCTTTGCTGATTTTGAGGATTTTTGGGCCCATTCGAGACCGTTTAGTGCCTCAAACTGGACTTAGAAGGATTTTCAAGGAAAAAAGCAGAAACTGAAACTTGAATAACTTTCAAACCGTGAATGATCTTGACTTGATTCTTTCACCAAAGTGTTTATTTTTCCATCCTAAACCTTCTCATAAATTTTTGTCTTCTCACGCCTTCAAATTCACACCTGCTAAAAATAGCAATTGAGCAAAAAAAGTAGAAAAGTAGTTCTGAAAGTTGGAAACTCTTATTCAACGAAAAGGGTATCCAGATATGCAAAAAAATATACAAAAAACAAACAAAAGGAGCATAAATGGAAAGCATATTTTTGGGTGATGCAAGATTGCCCTCACACCAGTGGATGCTCTTGCGTCAAATAATCCCAATTAAGAGAAAACCATAACTGACTCAATGAAAATTTCAAGAGTAGACAAGTACGTACACGAATAAGCTAAAATTCAAGCAACCCATATAACATATCTCGTTTCAAAATAATTTCACCAAGAATAAATAATTTAATTCACTCAAGAAAATTCAACTTAATTTAAACCACAAAGTTTATTTCTAATTTAATCGATCACACTAAAATATCTAACATTGCCAATTTTAACATTATCTAATTGTTCCATGATTTTAGTATATATAACCATCTATATATATATATAATATATACATATATATATATAATATATACATATATATATTTATATATATATATATATATATATATATATATATATATTATAAATATATTCATATATATATATATATATATTTATATATAATATATATATACATATATATATATATATATTTATATATATATATATATTATAAAAACAAAATAGATTAAATTTACAGATAATAAAAAAAGCTTTAATAAAAGAAACAGTGCAGTCCCCACATGGCTACACCCAGCAGCTTGTGGTGGCTGTGTGCAGTTTGCCATAGGGTACGCGGAGGTATGGCAACAGTCGACCTTCCCCGGGCCCCACAATAATAAATTATATATATATATATATTTTTTGATACAAAATATAAATTATATAAATTCACAGATTTTATTAAAAAATACACAAAACCCAGGGAAAATTACATAACTCTGATTTTTTTTTTAACAGAATATTATTTTCAAATAAAAAAAGATAGAAATATATATATATATATTTTCCCACCGAATATAAAATAATTAAAATATGAACAATAGTTCAGTTTTTCTACAAAATAAATTTGGGCATACAATTTTAATTAATCAGTTTATTTTCTTTTCAAATCAAGAATTTCATAACTAGTTTTGTTGAAGAAAGATCAGAGTATTTCTCACTAATTTTCTACAAAAGATTTAAAAGTTTGACACAAACAAATTTTCAACAACAAAATTTATTTTCAAACATAGATATCAATTTCTAACATGGTAGATATGATTTTCATTTCTCTTTCAAAACTATAAAAAAAAAAGGATTAATAAATCAAAAAGAACTTGGAGTCCTTCGTTTGATGTCAAATCCAAACATGATAGCCCTTCTTCCTCTTTCAAAAACAAACTTCCTTTGCAGTTCCTTCTCCAATTCCTTATTTCAGCTAACTTCTGGATCAATATTCTATTTTTCCTTCCAAAGAACATTTTTTAACAAGAAGCCCACACATATATTTTCTTCAACCCTTGTTACTTTTTCTTTTCCAGGAAGAACCAGAAAACCATTCCTGTGTGTGTAGAGAAACTTCTTCCTCTCACAATAAAATAAAGAAAAATAAATATATCTCTTCTTTTTTTCTCAAAAATTCAACCCATGCATTGGTTCTTTTTTCTTGCTTTAAAAGATCACACTTATCTCACAATTGTAATTTAAAATTCATTATTTTCACATTTATCCTCACATGATATTATCATTAGATTTTATAATATTAATATTTTGAAAAAAAAAATTTACAATTATCATAAAACATTATTTATTTAAATTAATTAATTTATTCCTTTTAATTAATTAAATAACTTTTGATTTACAATATTTAAATCTAACTTTTAACTGAATTAAAATTGCATACAATTAATCATATCAACAAAATAACATTGATTAATACCATATAAAATAAAGATAAAATAAATAACAACTATCCACAAATAAAATAAATAATCAACCACAAACAATACTGAAACAAGGACAAGGTCAAAACAACAACACAATAAGACTCAAAATGAGGTGATGGACTTGGGATGGGGACACTTCCTTATCAACTCCTTTTTAACATCATACCCATTGGGTTTATGGGACACACTCAGACCTTTCAAGAAGGTGGAGTTAATGTCCTGTACCTGCATCCTGCATAGAAACAAACGTCAAGTAGCATGTAAATCTCCATTCCAGACACACCATGAAAGGTAATCGTGGGGTAGCAGGGCACTCACAAGCGAGTGATGCCACTCCGTCCTTTCACCAAGACTCACTAGCAAACACATCAAAAACCATAGCAGTATAGAATCACATCATCACCATATATATTATCAAAGAAAACCATAGCATAACCAAATAATGTAATCACCACATAATGCATCATCAAACATCATAAGTAATGTCAAGTGTAGAAAACCAACCAAACTATGAATCCACACACAACAAATCTTGTGAACTAATCACCATCACAAACCAAGTACAAAACCAACATATAAAAGTATCAAAGAGTATCAGCAACACGAGGGGTATTACAACACTTCACAAAAAATTATACAAAATAATAATGAAAACTACAATCTACTTTGAAGGGGGTATGTGCAGGATCATGATGGGCCAAAAAATGGTAATATGATGGGTATGTGGCTAACGACATTTTTTCTACCCAAAATTGATGAAATGAAAAGGATTTTTAAAGGAGATTCCATACTTTCCACCAATATAAATTATGTTTTACTTTGAATTTAATAATTAATTATTATTCATTTTCTATTCAAATTAAGACTAAAGTGTTGATTTGTAGATTGATTGAAAAACATATATAGCTTTCAAATGGTATCACATTTTTTGAATCCAAAACATGTGTCACATTCTATGCTTCACATACAATAGGATTAATAAAAGAAAATTTGAATTTCATGAAGTTTTGACCAAGTTAAGGTGGTTAGAAATATTATTTTTTTATATTTTTTAAAATTTGTAATAAAAAATTCATAATTAATTATTTGCTTGGAAAAAAATTACAAAAAAATATGCATCACATCAGGACATGAGTCCTCTACTTATATCTAAAAATCTTATAAAAAAAATATTTATCATTTTATTGTGGTTAGGGTGGTCAGATAGACACCTACTTCTTAATTTTTTCCCTAAAATTTAAGTACTATTGCATTGAAATTTCAAATTTTCACCAAATAGTTATTTTTTTAAACAAACCTAGTAGTTTAGAAACTACATTCAATTTTCTATAGATTCTATTCTTACATATTTTTGAAATAATGTAGATAAATTCTTCAAAATTTTATGTCAAGTTGCCTAGCTCTGATTTTTCTGATTTTTTTGCCACTTAAGGGCCTGTTTTTTCCATGATGATCCTGCACATACCCAAGGATTGAAGAAAAAAGAGTACAATTCCTTCTCTAGAAATTTTGTGGCATCTTGAACAAAATATCTAGAACCTAGAAAAATATATACTTATATCTCATATTTTAGTAAAATAATAAAAAATTATAATTTGAAACAAAAATTTCATACTAGAAATTAAAATAGTTTAAACAAGATGGTGCTTCCGAATAGTATATTAAAATGAGGGAATCAACTTGAAAATACATCTTCAACACTCAATTAGTCATGCCTATCGAATGTGTATCTGTTTGAATAATATTTGGTGGATTGAAGTAATTTTATTCATTGTACCTAATCTATTTTTAACTATTGGTACAATGGAAAATATATCTCATCTCTAGCAATATTCTTTGGATGTGAAGAGGAACCACATGTTAGTTGCATTGGTGATATGTCTTTAATATTGTTTCTCTTGGAATGGACTTCACCATCGATCATCATGCTTATTTTTATCTAAGAGTAAATTATTATTTTTAGAATACCAACCTTGAAATTATGCACACATCAATGATTAGGAGGAGGGTATGTGTAGGATCATCATGGAAAAAAGAGGCCCTTAAGTGGCGAAAAAAACAAAGATAGGCAACTTGATGTAAAAATTTGAATAAGTTATCTATATTATTTCAAAAATATGTAAGAATATAATTTGTAGAAAATTGAATGTAGTTTCTAAAATACTAGGTTTGTTTAAAAATAAAAAAATCTATTTGGTGAAAAATTGAAATTTCAATGCAGTAGTACTTAAATTTCAAGGAAAAAATAAGAAGTAGGTGTCAGTCTGACCACCCTAACCACAATAAAATGATAATATTTTATTATTATTTATTTTAGATACAAGTAGAGGGATCATGTCCCGATGTGATGCATATTTTTTTATAATTTTTTTCTATGTAAATAATTAATTATGAATTTTTTATTACAAATTTTTAAAAATATAAAAACTCGTATGTTTGACCACCTTAACTTGCTCAAAACTTCATGAAATTCATTTTTTATTTTTTAAATCCTATAGTATGTGAAGCATAGAATGTGACTCATGTTTTGGATTCAAAACATGTGATATCATTTGAAAGCTATAGATGTTTTTCAATCAGTCTATCAATCAAGACTTCAGTTGTAATTCAAATAGAAAATGAATAATAATTATTTATTAAATTCAAAGTAAAGCATAATTTATATTGGTGGAAATTTGAGAATCTCCATTAAAAACCCTTTTCGTTTCATCAATTTTGGGTTAAAAAAAAATCGTCAGCCACATACCCTATACATACCCATTATATTGATACTTTTTGGCCCATCATGATCCTACACATACCCAGGAAAATCAACATTTTTACAACTTTGTGAACTCAACTTGTACGTGTTGTCTTTGTCAAAACTATGACCTACCTCCTCTATTTTTTTCATCTCTTAGTTTGTTGTACTATCTAAATTGTGTGATATTCTAAGAATTACTTTCAAGACCATAAAATGACACATATCTAAAAATATGAACACCTTTACCTTTTTTCCTTTATTTTTCAAAAAAACCTTATAAACAATACTATCCCCACTAGCTTGGTGATTTGTTGAGTTTTGTCCAATAACATAATTTAGTTTAGAATTTTTTATTAACTTTAAGAACTTGTGCCAACTATTAGATCAATTTATATATAATCAATATCACTCTTGGGTATGTGCAGGATCATCATGGAAAAAATAGGCCCTTAAGTGGGAAAAAATTTAGAAAAATTGGAGTTAGGAAACTTAACATAAAATTTTGAATATGTTATCTATATTATTTCAAAAATATGTAAGAACATATTTTTAAAAAAATTGAATGTATTTTTTAAACTACTAGGTTAATCTAAAAAAAAATCTATTTGATGAAAATTTGATATTTCAATGCAATAGTACTTAAATTTCAGGGGAAAAATAAGAACTAGGTGTATGTCTGACCACCCTAACTACAATAAAATGATAATATTTTTTTACAAGATTTTAGATATAAGTAGAGGAATCATGTTTGGATTTGATGCATATTTTTTTGTAATTTGTTTCTAAGTAAATAATTAATTATGATTTTTTTTTTTACAACTTTTTAAAAATATAAAAACTTGTATGTCTGACCACCTTAACTTGGTCAAAACTTCATAAAATTCATTTTTTTTTAATCCTATACTATGTGAAGCATAGAATGTGACACATGTTTTTGATTCAAAAAATGTGATACTATTTGAAAGCTATAGATGTTTTTCAATCAGCCTATCAATCAGGACTTTAGTTGTAATTTAAATAGAAAATGAATAATAATTATTTATTAAATTCAAAGTAGAGCATAATTTATGTTGGTGGAAAGATGATAATGTCCTTTAAAAACCTTTTTATTTCATCAATTTTGGGGTAAAAAAGTCATCAGCCGCATACCCTACACATACCCATCATATGACACTTTTTGGCCCATCATGATTCTGCACATACCCTCCTACCATATGAATTTTTTGTTGATAACTTCACCAGTGTGGGGTCCTCTTGAATTGATATGTCAAATTTTAACCTTGATGGAAGAGAGAAGAGAATATGCTAGAACAAGGCTAGTTTTTTTAGTCATTGATTTATTAAAATATCGATGGTGTGGAAGTATATTGATGTGTTTAAAAAATAGACTTATAAAATTATATATATATATATATATTTAATTCATCAAATGGAATGTTAATGCTATGAAACCTTTAATATATTGTAATATTGAAGTGGAGTGATCAAATATCACCACAAATGGTGAGCACATAAAAAAACCTATAGTTATAGTGACCTATTAAAGGATCCTTTTCTTGTAAGAATGAACCAAACTATCATATTTCATAGACATGTTTTCAAATTTTCATACTTTTAGAGCTTTAAAAGGGGAAGGTACTTAATTTTTCTATGGAAGCTTGGAGTGATTCCCATTCTGTATCAATTGGGTTTCCCCTTCTCCTAAAATATTGCAAATATTTATCTAGATCAATAATATCCTTGTGTGATATTTTCTTGGTCTTCTTTAGAATGACCTTGGATAGATAACTGCTTCCACTTGTACAAAGCTCAAGATTTGAACCTAGATCAAAATAGATGTCTAGTATACTTATTTCTTATTGATAATTACCTTAAATTATTCTTCTTATAGTTGCTTGTCATCATCATGAAATATGGAGGGGATTTATTTCTAAATTTTAATGCAACTATATACTCCCACATTTCTTTCACAACATGCTCTAAAATGGCCAATTGGGCCTAGAAATTTAGAGAAGATTCATTTTGGCTCTGGATTTCATTTACCTTCACCATTGTATCTCTTCGATTTTCCATCCTACGAATAATATTTTCATCTAGAAAATCATAGAATTTACCAACAAAATATTTTTCTTGTGATACCTTAGGATTTAATGAGAGGATGGAGTTGTGAAAGCATCAATATTTTTTATTTTATTTTGTGGTGAATTTTCCCCAAACTGTGTCTAAAAATATATTTAGTAGACAATTCTAGTTTTTTCTTTTATTCCACATCTAACTTAGGTATAATGAGCCCAAATAGACCATATACTTCATTGAAATTTTATTTTAGTTGGAAATGCTTCAATTTACTTTTTGTATTGAGTTGGATTGAAGCGTGATATAAATTTAAACTTTTATCTCATGAGACTCTTATAAGTAGAATATATTTGAGTCAAATAGGTGGGGTCTTATGAAATTTTTCTTATAATATCATTAAGTGGTGCTTTCCATGGAGGATTTCTTGATGGTTGTTCTATAATTTATTCAACAAAACCACTACTCTAGTTTCAATTCCTTGTGAGAATTTTACTTCTTATTCCATAGTCTTAGCTAAGACTATTATTGTGCCTCCTCTTAAGATACTTATTATGAGATAAATAGAGGCTAGAGAGCTATGTTTTTGATGAGGGAGCAAACCCGAGACACAGAAAAACACTCACAGAATAGAGAATAATCCTTTATTCAATATTATGAAACTCTTACATGCAGAGGATCACAAATCCTCAAGCTCTGTGATACATGCAAAATTACAGAAGTTCTCAGAAAATTACAGAATTACAGAAAATCCCCCCCTTTCCGCAGCATGCGAACTCTTTCCCCAAAAAGTTACACAAAAATCAGAAACTTACCCATAAATAGCCCCTTTCTGGTTTGGAGCCAAAAACAACATTTGAGATAAGAGTTTTGGTGGCTAGGTGCCAAAAATTACAATTTGAAATTCAAACATTGAGTCCTAATTCGAAAATTGGCAATTTTCCAAAAATCGGCCAACTTCCGAAAGCCATAACTTTTGATCCGGGACTCCATTTTTTGAACTGTTTGCACCGTCGAAAAGGTCTTAGAGTGAAGAACGCACTAAGAATGACATTTTCTAGGCATATATGGGACCGTTTAGTGCCTCAAACTAGACTCAGAAGGTTTTTCAGGGAAAAAAATAGAAACTAGAACTTGAATAACTTTCAAACTGTGAATGATCTTGACCTGATTCTTTCACAAAAGTGCTTATTTTTCCATCATGAACCTTCCCATAAATTGTGGTCTTCCCAGACCTTAAAATTCACACCTGCTAAAAATAGCATTTGGGCAGAAAAAGAAAAAAAGTAGTTTTGAAAGTTGGAAACTCTTATTCGACGAAAAGGGTATCCAGAAATACAAAAATATCTACAAAAAGAAAACAACAAGAACACGAATGGAAAACATCTTTTTGGATGATGCAATATTACCCTCACACCACTGGATGCTCCTACATTAGACACCCAGGGTAATTTGAGAAGTGACCACGTCACATCTCAGATGGTTGAGGAAAACCCAAACGGTCAACCTCTGCCTTAGACAACCAGGATGAATCTTCCACAGGCCTTCCTTTCCATTTCACCAGATATTCTTCATACTGCATTTTTCTAGTACTCCTTCCCACATAGCTATCTAGGATTTCTTCAATCTCCTCCTTTTCTGAAGTAGGTGTTGGAATGCCACACTATTCCATTATTGGTACTTCCTCTGTGCCACCTTCATGATACTCTGTCAAATCTGAAATATTGAACATAGGGGAAATGTTGACTCCTTCTAGCAACTCTACCTCATATGCATTTGATGATTCACGCCTCTTCTCAATTTTACAAGGACCGAACTTCTTCATCTTCAGTTTGTTATAGGTTCCCACTGGAAACCTTTCTTTCCTCAAGTGGACCATCACTTCATCACCAATCTGAAACTCCTTATACCTCCTCTTCTGATCTGCCTTAGCCTTATACTGCATATTCATCTTGTTGATATGTTCTATGACATTCTCATGTATATTCTTGATGTTCTCTGCAAATTCTTCAGCTTTAGCAATAGTCTTCTTCTCTTGGTCCATCTTCCTCAATTCTGGAGCGGTCCTGTGACTACCTCCATACACAATCTGGAATGATAATCTACCAATGCTTATGTTGATAGAATTGTTGTAAGAAAATTCTACCTGGGGTAAGATCAAGTCCCATCCCTTGGGTTTATCTCCTACCAAGCATCTCAGTAGGTTCCCTAGACTTTTGTTCACAACCTCAGTCTTCCCATCAGTTTGTGGATGGTGTGCAAAACTGAACTTCAACTCTGTCTTCAACTTTTTCCACAAGGTCCTCCAAAAGTATCCCACGAACTTGGTATCATGATCTGAGACTATACTCTTTGGCAGACCATGTAATCTAACCACTTCTCTGAAGAACAAGTCAGCAATGTGGACTGCATCATGGATCTTCTGGCATGGAATGAAATGTGCCATCTTTGAAAACCTATCAACTACCACAAATACTGGATCATTTCATCTTTGTGTCCTTGGTAAACCAAGAACAAAGTCCATACTTATATCTTCCCAAGGCCTCTCTGGTATAGGTAAGGGCTGATACAACCGTGTATTCTATCTCACTCCTTTAGCCATCTGACATACCCTACAACTCTGCACAAACTTCTTCACATATTGTGATAACTAAGGCCAATAATAATGCTCACTGATAATGGCAATGGTCTTATCCCGATCAAATTGTCCTGCCATTCCTCCACTGTGCTTCTCCTTTATCAGGTTCTCCCTCATGGAACTCCTTGGAATACACAATTGGCTTCCCTTAAACAACATGCCATCCTGTATTATGAAATCCAACCACTTCATCCTGTCAACTATAACAGGCTCCTTGCAAGCTTTCAAAGCTTCTGCAAAATTAGGATCTTAAGGATACAATGTCTTGAGTTCATTGAACCCAACCACTTCAATCTGCATCTTTGTCAACAATGTTTGCCTCCTACTTAAGGCATCTGCAACCCTATTCGACTTGCCACTCCTATGTTTTAAAACAAAGTTATAACTTTGCAAAAATTCTACCCATTTCATATGCCTCTGATTTAATTTTCCCTGACTACTCAGATACTGTAATGCTTGATGATCAGTAAATAAAACAAATTCCTTTGGCAATAGATAATGTCTCCATTTCTTTAATGCTTGAACTATTGCACAAAATTTATGATCATATATAGAGTATTTTCTGTTTGCATCATTTAACTTTTCACTAAAATAGGCAATGGGCTTACCTTCTTAGCTCATCACTGCTCCAATGGCACAACCACTGGCATCACAATCCACTTGAAACACCTGATTGAAATTTGGGAGGGCTAAAACTGGTTGCTCTGTCACTTTCTGCTTCAACAAATCAAAACTCTTCACTGCTCCAGTGCTCCACTTGAACTCTTTTCTATCCCCTCTCATTGTTTTAGTCAGGGGTGCACAAATACTACTAAAGTTTCTAATGAACTTTCTATAAAAACTAGCCAAACCATGGAAATATCTCACCTCAGTAGCAGTTCTTGGGGTAGGCCATTCTAGAATAGCCTTCACCTTCTCTGGGTCCATCTTCAGACCCTCTGCCAATACAACAAACCCCAAGTACACTAACTCCCTTTTAACAAAACTACACTTTTTCAAATTTATCAATAGTTTCTCCTCTCTCAACTTCTCAAAAACCCTAAGAATATGCATTAAATGCTCATCCAAGTTCTTACTAAAAATCAAAATATCATCTAAATACACAATAACAAAACTTCACAGAAACTCTTTTAGTACCTCATTCATGAGCCGCATGAATGTGCTCGGTGCATTACTTAGCACAAAAGGCATGACTAACCACTCATACAGGCCCTCCTTAGTCTTGAAGGAAATCTTCCATTCATCACCCTCTCGAATCTGGATCTGGTGATATCCACTCTTCAGATCAATCTTCGTGAAGTATTGTGCTCCACTCAAACAGTCCATCAAGTCATCCATCCTTGGCAGGGGAAATTTGTACTTGATTGTTATCTTATTTATGGCTCGGGAGTCTGTAAACATCTTCCACTCCACATCCTTCTTCAGTGCTAGTACTGTAGGTACTGTACATGGGCTCAGACTCTCTCAAATCAAACCCTTTCTCAACAAATACTGAACTTGTTTGTTCAACTACTCATTTTTTGCAGGAGCCATTCTATGATCTGCCTTATTTGGCAAACTGGCTCCAGGGATCAAGTCAATCTGGTGACTAATCCTCCTCATTGGTGGTAAACCCTCAGGTACGTTATCAGAAACAATATCCTGAAACTCATTCAATAACCCATAAACTTCTACTGGCACCTTCTCACTATCTTCCTTATCCATTCTAGGAATCAATGCATAACACATACGCTCATGCTTCATGCCTTCTAAAAATTTCCTTCCATCAACAAAACAAATTCTAGCACTACTGCATACCTTTTCTTCGTCCTTCTTCAGGGGTTTCAACTTATGGCGGACTCCATCCTTCATCATGGAATAAGTGTTTGCATGGTCATCATGTACAGCTCACCTATCAAACTGCCACGACCTCCCCAATAACATGTGACATGCATCCATGGGGATGATATCATAGATTACCTCATCACAATAGCTTCTGATCTTGAACTTCACCAGGCATTGCTCATTGACCAGAAATTTGTGGTCTTTCTACAACCAGGCAATCCGATATGGGTGTGGATGCCTTTCCCTTTTTAGCTTCAACTTCGTAACCATCTCTTCTGACACCAAATTATCAGTGCTCCCACTATCAATAATGACTTCAAAACATTTGTCTTCACACTTGCACCTTGTGCGGAACAGATTCTTCCTCTGTTCTGGCTCCTTCTCTTCAGTCACCAGGGCTCTCCTAACCACTAGGGCTTCTCCCCTTTCAACATCATCTGAATGCTTGGATTGAGCCTCCTCATCTGCATGTGCAACCCTTCCATGACCTTATGGCCTTCTATTCGTCCTTCCTTGGTGTTGTGGACATTCATAGGCTCAATGCCCTTCTTCACCACAATGGAAACAAGTTCCTCTGAAACCACCTCTTCAAGGTCCTAGCCTAGATCTTCCTCGTCTTCTACCCCTTTGATCGCCACTGTTTTGATCATGAGGGTGGTAGAAGTTATCATTCCTCTGACCTCGACTGGTACCCACATCTTCATTTTTCCTTTCATCCTCATTTCGGCCCCCAGAAGATCTTCCACTACCTCTTCCACTTTGACCTCCATGGCCTTTTTGCTTGCTGTCAAATCTTTTGTTCAAATCTCCTCAACTTTCAGAGAAAACTGGTATGCATCTTCAATGGTGGTCATTCTGACCAGGCTTAGCTCCTCTTGAATGCTCGGTCGTAACCCATTAAGATAACGGGCTACCTTCTCCTTGTTGGCCTCTTCATGGCATGTCCTGATGGTCATCTTGTGAAAATATTCTATGTATTCTTTCACAGATCTATTTCCTTGCCTCAACCCTTGAAATTTCTTCAGCAGATCTAACTCATAGTCCACTAGTATGAACTGCTTCTTCAATTTCTCCACCATGCGATCCCAACTATTGATCTTTTCTTTTCCTCTTTGATTCCTCTCTAACTGGACCTCTTTCCACTAAATATTGGCATGGCCCTTCAACTTCATTTTTACAAACTTAACCCAATCTGGGTCCTCTACTTCTTCATACTCAAAATACTCTTCTAGCTTGTTGATCCAGTCGATCAACTCTTCTGGGTTTAGACTTCCAGAATAACTGGGGACTTCTATTATGGTTCTTTTTTCAATCTTCAAAATGGCCCTAATCAACCGCATTTGATCTCGATCAATAGCTTCTTCTTCCTCTTCTACATCTATATCTTCCACCTCTTCTTCATCCTCTCTTTCTCCTCTCCTTCCCGAGTCTAACCCTCTTCTCATTTGTTCTTGTAATGCATCGATTTGTCTCTGAAGGGCTCTAAAACCCTTGGCCGCCAATGGATCTCTTCCACCAACGTTTTTTCCACCTCTGCCACCTCTGGCACCACCACACCTACTAGGCATCACTCTTGGAGGCATCTCGAATACCTCGAAGCCACAACCATGGTCCTGCTGCAAACTGCCTCACGATCGGTGATCTATTCACACGCTCAAGAAAACCCGCTTTGATACCACCTGACAAGGGAGCAAACCCGAGACACAGAAAAACACTCTCAGAATAGAGAATAATCTTTTATTCAATATTATGAAACTCTTACATGCAGAGGATCACAAATCCTCAAGCTTTGTGATACATGCAAAATTATAGAAGTTCTCAGAAAATTATAGAATTACAGAAAATCCCCCCCTTTTCACAGCATGTGAACTCTTTCCCCAAAAAGTTACACAAAAATTAGAAACTTGCCCATAAATAGCCCCTTTCTAGTTTGGAGCCAAAAACAACATTTGAGATCAGATTTTTGGTGGTTAGGCGCCAAAAATTACAATTTGAAATTCAAACATTGAGTCCTAATTCAAAAATTGGCAATTTTCCAAAAATCGGCCAACTTCCGGAAGCCATAACTTTTGATCCGGGACTCCGTTTTTCGAACCATTTGCACCGTCAGAAAGTTCTCGGAGTGACGAATGCACTAAGAACAACATTTTTTGGGCCCATATGGGACCGTTTAGTGCCTCAAACTAGACTCAGAAGGTTTTTTTAGGGCAAAAAGCAGAAACTGGAACTTGAATAACTTTCAAACCGTGAATGATCTTGACCTGATTCTTTCGCCAAAGTGCTTATTTTTCTATCATGAACCTTCCCATAAATTTTGGTCTTCCCACACCTTAAAATTCACACCTACTAAAAATAGCATTTGGGTAGAAAAAGCAAAAAAGATGTTCTAAAAGTCAGAAACTCTTATTCGACAAAAAGGGTATCCAGATTTGCAAAAAAATCTTCAAAAAGAAAACAACAGGAACACAAATGGAAAGCATATTTTTGGATGATGCAAGATTTCCCTCACACCACTGGATGCTCTTGCATCAGTTTTCCATCCTAGAGTTTCTCCCAAGTATCATTATTTGGAAGTTATGTATATATGTGCTCTAGTTTTGTTATTTTTATCCCATACTCTAATATGGTCTAATATTATCTTTACCCTAGTCCATATTCTATAGTGGCTTATTTAGGTTGTGTATCATGATATTTCTATGGTCAAATATATATGAAGAGGAATGTAAAAGTCTTCCTAATGAGGGAGTGGCATAATTGGTAGTTTACATATATCTACATACAAATCAAGAGAATTATCTAATAGTCATCTTTTAATTTTGATTCCCAATCTACCCCAATGGATAAATCCATTTGGGTCATAACTCTAGTAATCACTAGTTGAGTCCAACTTGAGATCCAATAGTTTAAACAGTATAAGGGTATTATAATGTTTTCCTTTCAAGGTCTCTCCTTTAAAAAAAAGTGAATTATCATAGATTTTTTGTTTTTTGGCTCATACCCCATTTAGATTCAATAGAATCTAGTTGGTGTGCAAATTATAGGGCTAATATATTCTTGGTGATAAATTTTGGTAATAATTACTAAAGAACATGATATTTACGATAAGGCCTTGATACCTTGAGATTATCTTGGTGAAATAATCATAGCCTAAATTTTTAAGAAGTAGAGTGAGACAACTTTCCATAAACTCATAATAATCTAAAATTTTGGATATAACCTTCAATTGACAGATGAATAGATTTATAAATCTTTATGTGTATTAAATAATTAATAAAACATTAGTATATAAAACATAGGATTAGTAATATGTACAACAGATTTTCCTTTGAAATACTCTATAATTTCTTATGGAGACATTTGAACCTCCTTCAAGGATATGTCAAGGTATAGAAGAATAATTCATGATCAAGTACACTTTGATAGAAAAAAAAATTGAATCTATATGAAATATTAAAATACCTATATCATATAACGTTTGATAGATTTTTATACATCCATACATGGATTAACTCACTATTATATATCTAGGCTAGAAAATGTGGTCTAAAGAATGAGTATGGCTTTCCTATCCATTGAAAATACCTAGTTAGCTATGAAAAAATTATATCATAGAAAAAAATCTATATTTATGTAATTCATTTGGCTTTAAGTACATGTATAAATGAGAAATTGAGTTAAAATACATTAATTGATACACCTTATACTTCATTTTATTATTGAACACTATTATATTAACAAAAAATAGTCTAGAACCAACCAGCATTCCTTATTACATCCTCTATAACATAAATAAATCATGATAGGCTATTTCATAGTATAGAGGGAATGAGTATTCTTAATTTTACAACCAAATTAGCATTAAATTTTTTTATCAACACTCATCTCTAAGAAAAATTACATATATAATTATAATTTTGAAGAATGGGTGATCCCACAAAATTGGTTTACAATTTTTGGGAGATTCTGATTTTTGTTGAAATCACATATTTTCAGAAAATATAATGATTTAAGCCTTAAAATTTTTCATTTAAAGCATTCCAATTGAAGAGGGTTTGATAAAACTACCTTAAATAAAACCCCCTTCAATAGAACCCTGCTAGTTTTAAACTATACTTATAATAGAGTCTCCTTTACACCTATCAAAATGTTGATAAAAAAAACACTTTTGATTTACCTTTTGGGGGATCAAATGAATTCAATTAAAATTTATTTTTTGTAAGTATGTATTCCTTATTATAAGCTTCACAAAAAGTATAATTTTAAATAAATTTAATTTTATTATTATATTAATTTTTTTATTTCTTGTGAATGTAGGCTTTTGACCAAAAATCAAGCTCTCTATTCTGCACATGTGGAAAAATAACAGATTATTAATTTTTTTTTTTTTGAAAAATATGAGTGTGTCCAGATATTAAAGTCCTTGATCCAACAAAAAAAAATTGAATTTTGATACATACAAAAAAAGTTATGCGTTATACGGTCACGCTATGTCTGAATTGTAATTGGTTTGACTTTGAAAATTCATTAAAGAAAACATATTTAATAAAAAACTATATAACCAAGTGGAAGCACTAGATATCGGAATTACAAATCTAAATTCAAAATAATTAGAATTTTATCCTTCATGGGAAAACGTTATGCCTCATACAGTGAGTGTCACTTTTTAAAAATGTTTTTTTTCTAAAAAAAACTAGTTTTCAAGGGAGATAGTAAAAGAAGTGCAATCTGATTCCAAAAATTTTGAAAAAAATATATTTAGAATCTATATTCAAAATTTCATGAAATTCTAGTTTGCATCATCTTCAAATTCCTCACGGTTTAGTCGCTAAAGGTCCTCGAAAGTGAAGATTTAGTTAAAAATATATATTTTGTGTCTAGTTTGGCCAAAAATTGTAAACCACTATGTTAGGATCACCCGAATAAGACTAAGAAAAAAGAGACAATGGATATATTTTTAGGAAAAAAAAATAGTGTATCTTCATTTATTTACAACATATTTTATTCTTCAAATTATGCTATAGTCATAGTCACACACCTATACAAAAGAAAATTCTTAGCTAATGAACGTCAAATAGCTTGTACATCATACTTGTAGCTAAAAATACACATCCTCAAATATGTAGATATCCACTCATGGTGCTAATTCTATTAGGATACAACCATGTAAACATTCCTTGATAATTATAATTTTAACTTTTAAAGAAAAGGGTATAAATTATGCCATTCAGATCAAGATGAAATAGCTAAAATTTAATTTTATATTCTTGTTGCAAGTAGGTGCTTGATAATACTAAAGATAGGGGATATAGGAAGCTAAATGATAAAATAATGTCTTTTAAGAATGCATTTTCTACCAAATAAATAATATGTAATATTAATATCAACTTTCTAACTTCCTAAATACACATTTACTATTGAGTAAATAAATGATATTATGCAATCTTACTCACCACTACTCCTGCATACACAATTCCTTCCTCTATGAACTAATTAGATGAACTTAAAAAATGCAAATGTATACATTTATAATTTAACATACAAAATAATATGCATATGCCACCTTTATATTTTAAACATTATTTTCCTTTAATTGTATTTTAAATTAAAAACCAACCACGACATGGCACGCAAATCATATGAATAATATTTCATAATTAACTCAAAAAAAATTCATACATGTGGCATCTCCAATTTCACAACTTCATTTTCTCCTAAATTATTTATAAGGTAATCCCATTTAGAAACAATATATGGAGTTTAAAAATAAAACTAAATCTCATTTGATGGACCCTCACATACTAAATTAGATCTAGGAAATAAAATAAATCTCATGTCTGGTTCCTAGAATAGTTGGTCCTCTCAATTGAATGACATGTCGCATACAAATTAATAAATATTTACCCAGTTGGACATCCAAATCACATACACATGAATAGCTATTTTGGACAAAGAAAAAAGGTGTGTGATAATAACCACCAATAATATTTTATATCACAAAAAATATATCAACTTATGTTCAATGGTAAAGACCATAAATTATGGTAAGAAAATATAGGTCCAAGAAAGAAGGAAACCACATGTCAATAAATTCAGGTGAAAGGATAACAAGGAGACATGGTGAAAAAACATAATAAAAACCAAAATAACTATAAATTTAGTGGATGGTACATGGCATCAAAGTTCTTCAAACTCATAAGAACATGTTAACCCCAAAGATGACATCATGGAGTTGTCTTTTTGTGATGTAGGAGCACCCATGCCTAATTGCAATCCTGCATCATCCAAAATAATTGATTAATTTATTTATTTTTCTTTTCCTTTTCTTTTTCCTTTGGTTTTGTCTTAGAAGTATATAGAGACATGGTAGGCAAGATGCATGGAGTTTCAAAGATGGAAACATAGAGACCAAGGAGACAAGACAAGGAGGTAGAATAATTTTCGATTTCATTCATACACAAAAATTACATTAAAAATGTTTACGTACAAAAATCAGAGCTATGGCTCTGTATTTCCTCCATACAAAAAACTACCTAGATTTTGGAGAAATGAAGCATTCTATGTGTTGCTTTGTGTTGTTTCTACAAATAGTCTAGAGCACTAGAGCTCTGCACTTAGTACAATATCTTTTGTTGTTGTAGGTTCTTCCTCTTCTTTCTTTGTTCTATTCTCCTAAACATTCCCTCCTTTTTCAACTCTAAATATTCTATTTTTCCTTTTTTCTTTCTTACCTTTTAAAAAAAAATTCATTCATTTTCAAATTCAACCACCAGAAATTAATTCACTAGCAGAAACATTAACTAGAAAGAGGGGATGTTAGATGTGAAAAAGGGGGGAAGATCCCAATAGAGCTCTTTTAACTAAGAATTTAATGCATTTGGTTGATGTTGCTCAAGATTATTAATTCCAGTGCTCCCCCTTAATCTTGAGCCTTTCTTTTTTTCATCACTATTCAAAATTTCTAGAGCTAAATTTCTAGAGCAATGTCTTTCAAAAGAAAAATTTCTAGAGCTATCATGTTTGCACCTGTTTTGTGTTCTTAAGTTGTCTTACCTAGACCTATTCAGATTTTTGGTGCTTTTCTAAGTTTCTAGAACTAAATTTCTCGATCCTTCCATCATGCCAATCCTATCTCTTAGGCATTCAAAGGAGTCTTTTGACAATACCTTTGTGAAAATATTAGTGAGTTGTTGCTCAGATCTACAGTACTAAAGTTCAATCTCTCCATGCTCCACCAACTCCCTTATGAAATGGTAGCAGATTTCAATGTGCTTACTTTGTCCATGAAATACGGGATTCTTTGTCAAAGATATAGAAGACACATTGTCACAAAATATGGTTGTACCATATTCTTGTTGCTCATTTAAATATGCAAGGATTCTTCTAATCCAAATGGCTTCACATGCTGCTACATTTGCTGCTATGTACTCTGCTTCAACTTTGGAGAGAGAAACTATGAGATGCTTCTTTGATGCCCATGATATTTCTCCTAAACCCATGTGGAACAAATATCCCGATGTGTTCTTCCTATCATCTATATTTCCTACCCAATCACTGACTATGTACCCAACTAACTGAAACTCGTTGGAGACAATATACATAATTCTATAGCCTTTCATGCCATTGACATACCATAGAATTATTTTTCCTACTTTCCGGTGTGCATCCTTAGGTTGCTCCATGAACCTAGAAATCAAGCTTACCATGTACATCAAATCAGGTCTTGTTGCTATCAAATACATGAGGCTTCCAACCATGCTCTTATAGAGGGTTGGGTTAACATCACTGTTGTTATCCTCTTTGCTTAATTTCAGACTTGTAGCTATTGGGCTTGGGGCTGGTTTGCTTTCCAACATTCTAAATCTCTTCAAGATTTGTTTCATATAATTTTTTTGTGAAATGAAGATTCCATGCTATGTTTGTTAGACCTATATGACTAGGAAATATTTTAGCAAACCTATGTCTATCATTTCAAAGTCATTTTTCATTTCCTCTTTGAAATCAGTAATGAAAAGATTACTATTCCCTATGAAAATTAAATCATCTACATATAAAAAAGCAATAAGAATCTCACCAATGGCTTTCTTGATGTAAAGTGTGGGCTCACGAAAACTTTTGCTAAAGTCATTACTCAGTAGGTACGAATCAATTTTGTTGTACCATGCCCATGGTGCTTGTTTAATTCCATAGAGAGCTTTTTTCAACCTATATACCTTGTTTTCTTGATCAAAAACTTCATAACTAGGTGGATTCTCCACATACACTTCCTCTTTCAATACTCCATTTAAGATGGCTAACTTTACATTCATTTGAAATAATTTCCAATTATCTTGGGCTACAATTGCTAGGATTGCCCACAATGTTTCCATCCTTGCAACTAGAGCATATGTCTCATTATAATCTCTCCCAAACTGTTGTATGTACCCCTTGACAACTAATATTTCCTTATGCCTCTCTATACTTCCATCAACATTGCTCTTGGTCTTATAGGCCCATTTTAGTCCAATTACTTTCTTTTTGGGAGGCAGATTGGTTAGCTCCCATGTTCTATTCCTCTCTATTGCATTGATCTCCTCATCCATAGCTTCACACCATTTATTTTATTTCACAACATCCTCTAATTAAATTGGATCACTATGAGAAAATAATGCAAAATTCATACTTTCATCAAACTCTTCATCATACCTTTCATTTTAGTAGATCTCCGTTAGACTCTTGGTCTTTCTTGGAATTAGAGAGGAAAGATTTGGGTTTGAACTCTCACTATTGTCATTGCGTTGTTGAGAAACCCATGTTTGTGCATTGTTTCAGAGTGATCCAGAGCTATTGGGAGCTATTGGGGGCTCCATAACATCATATTGATGAACTTCATACTCTTCTTCGTCAACAATCAGTGTTGTTGGGAGCTATACAAAGATGTTAGTATTTTTCAAGCCATCCCATGACTCATTCTCTAAGAACTCTACATCTCTACTGATAATTATTTTCTTGGTGGCTAGCTAGGTTATACAACCTATATGATTTGCACACTTCACTATATCCCATGAAGATGCACTTCTCACCCTTGACATCCAACTTTTGTCTCTTCTCTTTTGGTACAAGTGCATATGCCACACACTCGAACACTCTCAAGCACTCCACCCTCCACTTGCATTTTTTCCATGCCTCTTGTGGAATCTTGTCACAAACTGCCTTTGTAGGACTTCTATTTATCAAATATATTGTTGTTGCTACAACTTCACCCCAATATTCATTTGGAAGTCTCTTAGCTTTAAGCATACTTCTTGCCATCTCCACAATGGTTATGTTTTTCCTATCAGCCACTCCATTTTTTCTATAGAGTATAGGCTATTGTTAGCTCCTTATTAATGCCTTGTTCCTTGCAAATAATCAAAATTTGATTGGAGGTATACTCTCCACCTCTATCTAACCTTAGGACCTTGATGAAATGTCCACTTTCCTTTTCATTATGGGCCTTAAACACTTTAAACTTGTCAAATGCTTCAGATTTATGCTGTAAAAAATAAACCCATGTCTTACCAATAGAAAGTGTTTGCATAGGGCAACAAAAATCATTGTGAACTAGTTCCAAAGGTGCTCTTTCCATTTTAGAATTTCCTGATTGGAAAGGTTTCCTATGCTTCTTTCCTAAAATGCGGGCTTCACATCGACCACTAGACTCTACAATGGTTGGAAACATTTAACCATACCCCTTTGTGTCCATACCTAAGATGCCAAAGCTTAGAAGGATCTTGAATAAGTGTCTTAAAGGATAATTGATGTTGTACTGCTATACATTTTTCCATACCCGAGGGTTGCAGTTGTAGATGGAGATGAGCAACACATCTCTAACCTCAAGGGAAACATTCTATTCTTTACAATTGTCATAGTTGCAATTATTTTCTTGCTTCCATCCTTCTCATAAATGATGCATTCACCCTTTTCCATGAACACTTTGTAGACTTTTTGGATCAATTGTCCAATACTCATGAGATTGTGCTTTATACCAGTGGAAAAATATACATTTTCAATCTCCTTCTTCTCTCCTTGTTGGTTCGAAACATAATAGACCCCTTTCCCACAACTAGAACTATTTCATTATAACCCATTTTAATCTCATACTTGACATTTTTATCAATGAAAGAAAATAAACTCTCATTACCACTCATGTGGTTGCTATATCCACTATCTAAAAATCATATAGGTCATTAATACCTTGCTCAAAAATGTAGCACATGATGAAGGCCTTTGATTGATTACCCTCAGCCACATTTTCACTTTGCTTAGACTGATCACATTGATTTTTCTAGCACTCACTTTCATAATGTCCAAACTTATTGAAATAATAGCATTCAACATTGCTCTTGTCAAACCTATGACTCAAACTGTTGTTCTTCTTGGCTTGTCCAGAGCTAGACTAAGAACTGCTTGCTTCCTCTTGGTTGTGTTATGTTCTTGAGATATCTTCTCCAACACCTCCATGTCTTGATTTTCCTCTACCTCTACATTTGGAGCTTCATTTAGAGTTGTTTCTACTTGTCGCCTTACCTCTTGCATTGGCTTGAGCTTTGTAAAATTGCTCATGGGAAGAATTTGTAGACCTATTTAGGCGATTCTCATGGATTTGCAGAGAACCCATTAGCTCATCAATGATCAATGTTGAGAGGTCCTTTTCCTCTTCAATGGAAATAACTAGTGCATCAAATTTTGAGGGTAAACTTTTGAAGATTTTCTCCACAATCTTCTGCTCTTCCTTTTCCTCTTCAATGGAAATTTCAAGATAGACTCACTATCCTTCATTTGGAAAGTCTCAAAATCTCTTCGAAGCATTTGTAACTTCACCAATCTAACTTTATCATTACATTTGTAACTAGTTTGGAGAATTTCCTAAGCTTCGTTTGTATAACTAGTTGCTGCTATTCAGGGAAAAATAACCCCCGTCAAGGCTACCTAAATAAAACTGCATTTGGGTCAGTCACATCTATGAACCCATTTGTCACTAACTCCCACAAATCATTTGCAACTGCAATATTTTTCATTTTCTTTACATAGGCATCATAGCTTTTACCATCAAACATAGGTGGTTGTTGCTGACTCTAATTATCTCCTCCAACCATTTTGCTAAATGGGGGAAAACTACAAATACCTAGAAAAAATCTAGGGATTTTCTTCATTACTTAGAAAACTAGGTATTTCCTTAATACCCAAAAGCTAGGGTTCAATGACTACATTCCAAGAAAACACTAGGGTTTTAATACACACGACTCTGATACCAAACTATTCGAAAAAAAAATGAATCCCAACTGTAGTGGGTAAATATGAAAACACAAAGACCAAGGAGACAAGACAAGGAGGTAGAATAATTTTCTATTTCATTCATACACAAAAATTACATTAAAAATGTTTACGTACAAAAATTAGAGCTATGGCTATATATTCACTTAATATAACAAACTGCCAGATTCCAACACAATGAAGCTTTCTGTGTGTTGCTCTGTGTTGTTGCAAATATTCTTGCACATTGGAGCTATGCACTCATCTTCTACTACTGCAGGTACTTCTTCTTTCTTTGTTCTATTCTCCTGAGCATTCTCTCCTTGTTCTTCAACTCTAAACATTCTATTCTTCCTTTTTGTCTTTCTTACCTTTTTTAAAAATTGCCGCTCATTTTCAAATTCAACCACCAAAAATTAATTCACTACCAAAAACATTAACTGGCCAGTGGGGATGTTAGACACAGAAAAGGGGGGGGAGATCCTAACAGATCCAGGGAAAAATTTAGTGGAAAATCTTCACTAATTGGAAAATAATTGAAATTGGGACCTCTAGAAATGGCGAATAGTACAAGCTAAAAAGGATGTTGAATTGTCAGGTTTTTACAAAAAAATAATTTTGTCCCGATTATTTTTCCTATTTAAATGATGCATCATTGGAACTAATTCGCTAGTATTTTATATTGTAATTACAAATACTAATTATATTTTCCAGTAATATTATATTCCTACCATTAATTTTGGGGCAATATCGCCACTAATAATAAATTACCATTTAATTTTGGGGCTTTTTAATTGGATGGCTGTAGGTTGATTCCCTGACCTAATACGCATGCACCTTTTAAAAGGCTTATTGAGGCTCTACCCCCTTCACCCTCGCAAGGGGCACTGCCCCTTGACCCCACTAGTGGTTGCCGCCCCTAGGCCCCTAGTTCAATATTACAAAAAACAAAAAAAATACGGGAGAACTACGCCGACCAACTATCCAATTTTTTTAAGGAGAGATTCGCCATTGTAAGCACATAAATGGGAAGCAAAAAAACCATAGTGATTGGTTGCAAAAAATGTGGCGATTGATTTCTTTTGTTGTTTTGTCAAGTGAAAATCATTTGAAGGGAATTGTGTGGATTTCATCTAAAAATTCAAAGGATTTTGATAATATTTGCAATGCCTTCTTGTATTCTTGGAGGTGTCAAGTTATGTGATTGATAGCTTGGCATGATAGCAATTTCCCTCTTTTGTGTTTGAAATTAACATCATCTAACATCACATGGGCCATAAAAAGGTGGTTATTTTCATTTTGTAAGATAAAAAAAGTGAATTGAAAGTTAAATTTTAGCACATGATAGTTTGGAAAGGGGGGTCAATTCATGTTTAGGAGTGAACAACCACTTTAGCATGGATTTTTGGACTCCATAAAGAAAAATGTTGAATATATTTTTAAAAAACCATATGTATTTGTTGGCATGGGAATATTTCATGCCTAGGCATGGCTATATAAAAATATAAACACAATTTATTTTCCAGCAATACACTTCCTCATGGAGGCAATGTTTGATATTTTCTTTTGGTGAGTTTCCAAGTTATGAAGAAAGGGAACAAGATAAGAAAATAAATTACAATGTGAAGGAGGGGTTGGCCAGTCTGAGAAAGAAGAGTTCTTGTTGTTTAAATATTTATAATTTAATAAAATTTAGAGGAGTTGTTAACAAAGAGGGATCACAGAATAGTAAGTTGAAGAGTTGTGAAAGTTTGATGACTATATTATGGTAAATACATAATTAAATTACTACCAATGGATTCATATTTGAATTTGATAAACTTCAATGTTTCCTATAGCTATGGATCTACAAGTTGGTAAATTTTCTATGAATTTAAATATATAATTTGCAATTTGAATCCTAATTATTGGAGACTATTGATTCAAGTTATTTCCTATGAGAACTGGTAGTCCCATAGGACCCCTAGTTCCTAACTGCATTAATTCGTATTAGAGAGAGGATTGGGACTTTTCTTGGAGAAGACCCTAAGTGTTGACCTATTGTGGGAAATTGGAAGAGAGAAGACCTGCAACTGTAGAGGGTACCAACATGTAATACTGAGCATGGATGGAGAGGACCACAAAATGATGACAGTGTAGCCATCATGGAGATGTTAATAGGAATGACAATGAGAATGGATGCAATGGAAATGACACAATTAAATTGCTCCCAATGAGGAGGCTAAAGAAAGATTGTGACAAAACCAAGATAATACAAGAGGAAAAGGAAGGTCTATCATGTAGAGTGAACCAACAAGTAATAGCGAAGGAAAATAATTTTTTGTAGAGGAAAATGGCACTTCACACAAGGAGGAATCAAGTCAAAACAACAAGGAAGAGGCTATTCTGAAATAGGTAGATGAAGGGGATTTGGAGGCATAGGTTACTAATGTGGAGAGGTTGGACATAGGGCCTTTGATTTCCCTCAAATACAACAAGACTCTAGTAGGAAGAGTGCAACAAATAACTATGCGACACAAGCTGATGAAGAGAGTGTGAATTCGCCAAAGCAAGTAGAACAACCCAAACAAGGAGAGACATTGATGTTGAATAGATTTCTTTTGAAACTATAAAAAGAATAATCGAAGCCAACACAAAGGAAAAGTTTATTCTAAATAGTGTGTAAATCAGGTGGAAAGTGCTATAAAGTAGTTGTGGACAACAAAAGTACTGATAATTTGGTCTCATAAGAGATGGTAGAAAAGCTACAAATGAAAAGGACAAGACATCCAAATTATTACTAAGTCAATTGGTTGCAAAAGGATCATCAAATTTTTGTAAGTGAACAAATCTTGGTTCAATTTTAGATTGGTAATTATGATGATTATGTTTTGTGTGATGTGATTCCCATGGATGCTTGTCATGTCCTTTTTGGTATACCATGGCAGATAATAGACATGCTATGTATGATGGTTGGAAAAATATGTATACCATCACAAAGGATGGATAGGAGTATCATTTGAGTCCATTGAAGGAAAAGGAGAATTAAGTAGGGGATAGTTCAATGGTTTGTTTTCATGCTAATGAACAAGTTGTGACAATGGCAAGTAAGTTTGGGATCAACCCAATAGTGGTTCATGAAAAGAGAGCTTTGAATGAGGTCAAGGGAAGTTATGAAGAGTTGGTGTAGTATTTACACAAGGGAGAGAAAAAGAAGAAGGGGCAACCAAATAATTATAAAAGAATTGAAGAGAGTCATTGAAAATAGCCAAATGGAGGTGGCCATCGAGGTGAGTGTAGGTTTTAGCATAAGTCAAACATGGAAAAATAGGGTTCACCCCAAATGGGATTATCAAATGGAGGAACCAAATTTTTGTGTTATATGTTTCACTCAATTATGAGAAGTAAAGTACATCAATAACAATCAGAAAAAAACCTAACTATTATAATAGTAAAAGTAAATAATTTTATATGTTGAAATGATGTGTACCGTTTTGAAAAAGTGTTGTTTTGGGCCTCACTGAGGACTCATTCGTCTAGTGGTGAATGGGTCCATGCCAGGTTTCTGAAAAAAAGTGATTTCTAGGTTTTTTTATTCAATGTCTACACTCCCAGCTCCCAAGTGTTCAGCTCTTGAAAGTCAGAAATAAATTTTGTAGAGCACTTCTCGTGATCTTGCAATAAAGATGATAACTTTTAAAACTTTTCTATTTTTGACAAATTTTCTCTCCACTTGATCTTCAATCTAAAACTTGTAATTACACATCAAAGAGGAGGAAATTTTGATTGTTAGGGGATAGGGTTTTTCCTTGGTCAAACCCCATTTTGGTAATTAAAACTTGAATTGAAACAATGCATAAAAGGAAAGATGAATGAACAAATTGATGTTACTACTCACCAATCCTCAATTGAACCTTGGATTGCAAATCTAAAACTTAGCATGAAGTGGACTCAATGTATGTATAGCTTGATCATAAACTTGACATGAGATAATGAATTTGAACACTTGAACTTGATCACCAATGCTACAACATCACATTAGCTTAACAACATGTGGGTATGTGCAGGATCATGATGGGCCAAAAAGTGGCAACATGATGGGTATGCGTAGGGTATGTGGCTGACGACCTTTTTTTTACCCAAAATTGATGAAACAAAAATGGTTTTTAAAAGAGATTCTCAGCTTTCGAGCAATATAAATTATGCTTTACTTTGAATTTAATAAATAATTATTATTCATTTTCTATTTGAATTGCAACTAAATTCCTAATTGATAGGCTGATTGAAAAACATTTATAGCTTTCAAACGGTATCACATTTTTTAAATCCAAAATATGTGCCACATTCTATGTTTTGCATACTATAGGATTAAAAAAAGAAAAAATGAATTTCATGGAGTTTTGACCAAGTTAAGGTGGTCATACATACGAGTTTTTATATTTTTTAAAAGTTGTAATAAAAAGTTCATAATTAATTATTTACTTAGAAAAAAATTACAAAAAAATATGCATCACATTGGGACAGGGGTCATCTACATATATCTAAAATCTTATTAAAAAATATTATCATTTTATTGCACAGTTAGGGTGGTCAGACATACACCTACTTCTTATTTATTCCTTGAAATTTAAGTATTACTGCATTGAAATTTCAAATTTTCACCAAATATATATATATATTTAAATATACCTAGTAGTTTAAAAACTCCATTGAATTTTCTATAGATTCTGTTTTTACATATTTTTGAAATAATATACATAACTTATTTCTTTTTTTACGTCAAGTTGCCTAACTCTGATTTTTCTAATTTTTTCACCACTTAAGGGCTTGTTTTTTCCATGATGACACTGTACATACCCATGCAAGACTTGACATGATGAAATAGATCCTTGATTGCTGCAATAAACTCTAATAATCTTCTCTTCAATGCCTTTTCAATGCTCTTGAATGCTCTCTTTATCATAAATCTTCTATTAGGACTTTCTCATAAAGTTTCTTAGATGAAACTATGTGACATAACCTCATATTTATACTTAAGATTTAATCTCAAAATTCAAATACACAAGCTGACATTCGATAGAGGATTTGAAATCACTAAAATTCCATCAATAATATGTTAAAAAAGGGGTCCTAAGTTAAGGAAGACCCATTCACCATAGGGTGAATGGGTCTTAGAACACTTAACTAGGACCTGCTTCAGAGATTGTTAAATAACATGCCAAAAGGGGGTCTTAGGACCTAGGAAGGACCCATTCTCTAGGTTCCTAGGTCACTAGCCTAGGACTCAAACCTTGCCAAATTAAGTGTTGTGAAACATTATTAATGAGTGTTAGGCTTTATCCCTTGAAAAATGCAAAAGATAAGGATTGGATTTGAATTTAAGGGGCCTATTAAGCTCTAATTAACCTCAATTAATTAATAAAGCCCTAGATTAGTGTGAAAGTGTAAAGAAACACTTTACAACACCCTCAATAAGGCATCATTAAGTCTATTATATCATTAATTAATTATTCTTGAACTAAGAGTGAAAAAGGGTTACTTTTTCTGACACTACAATAAGCAAGAAAAGAATGTGAAAGAGGGGATAAGTAAAGAGGTTTTGATCAGTGCATAGAGGAAGCTGATGGTTGAAGAAGAAATTTGGATAAAAAATTAGAATGTGATCATGATTCAAAGCTTCCAAATATGTTCGTTAGTTGCAGCCTCTTGGAAAATTTCTCCTAGTCAACATGTCTGATGCAAAAGCACCCAGACATAATTGCAATCCTACATCGTCCAAAAACAATTGATTAATTTAATTTGTTTTTTTTAATTTTGTTTTACTTTTGGTTGTGTCTTGGCATTACATAGAGACATGGGAGTCAAGGGGTGATGGAGTTTTAGCAAATTAATTCCAGAATGCAAATTAATGGGAGGAACTAGAAAACCATTATTGAGTTGTAGGAAATGTGGTTATTCATTCCTTTTGTTGTTTTGTGGATTCAAAATCATTTAAAGGGAATTTCATGGGACCAAAATATTGTTGTTGATTTCATCTAAAAATTCAAAGGATTTTGATAATATTTGTAATTCCTTGCATTGCTAGAGGTGTCAAGTTATGTGATTGAGATTTTGGCACAATGGTGACCCCTCTTTTATGTTTGAAATTAACATCTTGTAACATGACATGGGCCATTAAAAGGTTGTTGTTTTCATTTTTAAGATATAATATATGAAATGGAATTTAAATTACAGTGCATGAGAGTTTGGAAAGGGGGTCAATTCATGTTTAGCAATGAGCAACCACTTTAGCATGGATTTTTGGACTCCATAAAGAAAACTGTTGAATACATTTAAAAGAAAAACCCTTATGCATTTGTTGGCATGAGAATATTTCATGGCTAGGTGTGGCTATGTGAAAATATAAGCACATTTCATTTTTTAGCAATATACTTCCTCGTTGAGTCAATGTTTTATTATTTCTTTTGGGTGAAATTTCAATTGTTGGAGAAAGGGAACAAGATAAGAATATAAATTGCAATCTAGAGGAGGGGTTAACTAGTTTTAGAAAGAAGAGTCCTTGTTGTTTGAAGATTTATAATTTAATATAATTCAAAGGAGTTGTACATAGAGGGGGGATTGCAGAACGGTAAGCTGAGTTTGATGACTGTGATATGGTAAATACACAATTAAATTGTTGCCATTGGATTCATATTTGAATTTGATAAACTTCAATCTTCATATTTGAATATGATAAACTTTAGTCTTTCCTGTAGCTATTTATTTGCATAATGGAAATGGTGATATACAAATTGATAAATTATCTATGAATTTAAATTACAATTTGCAATTTGAATCTTATGTTTTGGAGAGCATTGATTCAAGTTATTTACTATGGGAATATTTAGTCCCATAGGACCCCTGGTTCGTGACTATATTATTTAGAAAATTAAAAATATATAATAGCTACCACACCATTGCATATCATACACTCGTACATAATAAATTGATGAGGACATGTAGCCTAAAGCTCATAGGATCAACATTGTACATCCACACCAAATAATAGTACTATGAGCTCAAGATATATCAACTCAACATGTCATGATATCTATCATTCATAAACAAGATCAAAGGTCCCCCACAACTCCAATTTGACACAATAGGAAATTGATCCATAATATTGTTTGAGCATTTGTATCATCTATACCAACATAAAATTAAATAGTTTTTCCATATTATTGAGATTGTGATTACACACAAAATGATGAAAGACTGTTTCTCCACCTCTGCCCATACTCGAGAGGAAATGGAATACACAACACAATTCATAATTTTATAAATTCAAAACATAATTGCATTTCAATAGATGGTCATTCATTGCCTTATCCTTCTTCGCATCCATCTTGTTCCTTTTTCCCATTCTAGAACAACTTCTAACATCTTTCATTTCACAAAGGAAATATTCTACTCAGTCATTGCTAATTCCCCATCTCCATTCTACTTGAGTTCCCTCCTCGTTGTTCTATCCGGCCCCCTCCTCTTTAATCTTTCATCCTTGCCTTCCCCCCTGTTGTTTATGTAGGAGCATCTAGTGGTGTGAGAGAAATATTGCATCACCCAAAAATATGCTTTCCATTTATGTTCCTTTTGTTTGATTTTTGTAGATGTTTTTGTATTTCTAGATACCCTTTTCATCGAATAAGAGTTCCCAACTTTTAGAACTACTTTTTTGCTTTTTCTGCTCAACTTCTATTTTTAGCAGGTGTGAATTTGAAGGCGTGGGAAGAAAAAAATTCATGGGAAGGTTCATGATGGAAAAATAATCACTTTGGAAAAAGAATTAGGTCAAGATCATTCACGATTTGAAAGTTATTCAAGTTCTAGTTTTTGTTTTTTGCCCTAAAAAACCTTTTGAGTCCATTTTTAGGCACTAAATGGTCCCGTATGGGCCTAGAAATCATCAGAACTAGTGGAGGAAGTTCTTAGCATGTTCTTGACTTCAAGACCTTTCCGACGATGCAGATAGTTCAAAAAATGGAGTCTCAGATCAAAAGTTATGGCTTCCAGAAATTGGCCAATTTTTGGAAAATTGCCAATTTTTGAATTAGGACTCAATGTTTGAATTTCAAATTGTAATTTTTGGTGCCAAACTGCCAAAAATCTTATCTCGAATGTTTTTATTGGCTCCAAACCAAAAAGGGACTATTTATGGGATAGTTTTTGATTTTTGGATAGCTTTTTGGGAAAAAGAGTTCACATGCTGCGAAAGGGGAACTTTTGTAATTTTTTTGTAATTTCTGAAACTTTTGTAGCTTGCATGTATTGCAGAGCTCAAGGATTTGGGATCCTCTGCATGTAATATTTCCATTACAGAATAATAATAAAGTTTACTATTTGTGTGCATTATTTCTGTGTCTTGGGTTTGCTCCCTCATCAGGTGGTATGAGAGCGGGTTATCTTGAGTGTGTGGACAGATTTCTGATCATGAGGCAGTTCACACCAGGACCATGGTTGTGGGCTCAAGGTATTCAAGATGCCTCCAAGAGTGATGCCTAGTAGGTGTGGTGGTGCTAGAGGTGGCAGGGGTGGCAGAAATGCTGGTGGAAGAGATCCATTTGTGGCTGAGGGTTTTAGAGCCCTCTAGAGACAAATTGATGCATTGCAGGAACAAATGAGAAGAGGGTTAAACCCGTGAAGGAGAGGAGAAAATGAAGATGAAGAAGAGGTGGAAGATACAAATTTAGAAGAGGAAGAAGAAGCGATTGATCAAGATCAAATGCAGCTGATTAGGGCCGTTTTGTAGATCGGAAAAAGACCCAGAATAGAAGTCCCTAGTTATTCTGGAAGTCTGAACCCGGAAGAGTTTATCAACTGGATCAATGAGATAGAAGAGTATTTTGAGTATGAAGTAGAGGACCCAAATCGGGTTAAGTTTGCAAAAATGAACCTGAAGGGCCATGCCAATATCTGGTGGAAAGAGGTCCAGTTGGAGAGAAATCGAAGAGGAAAAGGAAAGATCAACAGCTGGGATCATATGGTGGAGAAACTGAAGAAGCAGTTCATACCAGTGGACTATGAGTTAGATCTGCTAAAGAAATTGCAAGGGTTGAAGCAAGGAAATAGATCTATGAAAGAATAAACAGAAGATTTTCACAAGATGATCATCAGAACGGGTCATGCAGAGGCCAACAAGGAGAAGGTATCCCATTATTTTAATGGGTTACGACCGAGCATTCAAGAGGAGCTAAGCCTGGTTAGAATGACCACCATTGAGGATGCATACCAGTTTTCTTTGAAAGTTGAGGAGAAGCTAAACAAAATATTTGACAACAAGCAAAAAGGATGAGGAGGTCAAAGTGGAAGGGGTAGTGGAAGATCTTCTGGGAGCCAAAATGAGGATGAAAGGAAAAATGAAGATGTGGGTACCAGTTGAGGCCAGAAGAATGATAACTTCTACCACCATTGTGATCAAAAAAGTGGTGATCAAAGAGGTAGAGGACGAGGAAGATCTGGGCTAGGACCCAGAAGATGTGGTTTCAGAGGAGCTTTTTTCCATTGTGGTGAAGAAGGGCATCAAGCTTATGAATGTCCACAACACCAAGGAAGGACAAACAAAAGGTCAGAAGGTCATGGATGGGTTGCACATGTAGATGAGGAGGCTCAATCTGAGCATTCAGATGATGCTAAAAGGGGAGAAGCCCTAGTGGTTAGAAGAGCCCTAGTGTCTGAAGAGAAGGAGCCAGAATAGAGGAAGAATCTATTCTTCACAAGGTACAAGTGTGAAGACAAATGTTGTGATGTCATTATTAATAGTGGGAGCACTGATAATTTGGTGTCAGAAGAGATGGTTACGAAGTTAAAGCTGAAAAGGGAAAGGAATCCACAGCCATATTAGATTGCCTGGTTGTAGAAAGACCGCAAAGTTTTGTTCAATGCGTAATGCTTGGTGAAGTTCAAGATTAGAAGCTATCATGATAAGGTACTATGTGATATCATCCCCATGGATGCATGTCACATGTTGTTGGGGGAGGTCGTGGCAGTTCGATAGGCGAGTTGTACATGATAGCCATTTAAACACTTATTCCTTGATGAAGGATGAAGTCTGCCATAAGTTGAAACCCCTAAACAAGGACAAAGAAAAGGTATGCAATAGTGCTAAAATTTGTTTTGTTGATGGGAGGAAATTTTTAGAAGGAATGAAGCATGAGCGTATGTGTTATGCATTGATTCCTAGAATGGATAAGGAAGATAGTGAGAAGGTGCCAGTAGAAGTTTTTGGACTATTGGATGAGTTTCGGGAGATTATTTCTAATAACGTACCTAAGGGTTTAACACCAGTGAGGAAGATCAGTCATCAAATTGAATTGATTCTTGGAGCCAATTTTCCAAATAAGGCAGTTCACAAAATGACTCCTGCAGAAAATGAGGAGTTGAACAGAAAAGTTCAAGAGTTGTTGAGAAAGGGTTTGATTCGAGAGAATATGAGCCCATGTGCAGTACCTGAAGTACTAGCACCGAAGAAGGATGGGGATTGGAGGATGTGTAAAGACTCTCGAGCCATAAATAAGATAACAATTAAGTACAAATTTCCCCTACCAAGGATGGATGACCTGATAGACTATTTAAGTGGAGCTCAGTACTTCACAGAGATAGTTTTAAAAAGTGGATATCACCATATCTGAATTCAAGAGGGTGATCAGTGGAAGACTACCTTCAAGACCAAGGAGGGCCTGTATGAGTGGTTATTCATGCCCTTTGGGCTAACCAATGCACCAACCATATTCATGTGACTCATGAATGAGGTACTGAAAGAGTTTCTGGGAAGTTTTGTTATTGCATATCTATAAGATATTTTGATTTTCAGTAAGACTTTGGATGATAATTTAGTGCTTATTCATAGAGGTTTTGAGAAGTTGAGAGAAGAGAAATTGTTGACTAATCTGAAGAAGTGTAGTTTTGTGAAGAAGGAGTTAGTGTACTTGGGGTTTGTTGTCTCGGTAGAAGGTCTCAAGATCGACCTGGAGAAGGTGAAGGCTATTCTAGAATGGCCTACCCCAAGAACTACTACTGAGGTGAGATATTTCCATGGTTTGGCTAGTTTATTTAAAAAAATCATTAGAAACTTTAGTAGTATTTGTGCACCCTTGACTGAAACAATGAGGGGGGATAGAAAAGAGTTCAAGTGGAGCACTGGAGTAGTGAAGAGTTTTGATCTGTTGAAGCAGAAGGTGACAGAGAAACCAATTTTAGCCCTCTTATATTTCAATAAGGTGTTTTAGGTGGATTGTGATGCCAGTGGTTGTGCCATTGGAGAAGTGGTGAGCCAAGAAGGTAAGCCCATTGCCTATTTAAGTGAAAATTTAAATGATGCAAAGAGAAAGTACTCTATATATGATCAGGAATTTTATGCAATAGTTCAAGCATTAAATAAATGGAGACATTATTTGTTACCAAATGAATTTTTTATGTTTACTAATCATCAAGCATTACAATATCTAAATATCAAGGAAAATTAAATCAGAGGCATATGAAATGGGTAGAATTTTTGCAAAGTTATACCTTTGTTTTAAAGCATAGGAGTGGAAAGTCGAATAGGGTTGCAGATGCCTTAAGTAGGAGGTAGACATTGTTGATAGAGATGTAGATTGAATTGGTTGGGTTCAATGAACTCAAGACATTGTACCATGAAGATCCTAATTTTGCAGAAGCTTGGAAAGCTTCCAAGGATCCTGTTATAGTTAACAGGATGAAATGGCTAGATTTCATAATCTAGGATGGCATGTTGTTTAAGGGAAGTCAATTGTGTATTTTGAGGAGTTCCCTGAGGGAGAACTTGATAAAGGAGAAGCAAAGTGGAGGAATGGCAGAACATTTTGGTTGGGATAAGACCATTTCCATTATTAGTGAGCATTATTATTGGCCTCAATTATCACAAGATGTGAAGAAGTTTGCATAGAGTTGCAGGTTATGTCAAATGGCTAAAGGAGTGAGCCATAATACTGGGTTGTACCAACCCTTACCTGTACCAGAGAGGCCATGGGAGGATATAAGTATGGACTTTGTTCTTAGTTTTCCAAGGACACAAAGAGGGAATGATTCAGTATTTGTGGTAGTTGATAGGTTTTCAAAGATGGCACATTTCATCCCATGCCAGAAGACCCATGATGCAGTCCACATTGGTGACTTGTTCTTCAAAGAGGTGGTGAGGCTACATGGTTTGCTAAAGAGTATAGTCTCCGATCGTGACACAAATTTTTTTTGGTACTTTTAGAGGACCTTGTGGAAAAAGTTGAAGACAGAGTTGAAGTTCAATTCTGCACACCATCCACAAACTGATGGGCAGACTAAGGTTGTCAATAGAAGTTTGGGTAACCTATTGAGATGCTTGGTAAGAGATAAACCCAAGGGATGGGACTTGATCTTACCCTAGACATAATTTTCTTACAACAATTATGTCAATAGAAGTACTGGTAGATCACCATTCCAGATTGTGTATGGAGGAAATCCCAGGACTGCTCCAGAATCAAGGAAGATGGACCAAGAGAAGAAGACAAGTGCCAAAGCCAAAGACTTTGCAAAGAACATCAAGAATATACATGAGAAGGTAAGAGAACATATTAACAAGATGAATATGCAGTATAAGGCTAAGGCATATCAAAAGAGGAGGTATAAGGAGTTTCAGACTGGTAATGAAGTGATGGTCCACTTGAGGAAAGAAAGGTTTCCAGTGGGAACCTACAAAAAATTGAAGATGAAGAAGTTTGGTCCCTGTAAAGTTATGAAGATACATGAATCATGGAATGCATATGAGGTAGAATTGCTAGATGGAGTCAATATTTTCCATGTGTTTAATATTTTAGATTTGATAGAGTATCATGAAGGTGGCGCAGAGGAAGTGCCAACAATGGAACAGTGTGGCATTCAAACACCTACTTCAGAGAAGGAGGAGATTAAAGAAAACTTAGATAGTCATGTGGGAAGGAGTACATGAAACATGTAGTATGAAGAATATCTAGTGAAGTGGAGAGGAAGGCCTGTGGAAGATTCATCTTGGTTGTCTAAGGTAGAGGTTGACTATTTGGGTTTTCCTCAACCATCTGAGATGTGATGGGGTCACTACTCAAATTACCCTGGGTGTCTGATGCAGGAGAATCTAGTGGTGTGACGTAAATCTTACATTACCCAAAAATATGATTTCCCTTTATGTTCCTTTTATTTATTTTTTGTAGATATTTTTGCATTTTTGGATACCCTTTTCGTCGAATAAGAGTTCCCAACTTTAATAACTACTTTTCTACTTTTTCTGCTCAACTCCTATTTTTAGCAGGTGTGAATTTGAAGGCCTGGGAAGAAAAAAATTCATGGGAAGGTTTATGATGGAAAAATAAGCACTTTGGTGAAAGAATCAGGTCAAGATCATTCACGGTTTGAAGTTATTCAAGTTCTAGTTTCTACTTTTTCCCCTGAAAAACCTTCTGAGTCCAGTTTGAGGCACTAAACAGTCCCGTACGGCCCCAAGAAACATTAGAACTGATGGAGCAGGTTCTTAGCACGTTCTTCACTCTAAGACCTTTCTGAAAATGTAAATGGTTTGAAAAACAAAGTCCCGGATCAAAAGTTATGGCTTCCGGAAGTTGGCTGGTTTTTGGAAAATTGCCAATTTTTGAATTAGGACTCAATGTTTGAATTTCAAATTGTAATTTTTGGTGCCAAACCTCCAAAACTCTTATCTCAAATATTTTTTTTGGCTTCAAACTGAAAAGGGGCTATTTATTGGCTAGTTTCTAATTTTTGGATAGTTTTTTGGGAAAAAGAGTTTGCATGCTGCGAAAGGGGAACTTATGTATTTTTTTTGTAATTTCTAAAACTTTTGTAGTTTACATGTATCGCAGAGCTCGAGGATTTGGGATCCTCTATATGTAAGATTTCCATTATTGAATAATAATAAAGTTTTCTATTTGTGTGCATTATTTATGTGTCTCAGGTTTGCTCCCTCATTAGTTCAGATTCTCTATTCTCTTTGTTAAAATTAGGCCCACATGACCATTGGTGTTTCGTTGGTTCCAAATTTTTACCCAAATTTGATCATAAAGAAGATCTATAGTTGAAAAATATTCAAACGATACCTATTCGTAACTGACTACAATACCAACCTACAACATCGTAGGTAGTTTACGCATTGCCTGTGGGGTTGTAGTTTAATGAATTCCTATAACACCGCCTACCTCCAAACATTGTATCGAGGGATGGAGGTTATCCCACAACACCACAATACTACCAAATAACCACCATGGTGGTGTGGTTCCCTACAATACTGCAAGCTTATTAGATGAGCACCATGGAGGTGTTGGTTCCCTGCAATACCGTGAGCCTATTAGATGACCACCACAGGGGTGCGGTAAAGACAATTTTTTGATCTGTAATGATAATCGATATCAAAAAAGGTTTATTCTTGTCATATTTGATTGACATCAAAGTTCTATGAGGTTGAGAAACCCCTATGAATACTAAACCAGATGAAATCAAAACTAGAAAGTAAACTTGAAAATATTTTTGGGTGATGCGGATAGCTTGTTTGATCAAGAAGCTCCTACATTAGACACATTGGGTAGAAATATTGTGAGCATAGGCTCACAATGGTGGAGTTGAGTGATAGAACCATTTTAAGATATTGTAAACAATCTGCAGTGAACTCCATTATTGTACCAAGTGCTGAAAATCAACCTTTCTTTCATCTTTTCTAGCATTGTGTCAGAACACGCACCACTTATCTCCAACAACACCACATCTTCCTCCTTTTCCCTCTCATGGACTCATGTCCACCAAAGCTCAACCTCCTCTACCAAATGTTTTTCACACTCCTCCCCTCTTTCATGGATTCCAACCCACCTCTGACCATCCACCTCCACCAAAACCCTATGACATCCTCCACAATTTATACTAACAAATATGCAACATATATAACACACTCTAGTCTTCTACCCAAATCACTTTTTTCTACTACATCTAAAAAAAATAAAATCACATAACTGATTTACCTCATTCGCGTTTATAGGTGCAACATGGAACTTCACTACAATTCCTTCCATATCCTCATCAGCTGCAATTTCTCATTCCTCTCTCTTTGTTGAGACCTCTTCACTACTAACCTATATCCTTTCTTCTTCTCTCTTCATTGCTTCCTCAAGGAATTTATTTACTGCAACTTCTTCCATAGGGGCTACTCTCTCATATTTCTCCATCCAACTTAGGTTCCAATACTCTTTTATGAGGTCCTTAATCTTCATCTCAATCTTCTTCACCACTTTTTTCTCACTCTTTCCAACACACTATCCTACTTCTTCTTGAACCATCTTTCACTCTTATTCACAAACTATCTATCCAAACTTCCCTAAATTTTCATCCTCCACTTTCTCCCAATATTGCTCCCAAAAAAAGTATCTGCATTGGTCTCCTCACGACCCAACCCATCTTCCATAACTCACACTCTCTGCATCTCCATGGTTTGTTCCTCTTAGTTCTCAACTATTTAGGACTCCACACTCACTTACAACAATCATCTCAAAATCCATAGATAATTCTACCACTTCGTGCATTCTCCTCTACCCAATAGGATTTTGGAAGAGGCACCCTCATGATCTCTTCTATCCACTTCCTCTTAGTGGAAGAGATTTGTAGACCTTCTACCTAGCCTCATCTATGTTAGAGGATAGTGAACATGATTCCCATGGAAACAATGGCCTCTCAAGGCTTCTTCACTCTTCACAAACTCTTCACCCACTATCTCGGTGGATACTCTCCATGCTCAAGGTTACCTGCTCTGATACTAATTCATGCAACAAGGTACTCCCCTCTATAGCCACTCAAATTCTAAACATAAAATGGAACTCATAGCATAGCACCATGACTTAACTTAATGGGAAAATAATAATTCTATTAATTCAAAAAAAAATGACATTACAATAGATGGTCGTTCATGGCCTTATCCTTCTTGGCATCCAGCTTATTCCTTTTCCCATTCTTCAAGAACAACTTCTAACATCTTTCCTTTCACATAGGAAATCTTCTACTCAGTCATTGCTAATTCCCCATCTCCATTATGCCCAAGTTCGCTCCTCGCCATTTTTTTTGGCCCTCTCCTTCTTCCTCTTTGCTCCCTACCTTCCCCCTTGTTCTTCTCCACTCTCTCTACTAAAATTAGACCCACATGACCATTGGTGTCCACCTTTGATCATAGAGAATATCTACGGTAGGAAAATCATCTCACCATACCTATTCATAAATGACTACAATACCAACCCACACACTGTAGGTGGTTTACATGTTGACCGTGAGGTTGTGGTTTAATGAATTCCCAAAACACCACCCACCTCCAAACATTGTATCGTGGAATAGTTGTTATACCGCAACACTACAAGCCTACTAGATGACCACCATGGGGGGGCAGTTCCCTACAATACCACAAGCTTATCAGATGACCACTGTGGGAGAATGGTTTCCTTGCAATACCGTGAGCCTACCAGATGACCACGGCCATAGGGGCATGGTAAAGACACTTTTTGATTTGTAACAATAATCGATATGAGATAAGGTTGATTCTTATCATACTTGATTGACATTGAAGTTTTGTGAGGTAGAGAAATTCCTATGAACACCAAACCAAATAAAATCAAAATTGGAAAGAAAACTTGAAAATGTTTTTGGGTGATACGGATAGCTTGTTCGCTCGAGATGCTCTTGCATCACAAAAGCACATATGACCACCAAATATTTCTACACCAATTGAAACATGCAAGTGTAAAAAATTAAAGAAAGGGTTCCATCAATGATGTCTCAACCTCTGTATGGCAAATGGTAAAATTATTGTTCACTAATAAATTTCAAAATGTCTCTTTGATTCTAAGGGTTTGAGTTCAATTGATTAAAATGTTGTGTTCTCATCATGGGGGGGCATGTGCAGGATCATGGTATGCCAAACAGGCCCTTAAGTGGCAAAAAATTCAGAAAAATCAGTGTTAGGCAACTTGACGTAAATATTTGAATAAGTTATCTATATTATTTCAAAAATATGTAAGAATAGAATTTGTAGAAAATTGAATTTAGTTTCTAAAATACTAGGTTTATTTAAAAATAAATAAAATCTATTTGGTGAAAATTTGAAATTTCAATGCAGAGTACTTAAATTTCGGGAAAAATAAGAAGTAGGTGTCCGTCTCAAACCCAACCATAATAAAATGATAATATTTTTTAAGATTTTATATATAAGTATAGGACTCATGTCCGGATGTGATGCATATTTTTGTAATTTTTTCCAAGTAAATAATTAATTATGAATTTTTATTACAACTTTTAGAAAATATAAAAACTCGTCTGTCTAACCACCTTAACTTGGTCAAAAATTCATGAAATTTAATTTTTCTTTTTAATCCTATAGTATGTAAAGCATAGAATGTGATGCATGTTTTGGATTCAAAAATATGATACCGTTTGAAAGTTATAGATGTTTTTCAATCAGCCTATCGATCAAGACTTTAGTTGTAATTCTAATAGAAAATGAATAATAATTACTTATTAAATTCAAATTAAATCATAATTTATATTTTTGGAAAACTGAGAATCTCCTCTAAAAACCCTTTTCGTTTCATTAATTTTGGGTGAAAAAAAAGTCGTCAGCCACATACCCTACAAATATTGCCACTTTTTGGCATACCATGATCCTGCACATACCCGGGGATTGAAGTTCTAATCAACAAAGGGATATTTAATGTGGAATTATAGGTTGTGGCTCTTGGTAACTAGTTCCTTACATGATCCACACTTGTAAACATATTCACAATATTAAATTTCCCCTTCAAAGTGTGAAAGCCACTGGATGAGGAAAAAATCCAACAAATGGAATAGTTTGAAGTGTTTTTCAAACATTTACAACCCTTTAAGAGTTTGAGGGTCCTTTGTGTCATTATTTGTTGAAATTATCCTTATGCATATTAGGACCTAGGGCAACCGTGTTGCTATGTGATAAGGTATACATTTATACATTTCATTGATTGCATACAATGATGTGTAGGTGCATAAGAGAGGGGCCCATAGTTGGTGACAAGGAATTTAAGTCAACCAAGAGAATATTGTAGGGCCAATATACTTGCTTTGATTAAACAATAATTTTTTGGACCATACATCACATATTACACTTGTACCAATTGACTCATAAAAATGTAGAAATTGTAAGAGTGCCAACACATTTAACAAATATGGGGGGAATAGGATGAAAAGGGGATAAATGGTCTCTATGGAATCTTGAAACTAGAAGATCTCTACAACACAAACAACTTAGTATACCATTAAATAATAATCTTAATCGTTCATCACTTTTTATCATAGTTTTTATTGAACTTTAGAACTAAAAGATCATATATAATCTATCATAGCTTCAATTATGAAGCCTTTCTATAAATAATACTTGAATATATATTCATAGATGAAAGAAGGAAGGAAACAAAGGTATGGTCAAAATGTTGATAAGAAACATAATGAGGTCCATTGAAAATAAATATAAAATTGGGTATAAACATAAGACTTATGGGCAAACATGAGGCCGTGAAATTCACATTTTTAAGCATAGTTTACATTGTATTATTCATTAAAATTTAACAATATATTAGTAATTACTGAAATAATTATTATTAATAAAATTTGATATTCAAATATTAAAATTAATTTTAAAAACTGGTAAAATCTTATAAATACCTTAAATAAAATATTATTAGTATATTCCGAGGCAAAATATATATTAAAGTAAAATATTTATTGAAACTGTCAAAGAATAATACTTGTGGAATGGATAAATTGGAGCCGAGTGATCAAAGAATAATATTTCCCTCTGTCCATCACATGTTCCTAGAAACAATGCAAGAATAAACGTCTCCAACGAGAAGATTTGGATAACTTAGTCTTGTATAAAAATGCTCATGGATTAAATCTTTTTGCATCCACAGAATACATTATATCCGAAGATTTGACAATATTTAAGCTTCACATAAATCGAATTCTAACAAACAACGCTCCAAGCAATTTTCATCAGGCTGTCCGCTATCTTTTAGGAGTATCAAAAGGCTCAAATAGTAAGGAGATTGATGAAAGATAGAGGAATTAAAAAGGTACCTTAACAAAGCAATTTTCATCAGGCTGTCCGCTATCTTTTTGCACTGCTTCAACTCCTCTTGGTCATCTTCCTTTCTGGTACTATTCATTCTTCTTTCTAAACTTAAAAGAAATATACACAGTAAGATTATATAAACTGATGAGTATATTGTAAAGGATTACAAGTGGGCGATGCGGATTTGTGTTAGAAATTCAGCAGTACTTTTAAGGGGCCATACATCAGTTCCTATGGTTGCGCTCGTACGTGCAGATTAAATGAAAATGCATATGATGGAGTTTTCCATTGGTGCTCAAGGTGACTGGCTTGTTTTTGCCAATATCAATGCAAATACGTATTTAGGACTAACGTCATTTGAGGGGAATGACATTTGAAATAAATAAATAAATAATGATACAATATGGAATACTTTACCCCTGAGAAGATAATATGTGTGTCTTTGGATAGAAGAATGGATGGCTTAGTTATTTGTCAATTTGAAATATTTTGGATTAAAATAGGATAATGTGTTATTTTTAAATATTTGATTTTTTTTTTAATTTAGTTTTTGTTTAGTATTTGTTGATTTTTTTAAAGATAATATCTATCTTAATGGGAAAGAGATTGTTATGATCATGATAGCCACGTTGAGAAAATGGATCTATGCAAGATATTACGTTTACTACATATTTTCTTTTGATCTTGCAACTTTAGATTCTTGTTATAATTAAATAATTAGATGTTTCCCTATTTAGTCAAAGAAAGCATTTTTTCAAGAGTTCCTTCACAAATGAAATGGAATTTCATCAGTTTTTAAGCATAATGAACTTTTATATATGGTTGTGGAGGACTTTAGTTGACATAGAGCATCTTGGAGAAAATACATTCTTGTGTACTCCCATTAAAGGGCATTGGTTTTAAATTTTTGGTGAAATAATTATTTTTTGTAGGGCATGGGATCATCAAACACCCCTATCAACTCAAAACTTTCTATGATAAACACTACAATTCCATGGTGATCACAAGAAATACTATGATAAAAGTATAATTACCCTAATCAAAACACAATCTCCCCATGATAGAATTGGAAAATTCATAATAGCCCAAGGAAGTGTTGGAATTTCAAGGATTTAATCTACTCATTTTAAATTCTTCATTATGGTTTGTTTTTAAACACCAAGCAGAGGTGAAGGTTTCTATATTAAAAAATTATGGATGTAACCAAAAGGTGAGAATTCACAGTTTCCTCTTGAAGAAAGGGTTTTGTAATTTCTTGTCACTACTTAGTAGGATTCTTGGAGTTGCACTTTGTAGGTTGTATGAGCTAATTTTCATGAACGGGTAGCTTGTTAGGTCATGTTTTGAACTCATTATGTATATATTGACTAGTAAATAATAGAGCTCTAATGATTTTTTCTTATGTTGCTAGAGTTATTCACCTAGTTAAGGTTTTCTAGGTAAAAATTATTGTTACACTCACCGTGTAATACAATTTTATTATTGTTAATTAATGTTTCTATTTTCTTTATGCTAATATATGAATGAAAACACATGTATGTTAAGTGCCCAATAGTTTAGCCCCTCCTAAGTGCCCAACTTTTCACAGATTGGAGTAATTCAAATTTATAGTTTGGACCTCCCCTTAATTTCTTGATGTTTCGAAGTGTATGTACACCAAGATGAGGGGAAAATTGTTAAAATCCATTTTAAAGAAAAAATGTAAAATAACACAAGTGCATTATAATGCACTCACATTATAATGTGCAAGTGTTATGATTTGGGATGGTTCAAAAACACAAAACCAAGTGTATTATATTATTCTGTTATATTTTCCTAAAAATATAAAAAATAATCTCTTTTATGAACTTATAATGCATGCACATTATAATTCACAAATGTTTCATTTGAATTTTCTTTTAAATCCCACCCTTAGGCTTGGATTTAGTTTGGATATCCAACCCAAGGGGTAGTGACTCAATGTATGGTGCTCAAAGATGTGTTTTTCATTAAACACAAAAAAAAAATAGTGTTCTCTCCCATAAATTTTACACATTTTAAGAAAATATCATAATAATATTAAAAACTCTCTCACCTTTCTAACTATGTATTTTTTTCTACATTTCCAATACATTAAGGCTTTGACTTTCAATTTCTCTTTCTAGCATGTTAATTTTTCTATAAAAACCTAGGTATAACCTTTTTGTTGTCATTTTTTGTCTAGTCATTCAAATTTATAACAAATTATATTTTTTTATTGTAGACTTCATTATATACACATTCAAAAAAAAAATTCTATAGTGTAGTAAAATGCATACCCTTTCATTTTCACACTTGTTTGGTCTCACCTTGATTTATTTATGCTTCTTTATGGCTTAATTGGTCCTATTTTGCATCCACAAGCCCAATAAACTATATATTTTTATGGAAAATCTCAACAAAAATCAAAAGATAAAATGATCATTTAATGATTCTATTTGTGTGTCCCTACTTTGTGGAGTGTTACTAAAACTCCACCTAGGTTTTCTTCGTCCTCCATGGGTCTTGGGACCCTAATTTTTAATGTATCTAAAAAGGTTTTTTGGAGTTTGTGCCCCGAGATTTGAGCCTTGGGACTAAGACACCACCTAGAGTTTCTTAGTCCTTCTTGGCTTATTTTCAAGATTCAATTTCAAATTTTGGTAGGATTTTTCCTCCTTTCATTAATATTTTCCTATGTCGGCTTGTTGTGGTGTAATTTCAGGATATTAAGCATGAATAAGTATAAATACAAGGTTCCTCAACTCATTTTCATAACAAGCATTCAAGAGAAATTCTCCAAGCATTTGTCCAACCAACATCAAGATTCAAGCATCATATCAAAGAGCTTATTGCATCATGTGTGATGTTGTGCTAACATTTGTGATGTAGGGTTTTGATTCAAGCAAGAAATTCAAGAAAGATTCATCAAGCATTCCTTTGATTCAAGATCCATATCTATTGTAGCCATTTCACACAAGTTTGCAAACTTTGCAACAAAGGTTTGATTTAGGCTAAAGACTTGAAGATCGTTTGGAGTGCAAAGTTGCATTGCAAGGTTGTCATCTTCATGGAAACATGCCTATAGGCCAAATCCAAAAGTTTCAGAACTTGAGATTGAAGGAGAAGCAAGTGAAGACCTTGGAGCTCAGGACCACATTTAGAGTTTTAAAAAGTTCAAAGCGAGACTAATATACCACCTTGGGCATCTTAGTCCTCTAAAGAATATTTTGTAGATATTCTTTCGGATCCTATTCCAACATCTAAAGACTATGCATCTTCCCTGGAAAACAACAGCGAGACTAATACGCCACCTAGGCCATCTTTACCCTCCCTGGCATATTTAGGTAGCTTCTTTGCATTTCTGTAATCCTCACAACATCTCCAAAATCTGAGGTAAACACATTGTAACTTCCTATTGCATAATTGAATCATTTTCATTCTTCATTTAGCTTGCATTATTAGATTTTGTGAGTTGAATTCTTGGTGGTGAACCCCTAAAAGCTGAAAAATCCTCCTCCTAGGTCCTCTTCAATGAGAATTGACTCACCTTGTGAGTTTGTTAGTCAATACAATTAGAATTCCTAAGACATTATTGAATGGTTATAGGAGAATAATGGTGTTCTATGACCTAGGTTATAAATCATCTCCACTTTCCTATTGTTCATTTTGGTGAACTCGATGCGAATTGAACATTCATTTCCTGATTTGGAGTCCATAAAGGCTCTAGATATATGTTCCATTCATTCTTTCATTGCATCTTCTATTAGTGAAAGAGCATATAGGTTGCACTTTTTCTTTGGAGCATCATTTTATCTCATTTAAAAACTAAAAATTGCATTGTTTATTTAATCTTAATTCCATTTAGGAACATTATTATTATATTCAAAATTGAAAACATTGCATTCACTTTTGCATCCAATTTCTTGTCACTGGTTACTTTTTCTTGCATTCATTCACACAATTTTTTGTTTCCAAACATTATATCCCTATGTAGGAAATCTAAAAAAATTGTAAACAACTTAGAATTTGTTGTTTTTCTATAAAAAACCTCCCCTAGGACAAAAATTCCCTTCTTGGTGTCTTAATCTATCTCTAGGTTCTTATCTCAGAATCCTATTTGAGTTGATTGCATTCTATTTCAATTTTTGGAACCCTCAAATTCCTTCAGTAGGACCAAGAAGCCCTTACTGGTGTCTTAGTCTCTGTTGAGTTTGAAGTTGTAGTTTCTAGGGTTAAATCTACTTTTATGTGCTTTTTTTTGCTGCCATTAGTTACCTATTTCAATAGATTGACTTTCTATTTCATGCATTTTACTAAAACTAGCTTAAAGTGCTTCATTTCATGCATTGCTCAATTCCAAATTTGCATTTATAACATTTCATTTTCAAATCATTGCATAGTGTAATTAGAAAATTATCTTATTTGAAAATTAAAAATTTCATTTCCTTTCAAGTCTTTACATTGCATTTTTAGTTTGCATAAATTTCTTTTCAAAAATGTTAGTTTTGGTCTTCTCCAAGTCTGCAAAGAAAAAGTTAGTCAATAAGCATATTAGTCATTCATTAAATGCATGCCCTAGTAATGAGAGTCTCTTAGTGAAAGAGAATGAAAATGTCAATGTTTTCCATAAACTTACCCCCACTCTGATCTCTCCTATTTGTGAGGATGGTGTGGTAGAAGAGAATACAACTGATAGATAACCATGATGCTCATAATTTTACTTCTCTCAATACCTCTCCTTTTAGTGATGAAGGTATCTTGGTGAAAGAAGGTACAATCATTGAGAATCATGAAGGTCTTGTTTTCCCTTCTCCTCATTCCCCTTTGGAAGATAGTATAAAAATAGAAGATGAATTCATTGCTACCACTTTACAAGAAAGTCTCCATTCATCTCCCAATGCCTCCCCTATTTGTGAAAGTTCTTTAGTGAATAAGGATACACTTGTGAATGATCATGAAAAATGTATTGGTGAGTAGGATATCTTCATACCAAGAGATTCAATGATTGAGGGTGATACCATTATATATCTCCTTCCTAATGATCCTAACATTTGGAAGGGTCCATTTGAAGAAGAGGATCCAATCATTGGCACATATGAAAAATCATAGTTATCCTTCCCTTGATGTCTCCCCTATTTGTGATGAAGTTTCTTTACAACATCTAAACATGAAATGTGATGAACCTCTTGTTTGTCACTTTCCTAAAAGCTCTCCTACTAGGGTAGAAACTATGGCACAAGAGAATGAGACCTTAGAGAAAAAGGATAAATTCATGAACAATCATAACAATCAAATAGAGCCTTCTCCTAATATCCTCACTATTGATGAACAAGACAATTCAACCATTGATAACTCCCTTAAATGCAATGAAGTCATTTTAGAAGAACCAACCCTTGAATATCGAGAACATTTGGTTTGTAGTTCTCCTAAAAAACTCACCTACTAGGGAAGATATAATGTTGGAAGAAAATGAGAACATTGACAATAGTAATTCCTTAGATAAAGATGGTGAAGTGACATTCGATCATAATGATAAGACTTCTGAGGTTATGCACATTAGATATCCCTTCGAGTACTCTCCCAAGCCTAAACTTATCATTTATCCACCCTCTCATAAACCACAAGTTCAAAAAAAACCTATCCTTATCCTTGAACCACCTGAGAACAATGTTTTGCAGCAACCAAGTTATAATACCATTACTCATACATACAACACTAGGAACAATCAGCAACCAAGAGAAACACCTTCAACATCCCTACCATTTCCTAATCCTATCTTGCCTAGTGCCCCTCATTTTCCTTCACAAAGTCGAAAGGAGTATGATCTTGTTGAAAAAATTAAGAATACTCCCACAAAGATGTTCCTTTGGGACCTGATTTAGAATTCACCTAACTCCCACACTATGCTTCAAAATTCCTTACAACAAGTTCCTATCCTTTCTAATGCACAACCAAATGATAGAGCAACCATGATTGAAGGAATAAATATTGATATTATTTTCCACCAAAGTGAGCTCCCTACTTTGGAAGTGCAAAGACAATATGATGCTTCCATGATCATAGCTCAATATAATACCAAAGGGATAAAGCGCACCCTTTTTGACAATAGCTCAGCCATAAATGTGTGTAGTGCAATCCTTTTGTATAAACTTTGTGTTGATAAATTAAAAATTCAACCTGACTCCTTATCTATTAAGGATTTGATAATGTGGTAAATAAATTGTTTGGAGTGATAACTTTACCTATTACAATTGAAAAGGCTACCTCACAAACCCCTATTCATGTTATGCCTCACGATCTGTCGTATAATCTCCTTTTAGGTAGACTATGGATTCATGAGATGCAAGTGGTGCCTTCTACAGTTCATCGTGAAATGAAGCATTTCTACAAAGACAAAGTGTACACATTGGATGCTGATAATGAGCCTTACAGTGTCTTCCAACTTGAAAAAAACATTTAGATAACCCCTTGAAAACATTAACACCAAACACACAAGTGAAACCCGTGCAATAGGAAAACAAAGAAATATGCATTGAAGAAGTCATGAAGCTATTAGAAGATGATTCACGTTCCTTAAATTTCAAACATACATTCATGGGAGAATATAAGATCATAAACAAAGATTCCAACAAGGGAAAAGAAACAATGGTAATGTCAACATAAAATTTAGATTACCCTTCAAAAGCATCCACCTCAACCACTTTAGGGGTATGTGCAGGATCATCATGGAAAAACTAGGCCCTTAAGTGGCAAAAAAATTAGAAAAATCAGAGTTAAGCAACTTTATGTAAAAATATGATTAAGTTATCTATATTATTTATAAAATATGTAAGAATAGAATTTGTAGCAAATTGAATGTAGTTTCTAAACTACTAGGTTTGTTTAAAAAAATTTCTATTTGGTGAAAATTCAAAATTTCAATGCAGTAGTACTTAAATTTCAGGGAAAAAATATGAAGTAGGTGTTTGTCTGACCACCCTAACCACAATAAAATGATAATATTTTTTCTAAGATTTTAGATATAAGTAGAGGACTCATGTCCTAATGTGAGGCATATTTTTTTGTAATTTTTTTCCAAGTAAATAACTAATTATGAATTTTTGATTACAAATTTTAAAAAATATAAAAAAATCATATGTTTGACTAGCTTAACTTGGTCAAAACTTCATGAAATTCAATTTTCCACTTTTTAATCCTATAGTATGCGAAGCATAGAATGTGACACATGTTTTGGATTCAAAAAATGTGATACCATTTGAAAGCTATAGATTTTTTTCAATCTATCTATCAATTAGGACTTTAGTCATAATTTGAATAGAAAATGAATAATAATTACTTATTAAATTAAAATTAAAGTATAATATATATTGCTGGAAAGCTAAGAATCTCCTTTATAGACCCTTTTTGTTTCATCAATTTTGGGTAAAAAAAAGGTTGTTAGCCACATACCCATCATATTGCCACTTTTTGTCCCCTCATGGTCCTACACATACCCTTAGAAAAAAAGACAACAAATTACACAACAAAATTTGATGAACTTAATCATGAGCAACCACTGAATCCAAAAGAAATGGAAAGGATTTATGGAAAATTTTATGAATTTATGAAACAACTTGGTTATAGTGGAAAAGGATGTGGTGCTCGAGAACATGGTATACATATCCCCATAGAGCCTCACATGCAAGAAAATACTAGTGGTCTTGGTGATTCTCCCTCAAAAGAAACAAATAAGTGTTCACTTAATATCAACACTATCACAAAACATCCCTCTAAGCCGACTTTAATAGTAGTGCATCCTGAGTTGATAGACACTAGTGGTATTTATCCTTTGCAAGAAATGAAACAAACAAAAATATATTCACTTAATGTCAATGTCATCATGCAAAACACTAATGATTTTAATTTGTAAGATTTTACACCTTCCTTTAAAGAAGAATACAAAATATCGCAACCCAAAGAGTCTTTTGTAAGTAAGCAATATCTTTGTCGCAAAAAGGGACATAGTTTACTTTTGATCAAGAAAACTTATCTTGTTGAGAGTTTGTAGACTTTAGAACATGGGTTTTATTTTGGTTGAAGACTTGAAGATCATTTGGAGTGCAAAGTTGAAAAGTTCCAAAGTTGCATTGCAAGTTTGTCATCTTCACAGAAACTTACCTACAAGCTGAATCCGAAAGTTTCAGAACCTCGAATTGGAGGAGAAGCAAGTACAGACCTTGGAGCTCAAGAAAAAATTCAAAGTTTTCAAAAATTTAGAGTGGGATTAATGCACCACCTTGGTCATCTTAGTCCTCTCGAGCATATTTTGTAGACATTCTTTCAGATCTTGTTTTGGCATTTGAAAACTACGCATCTACCCTGAAAAATAGAAACATGACTAATACACCACCTAGGTTGTCTTTATCCTCCCTAGAATATTTGGGAAGCTTCCTTGCATTTTTTTAATCCTCACAACATCTCCACACTTCCCAAATACACACATCCTAACTTCCTATTGCATAATTTCATCATTTGCATTCTTCATTTAACTTGCATTGTTAGATTTTATGAGTTGAATGCTTGGTGGTGAACCCATAAATTTTGAAAAAGCTTCCTCCTAGGTCCTCCTCATTGAGAATTGACTCACCTTGTGAGGTTTTTAGTCAATCCATTTTGTATTCCTATGACATTATTAAATGATAATAGGAGAATAGTGGTGTTCTATGACCTAGGTTATAAAGCATCTCCATTTTCCTATTGTTCATTTTCAATTAATTCTCTCAATTTAGGAGGGGTGTGCTAATTTTTTTATTTTTCATGATATTTCCATTTAAAAAATTACTAAGAGGTCATTTATTAAATACAAAATAGCAAAAAATTATTCATAAACTATGCTCTAGCAAAATTTTCACCAAAGATATTTTTGAAATACTTTTTAAAAGTTAAGATTTTAGGGGGGTCATACCTAGTGCTATTTTATATTTTTCTAACAAAAATAGGACTATGTTGTGTGTTTCTCTTATTTACATCTCTTAATCTCCACCATTTGAAAAATGTGAGTAGTTTTCAATCTATATTGTAATCAGTAGTAATATATTTCTTGCCAAATATTTAAATTTGGAATATGGGTATCTTGAATTTCTCATCCAAGACTATATTTTAATAGTTCTTGGAAAATAGTGGTCATATTAACCTAATTCTGACACCCCCCTCATTTACATGTATATATATGTAAAATTCAATTCAAACTATTTTCTTTCTTTCATCCCATTTTATTTCTTATTGGGAAACTCTATTTTGAGATATAGCCTATGGTTTATTTACATTGCTATAATTTAGAATCTCTTCATATATTTTATTTTTTCATGTCTCTAGAAGGCTATAAATTATCTTAGTTGTCATGCAAAAGATATAAATTATATATTTTATCTTAGTGAGAAAGTTAACATGGTTACCTCTACATATTTTTAAATCTAGGATCATAGGGAAAGAACATGGCAGTATAATTACAACACTTAAAATATCTCCTAAAATACTATTGGAGTGCTTCATGTTCAATTATTAGAGTTTTTCATAGTGGTAATACAAAAAAATTGTCATCAACTCCCCATTGATGGAGCCTATAAAACTTTTAAATATACCTATCATTCCATCCTATTTAATAAAGGGCCTAAATTCCATCACTATGGAGAATATTTGGAATAGGTGTAGAGTGAAAAAGGTGTTAGAGTAATAAAGTCAAAAGGAAATATTAGAGTTATCTTATCTATATAAATTTGAGAAACATTATAGATCAAAAACACATAACTAGATTGAAAGAACTTATAGAATAACCATAGAAGTGATAGATCTATTAATATAATTTTGAAAAACTATTTTAATTAAATTCCATTCTTAAAACCACCAAAACCAAGGTATTATTAGTAACAAAATAATTATGATACAATATTAAGCTTCAAGCGTTGACATGTAGATAAAAATCAAATCAAGTAGGAATCCGTGCAATATATAACATTAATTAGTAGTGAAAAACCTTCATTGCATTTCGCATGAGGCTAATCCAAAAATAAATGAGTCCCAAACATTTGAATCAATGATCCTTGGATCTCCTCATTAAGCAACCCAAAACCTTTCGTGCTTAGACCAAGATTCATTGAATGTGCACATATATTTCATAGATCAAAATACATTAAATAGATTAGATGCATAAATATTCAAATGTACAAGAAATACTCAAATATAAATGAAATGCCTCATAGAAATATTAAATACATCTTAATGGTGAATCATGCCTCCTGTCTGCCTCCTACAATGAGTTAACAACTAAGCTCTTATAGCTCTTGTTTATAGATTGGACATCTAAACTAAATAGCCATTCAATCATCATGAAGGTGCATTTAACTTGTCAACCCAAGGAAGTGAACTTGAAATGGGCTAGGAAAGTATGTGCACTAGGAACTCAATGTAGCCATTTTCATTCTACAACTAAGAAAGAAACAATGCTAAAAGTAAATTGCTTGGAAAGGAATGACGTAAATGCTAATCATCAACCGACAACCATACTAAGCTAGAATGCATAACAAAGATGAAAATTTGAGCAAACAAACAGGACGCTACTATGTCTAATTTGGTTGCAGGAATAGTAATAGAATGGAATTCTAGTGGTTGCAGGAATAGTAAATGCTAGATTATTAACTAAGTACTAAACATAAAGTAATACTAAACTAATACTAAACTAAAGGATGTATTACTCACCAAGTGGGCCCCTTGGATAAGTATCCTCTAAAACTAAGGAGAACTCAAATGCTCAAACTCATAACTTTATTTCATTCACTGTAAATTGTGATTATAAAAGAGTAATATACCTGTATTATTGAAACTAAAGAATGAAAGTACAATATCAAATCATCCAACCTCTAGAGAGGGAGCATCCAGTCCTTTTTTATACTATCAACTAAACAAGGAAGTCAACTCCACAAACTGGGAGAATTCCTATTTAGGGAAAGCAGGGAAAGTGGAGCGGCAATGGCTATGCATGCATGTAATCTAGTTAGACATGTAGGTCCAAACGCAAGTTTAGCAAAACAATAATGCCTGTGCTGCTCAACAACATTAAAGTCCACTACAAGGTAGTTACTTTTGGTTTGCATGGGGAATCTCCTATCATTGAACTCCTTTGACCTTTGAATGATTCCATGGCTGAATGTTATGGTGCATGCCTAGCTAGTGGTGTCTTCCTCAATTTAGCATCTCAAGTTAAATCTACATGGAAATATTAGTATGCACAATAATTTCATATCTATACCACCTCAAAGAACATTCATTAACCATGTATGAAAAATTAATATGGATAGTCCATATAATATGTCATCATCATTAAAAGTTTGCAGAAATAAGATTAAGCCCAATGTCAATAGTTCTGAGGAAATATCATAAAAAGTATCAACATTTAATCATCAAGGTCCATGATATCTTTACCAAATAAACCTTAAGTTCTACCCAAAACTATACCATAAACTAGGCGCATCACCTCCTAGTCAAGTAATTCTTAGAGGGACAATTATGCTATGAGTGATGAATAGGGTGCTTAATAAATACACATATATTAGAACATATACATTATTCGAATGTTATAACTTGTACACATAATCTAATATTAGGACATACATAAATTACCTCACATTCTTGATTTTGTTGAGTCAATATATATATATATATATATGTATATCGTGTTCTTGGACTAGGTATCTATATTTATATTTGGATGTTCATGAATCCTTGTACAAACATGAAAATTTTAATACATGTAAGAATTTATTTAGAAAATAACTTCTAGATTATGAATCTATTTCTTTATTTCATCTTGTAGGGTGAAAATTATGTAATCCCTTTATAGATTACAAAACTTGAATTCCAGCCACAATTATGCAAGACTAAATACCTCATATCTGAAAGGGGAGGCGCCCTTCTTACTACTAATAGAACTGAAAGGTAAACTATTCTAGTATGTACACTACACTAATCGGGGGGTGTGCCACAAATCATGATTCTCTCTTTTTTCAGAGAATATGTTTACAATGTTCCACAATTTTATATTTTTGGATGCAATACAACTCTAAATAAAATATAGGTAGTAATTCCAATACTTCTAACTTTTCAAAGTGTATTCTAGGAGTACCAGCTTGATAAAGATGCATAACCAAAAGGTTCATGGAGGCATAAAGTTGTTATGTAGTCTTCAATGATAAATTTCACAATAAAGAAACTAGCAATGCAAATGAAGCATAAAGTCTTCAATAGAATTTATGAATAGGTCCACAAACAACATGAACAACTTTAAGTACAAATCCTCAAAGATAACTCACCAATATTGTTGGTAATTACATGATTTCTTGAGTAAAAGGCATAGCACAAAGTCTACACAAATTATCTTGAAAGCCTCTCAATCTCAATTTATTAAACACTACTAATTCAATCCAATATTAAAGATAAACTTATGAGATTGACATAAGAACATTCACATACATTGAAATTGACCCAACTCAAAGTTTGTATGAAACTCAACATTCTTTATTGATTTGAAAGTAGTTTCACAATAACAACTCATAGTTTCAAAATTCCTTCACAAATGAGCAACACTTCGTTGCATAAGAAAAAAGGTCCATTATACAATGGAAATAGGTCTCTCATATTTATAGATGAGAGAAGAGATATAATCTAGGAAAAAACCTAACTAACAATTGACTTATTCAAAGATGATTTCCATGAATGTAGGACATCAAAATATTAGACTTCATTATTCTGCATTAACTATCTTCCACGAATGTCCCAAAAAGGAGTATTGTGATATCTGAATCAAAGATAACATCCATACTATGTAACATAATAGCACTCGATAGGATAAGATCATTTCTATAGATCATTCAGAGCACAACCTTCTAGATCCCAGATTTTGACATCAATTAAAACAATGCTAAATCATCTCAACAACTTTTGAACAATCTCCCCCTTTGGAATTGATGGAAAAACAACAAAAAATCGAAAAAAAAAAAAACTTTGAAACTCCAAGCGCTCCCCCTTTGTCAAGAAAATCAATACATCTTCTTGTTTTTGTTTTTATCTTCATTTTCTCCCCCTTTTTTCCATCAAAGGAAAAGGTCCAAATATGAACATTTAGGAGATGAAGTAAAAATAACACTTTTCACATGAAAAATATTCTTGTACCTTTCTCTCATAGTTGGGAAAATCCTCTTCCAAATTTTCACTATAGAAACCATTTTGACGAACATATTGTCTAGTAGAGTCAATAGCATAAATGAAGATGACCAATCTGGAGATAGGAACTATCATTCACAATTATCTACATCAGAAAGTATCTCAGAGAGATGGTCCAACCAGACCTCAACAATTTCTTTGATTAACCCAAAAAATTTAACTAATTCTCCCCTCTATCTCTGAGTAAACAATAACTTAGCTTGCAACTCTCCAACTCTTATTCTTGTTTTTCCATCTCTATCTTTGAAGTCAAAAAACTTTCCAATATCATTCAATTAAGATTCAATAGCTTCAATTTTTCTTCTAAAATTATCAACAGCAGTAGGCCACCAGAGACAATACCTATAGATGTTAGACATCTCCTTAATGCATTCTCTTGTCTCACTAATGTGGTTGGATAATTTCTATTTGGATTTGACACACCTTCTCTTAATCATAGCTTGGATCTTATGTCCTTTAGGTCCTTCCCACAAAAACCTTTCTTCAAAAACTTCTACCAAATCATCTGGTAACAAGTTAGAAACAATTGAAATAGTAATACCCTTTTTGAGTAGATAATGAAAAAAAGAATCTTCAATTCTAGGCCTACTTTTCATAGAGCATTCATGCCACATTTCTCCAATATTTTTCATATAACCTTCATCCAACATCAAAAAAACTTTATCTAGATCAAAAGAGTCAGATCTAGGTCAAGGAATATCTTCCTTCTCCTTCCCTTCTAAGATAGTGATGACATCCTTTGTGTTAATTTTCCTCCTTTTATGTTTTAGAGGGGAACCACCAATAACAACCTCTAACTCCTTCTTATGGAAGGAGGAACCCTCCTCAAACTAATTGATAGGAATAGCACTAGACACTATCACACCAAAGCACAAATTCATTTGTAAGGATGAGAAGGAAACTTTGCATGCACTTGCTTTATCTTCCATACATTCTATGTATTTGTGAAATTGATTTCCGATAGGGATGTCGAACTTCCATTTAACATTCTCCTTTGACAATAGCGAGCTCATAAAGTAAAATACTAAACATATGAGAAGAGACCCAAACTAGAAAGGATAACTCTCAACCAAAGACATTCTGACATTCTCAATTAGGTTTTCCATTGTTAAGCTACATAGGTCAAACTATTTATTTTCCTTCATCATCTTATGTGCAAGATACACAAAAATAGTCGAAGTATAACCTTCATGATTTCGGAAATAGATTTTGTAAGTGATATCGTAAGAAACATACCAAGTACTACAGGATTGACAATCCAGGGAAATTCTCCCCATAAATCCATACCTAGGGTACTTACATTCTACAATTCATCAGTATTCAACCCTAGTTCCATTTCCTTCATTTTTTGATGATAAAACTACTCCCTTTAGCCTTAACAGAATACCGCCACTAGATTCTCTATCAATGGATTTCATTGTTGCCCTTATCTTCTTCAATATTTTATCTCTCAATGAAACTTCTTCTTTGTAAACTATGAGAAATGATTTAAAAACTCCACCTTTTATCCTTAATTGCTCATGACCGCAAAAAACTTACATCGATGACACCATCAATTGTATTTTTCTTTTCAATCAACTGGATTAAGCTTCATCATACATCATCAACCAGATCAATCTTAGTCATGTTGAAAACACATCAATATTACTTTGGGGAGGGGGAACTGATAGGATATGCATTAAAAAACTCCCCCTAAGCCAAGGCAATTGGCTCAGATTCTAGAAGATCTTGTACCGGGATCTCGTAGCATAGAAGAGCTCCCCATGCTTGTTTCCTTTTTCTACCAAACAATGATGGTCTACTTCTTAGATTCATCTAATTCTACAATCTTCTTTTTATTTTTAGGCTTTTCTGGAGCAACATATCTATATGTGTTAGCATAATGTTCAGGTTGAATGAACTTGAAACATCTTTGTCTTGACTTAATTGAGTGAACCCTAGATCTGTACTAATTAGCTTTGTGACCATAACCATGGCATAAATAGCAATTACCATGAAAGAGATTATTTATTTCATTCCTTCTAGCTGGATCAAATAACTGATTTCTGTAATGACTTGCTTTGTGACCAAACTTGTGATAGTTAAAGCATTGAGTACTTGGTTCCTTCTTGCCTCTACACTCTATAGCCTTATGTCCAAAATTTTTGCATAGAAAACAATAGCCATTAAATGGTAAGTACCTTTGAGCATTTGGCTGCCTAACTGAATGTCTTTTAGGTGTTCTAGAGTTCCAAAACTTGCTTGTTACAATAGATCTCACTTCCACTTCAACTAATTTATCTTTGCCCTTAGTGTTCTAATTTGAGCTTTCATCGAAGAAGCCAAGTCCTCCCTTATCTTTGTGACATTTACATAGGGACAGGAGTTGATCTAGAATTATGCTACTTTCACATACTCTTGCTTCTGATTTCAGCCTTCTTAACTCTTGATCTAACTTCTCATTTTCTTCTAATTTTTTTTTTTATGGTATCCTTGATATTTTCTTGTGTCTTCTTCCATTCTTCCATTTTCTATTTGATGGTATTTTTGAGACATTCTTTAGTCTTCTTACATTCATCCAACTGTAGTTTTAAATCCACAACACTTTCCTTTGACTCCTTTAATTCTTGACTGACCTCTTTGTGTCTTGCTTTGAATTTTTGGATTTCCTCCCTTAGCTTTGTGATACAAGAATTTGCTTCTTTAAGGTTTTCTTTCAATTCTTCATTTTCAGATTTCATGCTTTCCATATCATCTAACATTATCTTTATTTCTTCCTCAAAGTAATAATCTCTTGCCATATTTTTCAAGTTGCCAAGATCACCTTCAAGAGGTTAAGCTATATCTATAAGGGACCAAGCTCTTATACCAATTTTGAATAGTCTAGATAACTGAGAGGGGGGCTGAATTAGTTATCATAAAACAATTTCATTAATTTAATTAATCTAGAGTAGGCTTATATCAATTAGATTATAATCAACCAGAAATGAACATGAAAACACACAACAACACCATGCACAATGAACACCAAAATTTATATGGAAACCTCAGAAGGGAAAAACCACGAAGAATGTTAATTCTCAATTATAAAGCACTAGTTAAGGTGACACTGGTTAAGGTGATTTTTACAAAGGGATTAGTGCTAAAATGCTCACTACAAGTAAGGCTCGCTGTCAGTGGGCTCACTAACAAAAGTGTACTGATGAAGTTGCATATACATATGCATGAAGTTAGCTCTAGTTTAGAGCACACTATTTTTCTAGAGCATATCCAATCAATAATATTTCACATGCCTTCCTCACACAACCTCTACAAAGAAAATTACTTCATCCTGACACTTTCCTTCAAATTTCTTATTACATAATCCTTCGCATCCTTTTTCTGTTCACACACTCCACTCTTTTTATTTCATTGCACAAAATAAAATTTTACTTATACCATTCCATGCTTTCATAATATCCTAGTCCATCCAAACACAATGTCTTCATAATCTCCTAAGTCAACCAAACACATTTTGAATTTTCTCACCACAAAACATTCCCACGATGGAAGGGAATGAAACACAGAACAATCATAACCTCCTCACTCGAATAAATAGGCTACATGAATGTCCAAATAGAAAGGATAATCAGAGTAATCTTTGAGCACAACATCCAACATCAAAAGATTAAACTTCATTATTTTGCATTAACTATCTTCCATGGATGTCACAGAAAGGAGTACTTCCATATCTAAATCAAAGATAACATCCATACTACGTAACATTAGAGCACTCAATAGGATAGATCATTTATGTATATCAATCAAAGCACAACCTTTGAGATCCCAATTTTTGACATCAATGAGAACAATTTTAAATCATCTCAAAAACTTCTCAACATCTTTAATATCCATATTATTTTCTTTGTTGGGAATGATCCCAACCTACACTAACTCACTCAGTTTCACCTCATTTAATTGTAACCATGATTCAATATTCTATTCCATTTTATTTTTCTCAATAGAAACAGTACTTACTATCTTATCCCACTCTAGATTAATCATGGAAATCTGGGAAATTTTCTCCAATACAATAGTCATTTAGTTCAAACCTTTCTCCATTATCCTATCAAAAAACTCATAAATTGTTTTTCCTTTAGAGTAATACTTTTCCACCTTTTGGACAACTGGAACCCCAATACTCATCATGGCCATTGGTTGCATGTTCTCTGAAGTTCCTATAATTTTCCTCAACACTGATGCATAGTGTTCAACCTTTTCCTTGTACATGTTTTTGGTTTTCTCCATTTTATCAATCCTTTCCATCAAAGGACTTAGAGATACTTGAGCATCCTCTTTGGTGCTTGCATTGGCAACTTTTCCAATTTTAATCCTTGTCATAGTATAATCTTCCATGCTGACTTCACTCTTACCTTGCGGGGGTGTTGCAATATCTACATACTTATGTCCTGATTTATCCACATGCAACCTAGAGTGAATCCTTGGATTCTACTTTCCCTTAGATTTTGGAAGAGTTATCTCCTCAAGATCTAATCCATCAAGTGAAACCATCTATTTCTTCCATTTAGATACTTGTGAAACTAACCATGGAGGAAGAGATAAATCATCACCTTTAGACCCTAGAGCCAATTCTTATGAAGCAACTGCATCTGTAGAAACAAGTGTTGTAGTCATAGTTGGTTCTGTGTTAGTCATCACTTCCCAAGAGTCTACAAATTTCCTATATCTAGTAATTATTCTTTCATAAACTAATCAAATTCAGATTGTGAGGAAATATCATATGACAGTGAAGAGAGACTTGGAATTAACAATGGAAAACCAAAGGAAACATCAATACTTTGCAAAATCAATCCCATGGAAGGAGTGGAAAGAACTGAATGCAATTATGGGGGAATTGTTACTTTAAGTGCATGCAAACCAGTTGTAAGTGGAAGTTAAGTGGGAATAGGAGTGTGAGGTGTGGTGGCAATGATAGGTGATGATATATGTGAAGGATCTTCAATGATGTTCTCTTATCGAGACAACTACATTTCCTCATCATTCCTTTCCTCTTCCTCATTACCTTCCTCCTCTTCTCTATCTTCTTCCAATTTCTCATCTTCTCCAGATTCTTCAATTTTACCTTCTTCTTTTGTTTCAGAATGCCCTAATATAGGCTCCTGTTCTTCTCCAGATGGTTGTTCTAATTTAGTGTTTTTCTCCTCAGATTCAACAACTTGTGTTGTGCTCTTCCCATAGGTAAATGTAATTTTGGGTCCTCTGTGTGAGGAAGAGGGAACAACACTTACTTTATGCTTAGTTTAGAGCTCTTATTGTCAAATGGCCTCACCTTCTGATGCTTTACCCTTTGAATCTATCCTAAAAGATTTAAATTGAAAACCTTTCCTCTGCGACCAATCACTTGTATTGGAAAAAATAAGAGCAAGCCTTTTTCTAATTGAAGTATTCTCTTTTTAGACTATTGAATAAGTGACAAGGGTTTACTTACTATATCTCTTTCACCATATGAAAAATTTGAAATATCATCAAGATCTTTGAAATCTTTTAGAGGATCTAATAATCCTATATCATTGATTTGTTCCATAGTAAGTCTACAAAAATTCATTCTCCTAATATCTTCCTCATCTCTACATTTTTCCCATATGTCTTCAAAGGGGAAAAAATGACTATGACTCTTCTTGATTTTTCTCTTCATGCCTCTATAGTCAAAATCATGCCTATACCTATATTTCCTTATGGTCATAATTTGCTTCTCCACAGCTACCGATTTGGCCTTTTTTACACTTTTAATTAAGTATCTTCCAATAGCAATTGGAAACCTAATGCCTTGTTTATAAATAGCCTAGTGTTCTTTGTGTACTATGATGAGTTGTCTACATAACTCTATTAACACCCACCTATTGGAAGGATATCTTGGCAACATATAGGGGCATCCTATATAGCATCCTACTCTCAAGTATGTGAAGGTGAGAATCTACAAGAAAATACACCCATACTTGTTTACAACCTTCCATGCCTCATCATATACTCTTTTCTTTTCTAAAGATGGGTCAAACATGGAAAGGAGTGGTATTAAGAAAGCATCGTTCACTCTTTTTAAATGCTTAATGTTTCCTCTCAAAGTGATTTGAGAATAGAACTTATGCACTGACACAATACTTACGTTTTCTTCTATCGATAGACCTAGATATTATCGCATCGTAGCCGCAACATACACTAGGTATGATTTCATATAGAAATTTAGTGTTGATTACACATTGATAAGTTGTTTGTGAATTTCATCACTGGTTTATGCACCCCAATCAAATGTGTCTTCTTTCTCCTGAGTGATCATGTCACGGAAATCCTCTTTGAGGTCACAACGTGGAATACCTTTAGGCCATCTCGAAATGGTGGACCTTGGATTTTTCAACCATAATGTGTTGATCAACTACTTGGCTTCATTTTGGTTCTTGTCATAAGCTTCCTAAGCATGTTGAATAGACACATTTGTATACTTATCCATCGTTGCAACCTTGAAAACTACATCAAGGAAATCTACATCAAACCTCATCATTATTTCCCTAGAAGAGTCTCTAACACTCTTATCATCTCTGACATAGTGTGAGGAAACTTATAGAATGAATTCTGGATAGTGATCCTCTACCAGAAATGACGCTACAAAATAAAGATTTTTGTGAAAAATGGATCACAAATCATTTTCCGAGGGTTGATTTTCTACTCTCTTAACAAAGTCCTCTATGTCAAGGGGCGCAATCTTAGTATCCTTAATCTCGTCGATCTTGGATGTTACAATTTGTAATGCAAAAAAATGTATTCCTTGACATTTTCACACTTGATATGGGAATAATTAACAAAAAAATTGACTTAATGAGGCCTTGATTTAGAGTTGTGAGGTGTTTTACACATCTATTAAGTCCTGGGCCCTTGGAAATTAAATAAAATGCATCTAACGATGTCTTGTAAAGGTGTTGTAAAGTGTTGTAAAAGACTCACACTTGTCTAAACTAATGGACCTATTTCCCCTTAATTCAATATTGTAAAATATATTTAATGGAATTCTCACATTAATCTAGAAGGCTTGTAAATTAAACCTAATTCTAATCTAGTCTTGTAATATGTCTTAAACATTCACATTGGATGTTTTGCCTTTCTAGGCTATGTGGACCTCATTTTAATGTTGTCCACTATATGTAATCACACTTTCACATTGAACTATGTGTATCTATCCCTAATTACCCTTTACATCATCATTAATAGGCCCCTATGGCCCCATATTGTGCATCCTGAGAAATAATTTGATCAAAGACCCAATAAAATCAACATAAAAACTAAAATTATTCATTCCTCGACAATCCAGCTAGCAAAAGAGCCCATGTGGGACTAAGTCACCCATCTAGATGAATTAGTTCCATCCAAGTGGGACTAAGTCCCATTTGGGCTATTTTCAAGGTTTGAGAGGGAAAAATTGGGTTTTAAGTTTATTTTTCCTTCATGTCAGCCTTGGGGATTAAATTAACATGCATTCTAGGTGTATTTCCTATATAAACAAGCTTCTAAACCCTAATTCAATCATACAATCATTTCATTCATCATTCATCATCTCTCTCAAGTCAATTAAGCTAGGGTTTTAATATTCTAAGTCATGAAGATAGCTTTCTAAGGAATTCAAAGGAAGAATATTCAACCATTGTTCTAGAAATTCGAGATCAATCATCATGGGAAGTTTCTAATCCCTTAATTTCATGTTCATGTTTCATCTTATTTCTTCATTTGGTTTAATTACCTAAAAGGGGTTTGACCAAGGAAAACCCCTATTCCTTAACATTCACCATGTCTTTCTCTTTCTTTGTGTGTTTGCAAATATAGGTAATTTGAATGTTCAAAGATCATTGAATAATATTTTAAAAAGTTGTTGAAGACATCTCCTTGTTGGCTAGGTCAAAATATCCACAAAAAAGTCACTTTTAGGCCTCAATTTGGCAGTTTTAGATATGGACACCCAAAGGAACAGAAAGTGCCGACTGAGAGATTCTTTTTCCACTTTCAGATTTTTAAAAAATCCAAAGTGGAATAAGTCACCATTAGTGGCAACTTATTCCCACTCCATATTTTTTTTAGAGATTTATGTAGATTTGGATACCCATTTGGTTGAAACGGCCCCCAGTGCAGTTTTCTAGATTTGGGACTAAGTCACCCATAATGGTGTAAGTCTCCCAGTAGGCCAAAATTTTAGAATCAGTAGAATTTCCAGTCTCCATTCTAGTCTGCAAGACATTTCTAGGTGCACACATTTAGTTTTAAGGTTGTCGGTTTTGTTTTTTTTGCATATCACTGTGTTTTCAAAAAAAGTACATTTTCTTAGTTTAGCATTAATAATAATTCTCTTTTATTATTTATTTTCATTTAGGGCATTCTATTTAAGCATATTTCATTCATACTTGCATTAGTCTTGAATGAACCACCTAGATTTTTGGGATTCCTCTCTTCTTTTAGGTGTAAAACCCTAGAACTATAAGGGAGTGCCTATCCACAAAAAAATGTGGTACATTTTGGTGAGCCTAATTTTTTAATACCTTCTTGTCTGATTTGGAGTCCATCATCATCCTAGAATTATCTTTCATTTCATTTTGTATTATTTAAGTTGGATTCTAGGGTTGCAAATTTTGCATTAGTGAAAGTGCATATGGGTTGCATTTTCGCATCTAAAATCTTAAAAATCTCTAAAATTTTGCATTTACATCTTAGGTCTGCATCATACAACATAGAAAACATAAAAATCAATCAAAAAATCTAAAAAATCTAAAAAATTCCTAGTGGGACTAATTCACCACCTTGGGCAACTTAGTCCCTTTTCACCCCTAAATCTACCTTTCATAGCACTAAAAACCCTAATTTTAAGCTTTTGTTTGCTTCCATTACCTATCTGTATCAGTTGGGTGAGTTTATGTTACATGCATTTCATTATATCTAGCATAAATTATCTCATTTCATGCATTTCTTAATTTCAAATTAGAATTTGCAATATTTCATCTTTCGGGTTGTTGCATAATGTAATCATAAAATTACCACATTGTATTTCACTTCAATTCATTGCATTGTACTTTCTTTAATTTTCCATGATAGCATGTTTACTTTCAAAATATGTGGATTTGATTTGGTTAAAAATGGATTGCATAAATACAACATTCCCTCTTTTGAGTTCAATTTCAATTACAACAATGAGGTCATTAAGAATCATGTTAATCATTAAACCATTGACACAATCCTTAATATTACATTTCCCATTGGTGAGAATGGTAGTGTAGTCAATCATAACAATCATACTTGTTCTTCTCTTGATACCTCTCCTATTAGTGATGAAGGTATCTTGGTGAAGGAAGATACAAGCATTGAGGGTCTTGATTGTCCCTCTCCTCATTCCCCTTTGGAAGATATTAGACAACAAGAACATGAGAGCATAGAAACATTTCTAAACATCACCTTATCAAGTCTCTATAACCATGAAATTCAACATTGTCCTTCTCCTAATATCCATCCTCGATGCCATGAAGATAGGTTGGTGTTAGAAGATATACATATCAAGAGTAATGAGCACTTTTATCCTCCCTTACCTAATGATCCTACCATTTGGGACAATCTATTTGAAAATCATAGTGGTCCTTCTCTTGATGCCTTCCCTATTTGTGATGAAGCTAGTTTAAAAAAGTTAACCATGGAATGTGGTGAACACCTTACAAGCTCTCCTACTAGGGAAGACAATATGAAACAAATGAAAGAGACCTCCAAGAAAAAGGAAAATCAAATAGAAACTTCTCTTAATCATCTTACTATTGATAATCCCATCATTGATCATTCCCCTACTTGTGTTGAAGTCATTTAGAAGAACCAACCCTCAAATGTCAAGAACATGTGGTTTGTAGCTCTCCTAAAAAATCTCCTCCTAGGGAGGATATCATGAAGCAAGACAAGGATAACGATCACAATAATGATATTTTGTCCTTAGAAGAAGATTATGAGGCAACATTAGACCATCCTTCATTAAGGGACATTAATATTATTCAACCTCAACTTATTCTTTACCCACCTTCACACAAACCTCCAACTCAAAACAAACCCAAACTTGTCCTTTACCCACCTAAGAAAAATGTTCATAGAAACTAAGTCATAATACCATTGATCACACATATCCCACTAGAACAATCCACAACCACAACAACCCACCCCAACATGATTACCTTTACCTAATCCCATCTTGCCTAGTAATCACCGATTAACTCCTAAGGAATATGATCTTGTTGAACAATTAAAGAATACTCCTACTAAGATATCATTGTGGGACCTTATTCGAGCATCCCCTCACTATCATAACATGATTCAAAATTCCTTATAACATGTTCCTGTCCCTTCTAATGTGCAGCCAAATGATATAGAAGCCATGATTAACAAAATACACAGTGACATTGTTTTCCACCAAAGTGAACTCCCCTCTTTGGAAGTACAAAAACAAAATGATGCTTTTATGATCATAGCTCAATGCAAGATAATAGGGATAAATTGAACCCTTATTGACAATGGATATTCCCTTAATGTGTGTAGTGTAAACCTTTTCGATAGGATTTGTGTGGATAAATCACAAATTCAACCTGATTCTTTCATTTCACATGTGGTTCACCAAAATGAACCACAAATTTTTATAGATAGACACTATATTACACTTCAAGGGTTTGGTGAGTTGTAGCATTTCATTTTGTTCATTCATCATTCTCTTTCAATTTCATTTCACTTTCAAGGGTTTGATTACCAAACCAGGGTTTGACAAAGGAAAACCCCTATCCACTAACCCTTAACACTTTTCCCCCTCTTTGCATATGTGTTTTGTAGGTCTTGTATGTAGATTTGTCAAAGAGAAAGGTGTTAAAAGGTGTCACCAATTCATTAAAGTCTTTCAAATTCAAAAGAACCCTTAAAGAAGCTTGAAGATCACCTACAAACCAAATTCTACTGATTCAAATCTAGACACCTATCAGGAACCAAAGTGTAGATTGAGAGCTATATATTGCATCTTTCAAATTCCCAAAAGATAAAGGTGGACTAAGTTGCCATCAGTGGAGAATCAGTCTCACTGCAAGCCTAAAAAGTGTTTTTTGTAGTTATGGATAACCTTTTCGTTGAAACTTGTTATGGTAGAATCTCCCTAAAATAGGACTAAGTCGCCCAGCTTGGCATAAGTGTCCAAGTTGGGTTCAACAAAAAATACTATAGGATTCAAGATCCTCTTTGCATCACATTCCAATTTGTAGGTGCACCTCTCTAGTCTTACTCATTTCTATTATAGTTTATTTGCATGTTTAGGTCATTTTTCATATCACATTGTGTTTTCAAAAATCTTCCATTTCATTAGTCTTTCATTAATAATTCATTAATTTTATCAATTCTTTGCATGTAGGGAAATCTATTTAGACATACTTCAATCATATTAGCATCAGTCTTGAGTGAATCCCCAAGTTTTTGTGGGATAGCTTTCTCCTTTTAGGTTCAAAACCCTAGAAGTGTAAGAGAGTGTTGTAGACTAGAATGGAAACTGAAAAATGTTGTTGATTCTAGAATTTGAGCCTACTGGGACACTCTCACCATTTTGGGTGACCTAGTCCAAGATTTGGAAAACTACACTAGAGCTCGTTTCAGCCAAATGGGTATCCAAATCTATAGAAAACTATGAGAAACATGTGTAGTGGGACTAACTCGCCATTGATGGTGACTTAGTCCACTTTGGATTTTTGGAAAATTTGAAAGTGGAAATGGAAGCTCTTAGTTTGCACTTTCTATTCCTCTAGGTGCTTGGATCTTAAACTTCCAAATTTGGGCTTGAAAGTGACTTTTTGTGGATATTTTGACCTAGCCAACAAGGATATGTCTTCAACAAGTTTACAACTTATCCTTCAATGATTTCCAAACCTTCAAAGTTCCTAAATTTTCAAACATAGAAAGAAATAAAGAGAAATGTTGAATGTTAGGGAATAGGGGTTTTCCTTGGTCAAACCCCTTTTAGGTAATTAAACCAAATGAAGAGATAAGATTAAGCATGAATATGAAATGAATAGATTAGAAACTTTCCATGATGATAGATCTTCCCTTGAATTTGTGAAAAATGATCTTGAATGCTCTCTAAATGACCTAACCCTAGCTTGCTTGACTTGAGATGGAGAATGAGTGATGGATGAATGATGATTGAGTTATGAATTAGGGTTTAAAAGCTTGTTTATATAGGAAATCCATATCTAAAATGCCCATTAATTTGATCCCAAAGGCCAACATGGAGGAAAAATAAACTTAAAACCCAAAATTTTCCACTAAAACCTTGAAAATAGCCCAAATGGGAATAAGTTGCCAAGTTGGGCGACTTAGTCCTACAAGGGCTGTTTTGCCAGCTGGATTGTCGGGGGATGAAGAATTTTAGTTTTTATGTTGTTCTAGCTGGGTCTTTGATCAGATTAATCCTCACGATGCACAATATGGTGCCATAGGGGCCTATTAATGATGATGTAAAGGTTAATTAGGGCTATGGACACAAATTTCAATGTTAAAGTGTGATTAAATACAGTCTACAACATTAAAATGAGGTCCACATAGCCTAAAAAGGTACAACATCCAATGTGAATTTGTAAGACACATTAAAACACTAGATTAAGATTAGGTTTAATTTACAAACCTTCTAGATTAATGTGAGAATTCCATTAAATAAATTTTACAATATTGAATTAAGGGAAAAATAGGTCCATTAGTCTAGAAAAGTGTGAAAGTCTTTTACAACACCTTTACAAGACATCATTAGATGCATTTTATTCAGTTTCCAAGGGCCAAAGACTTATTGTAGATGTTTAAAACACTTCACAATACTAAACCAAGGCCTCATTAAGTCCAATTTGTCTTTAATTATTCCCATATCAAGTGTGAAAATGAACCATAAATTTATGTAGATAGACACTCACTTAAACTTCTAGGGTTTTGTATCTAAAAGGAGAAAGGCATACCACAAAAAAATTGAGGTTCACTTAAGATGAATACTAATATGATTCAAATATTTCTAAATAGAATTCCCTAAATGCAAAGAATTGATAAAGTAATGAATTATTAATGCAAAAATAATGAAATGCAAGATGTTTGAAAACACAATGTGATGCAAAATGACCTAAAAATGCAAATAAACTATAACAAAAATGAATATGACTAGAGAGGAGCCTTTGGAATTTGGAATTTCATGCAGAGAGGCTCTAAAATCCTACAAAATTTGTTGTTGAAGCCAACTAAGACACTTATGCCAAGTTGGGAAAGTCTTATTTTAGGGAGATTTTTCCAGAATAGGTTTCAGCCAAAAGGGTATCAGAACTGTATAAAATGATTTTGAGGCCTGGAAGTGTGACTAATACGCCACTAATGGCAACTTAGTCAACCTTCAACTTTCAGGAATTTTGAAGATGCAATCTGTAGCTCAATTTTCACTTTGGTTCCTGACAAGTGTTCAAATCTAAATCTACAAAATTCGGTCTATAGGTGATCTCCAAGCATCTTTTAGGGTTTTTTTGACCTTGATGAATTTATGACACCTTTTAACACCTTTCTCTTTGAAAAATCTACATACAAGATCCGCAAAACACATATGCAAGTAGGGGAAAAAGTGTTAAGGGTTAGTGAATAGGGGTTTGCCTTGGTCAAACCCAAGTTTTGTAATCAAGCCCTTGAAAGTGAAATGAATTGGAAAGAGAATTATGAATGAAAAACATGCAATGCTACAACTCACCAAACCCTTGAAGTAGAAATCTGATAGATATGCAAGTAGATGCTCCAATGGATGTAGACTTGATAATGCTTAGAATGCTTGAGAATGATTAAGTGAATGAATCAATGAGTGAATAAATGTATGTATCTGAATGGGGTTTAAAATAAGAGGAAAACCCTTTATTTATACATGATTATAAAAAATTTCTCAAAAATACCACATCACAGGCCAACCTCAAGGTTTAGAAAATAATTTCCTACCAGAATTTTGAAATAATTTTTATTTTTGTGCCAAGTGGGACTAAGTCGCCCCTAGGTAGTGGAAACTTGGTCCCACCAGGGAAATTTTAATGGGTGCCAAGAATTAAAGTGTATTTAATGATGTTTAATGAGATTATTCTCTAAAACACATTTGGGAATTTCGAGGATGCAATCTACAGCTTTCGTTCAACACTTTGGTTCCTGACAAGTGTCCAGATCTGAATCTATAGAATTCGGTATGTAGGAGATCTCCAAGCTTCTTTTAGGGTTTTGTTGACTTTGAAATAATTTGATGAATTGATGACACCTTATAACACTTTTCTCTTTGAAAAAATTGCATACAATACCTATAGAAAACACATGCAAAGAGGGAAAAAAGTGTTAAAGGTTAGTGAATAGGGGTTTGCCTTGGTCAAACCCCGATTTGGTAATCAAACCCTTGAAAGTGAAATGAAATGGAAAGAGAATGATGACTTAACAACATGCAGTGCTACAACTCACCAAACCCTTGAAGTAGAAATCTAAAGATATGCAAGTAGATGCTCTAATGGATGTAGACTTGATAATGCCTAGAGTGCTTGAGAATGATTAAGTGAATGAATCAATGAGTGAATAAATGTATGCATGTGAATGGGGTTGAAAAATGAGAGCAAAACCCTTTATTTATACATGATTATACAAAATTTCTCGAAAATACCACATCACAGGCTGACCTCAAGGTTTAGATAATAATATCCCACCAGAATTTTGAAATATTTTTTATTTTTGTGCTAAGCAGGACTAAGTCGCCCCTAGTGGTGATTTGGACTCCTAGGGAAATTTTAATGTGTGTCAGGAATTAAAATGTATTTAATGGTGTTTAACAGGATTATTCTCTAAAACACACTTAAGTAGTGCTTGAAAGTGTATTAAGGGGCCATTTAAACATAAAAAAGGGTCAAACAATTGATGAAAATCCTAGAAAGGCATGAAATTTTGTTACAACACTTTACAACACTTTGAAAAAAGGCTTGGTAAGTGATAGAAAGAGGTTATTTAAGTGAATTATAATAAGAGGGTCCTAGAAGGGTGTGAAAGTGGGTTACGACACTTCACAACACTTTTACATGGTTTCATAGAATTTGAGTGGATACCTTTCTCCTTTTAGGGCCTAAAAGTGTATACCTTTCACATCAGGTTCACCAAAATGAACCGCAATTTTTTGTAGATAGACACTTTCTTACACTTCTATGGTTTTGCACCTAAAAGGACAAAGGTATCCCACAAAAACTTGGGGGTTCACTCAATACTAATGCTAATATGATTGAAACATGTCTAAATAGAATGCCCTAAATGCAAATAATTGATAAAAGTAATGAATTATTAATGCAAAACTAATGAAATGCAAGATGTTTGAAAACACAATGTGATATGAAAAATGACCTAAAAATGCAAATAAACTATAATAAAAATGAATAAGACTGGAGAGGTGCACCTGGAAACTAGAATGTGATGTAGAGAGGCTTTGGAATCTTGTAGAATTTGTTGTTGAAGTGAAATAGGATACGCCAAGTTGGGTGACTTAGTCCTATTTTGAGGAGATTCTACCAGAACAAGTTTTAGCCAAAAGGGTATCCAAAACTACAAATCCTCTTAGTGACTTTTCTGAAAATCCAAAAGTGTAAATGGAAGCCCTCAGTCTATACTTTGTTCTCCAATTGAAATCTAGATCCAAATCTACAAAAACACTTGCAAAATAGAATATAATTTGGTTTTTAATGGGGGGTTTTCCTTGGTAAAACCCCTCGTTCGTATTTAAACCTTGAAGGAGATAATGAAATATATTGTAAAACCCTAGCCTTAGGTGCATCTAAGACTAGGAAATCTGGAGTAAAACGTAACCCTATTCTAACATGCAAGAATAAGATGCATAAATGAAACTAGAATGATGCAAATGATCGAAGCTTGATCCACCTTTTTATTTTTTTATTTGTACTTCTCTCCCTTTTAGTTATTTTCATTGCATGATTGCATATCTTGTTTTGTATGATCCCACCAGAATTTTGAAATAATTTTGATTTTTGTGCCAAGTGGGACTGAGTCACCCCTAGTGGCAACTTGGTCACAACAAGGAAATTTTAATGGGTTTCAGGAATTAAAGTGTATTTAATGATGTTTAGTGAGATTATTCTCCAAAACACACTTAATTAGGGCCTAAAAGTGTATACTCAAATGAACCAATATGATTGAAGTGTACACTCTCTTACACTTCTAGGGTTTTGCACCTAAAAGGAGAAAGGTATCCCATAAAAACTTGGGGGTTCACTCAAGAATAATGCTAATATGATTGAAATATGTCTATATAGAAGGCCCTAAATAAAAATAATTGATAAAAGTAATGAATTATTAATGCAAAACTAATGAAATGCAAGATGTTTGAAAACACAATGTGATATGAAAAATGACCTAAAAATGCAAATAAACTATAACATAAATGAATAAGACTAGAGAGGTGCAACTGGAAACTAGAATTTAATGTGAAGATTCTATGGAATCCTAAAGAATTTTCTATTGAATCCAATTGGGACACTTACACCAAGCTGGGCAACTTAGACTTGTTTTAGGGAGATTCTAGTGGAATAGGTTTCAGGCGAAAGGGTATCTAGAATTGCAAAAAACACTTTTTCAGGCCTAGAAATGGGACTAATTTTTCACTAATTGCAACTTATTCCACCTTTAGCTTTTTGTAATTTTGAAGAGGCAATATGTAGCTCTTAATCTGCACTTTGGTTCCTGATCTGCTCTTGGTCTGTAGGTGATCTCCAAGCTTCTTTTAGGGTTTTTTTACCTTGAAAGACTTTGATGGATTGATGAAACCTTTTAGCACCTTGCTCTTTGAAAAATCTACATGCAAGACCTACAGTCACATGCAGAGGCAAAACATGTTAGTTAGGGGTGAATAGGGTTTTCCTTGTCTCTCAGCTTTGCAATCAAACCCCAGATAGAGGAAAATCAGCGTGATTTAGTGCTTAATGAAAATAATAAACTAATTAATTCCTATCAAGCACAATAGAGTACAAACTAGCATGAAAATTAAAACAAGAAAGCAAAGCAAACCAATCTCCAAGCTAGACTTGATTTATCTCCATTGCTCTTCTCCACCTGCATGAGAATGCGAGATTTTGAAGGGTTGACAATGAAGGAATGTTGAGTGCTCATTCCTGCAGCATAACGACTTGACAATGACAATGATAAATAGAGAGAATGATAGATAGAGACAGAAGATTGATTTTGACAGAGTCTGGATGCTAGACGAATCAACCCCCTAAATGGATTGTGAGAGGCCGTATTTATAGAGCCGTGACATTGACGAAGATAAGATTTGACAAGTTTTGAGAAGGATTTGATTTTTGACAAAAAAAGAGGAAATACAACGAGATGAGATAAGATGTCAAAAAGATAGAAAGATTTACTTCCTATTTTAAAGGAAATAAATTTTGAAAAAGACTTAGAAGGATAATTGATGAATTATCTAATTAAATAAATTAATTAGGATGCACACGGTTCAGTTTTGGAAAGCTAGTTGCGAGAAGATCTTTAGATTTTTATACTAAATAAATAGGATTTACTTTTAATTAACATTGAATTTATGATTCCATTAATTAAATAATATAAATTATTTAATAAACATTAAAGAATGAATAGAATGATTTTAATTAATTAAATAATATAAATATTTAATTAACATTTAGTGAAATGAATGGATTATGAATATGAATTTAATTAAATAAATGATGCTTAATTAAATAAATGATGACATGGGTACCTAGGGCCGAGCATGCTACAAGATGCCTAAATGATGTAATGCCGAGACAGGTGTTGCAAGAGGACAATTTTGCGTGTCTACATTTTGCCCCTCTTTGAGATGATGTTTGAGATGATGAGATTTGTGTCAAGTAACATCATTTCAAAGAAACTAAGGTATGGATAGAGGAAAATGTATAATGATATAAGAATATGATGATGCCCCCTCGAGAGGATAGGTAGGTTGAACAAACATGGGTAGGCTCTCGAAATGAAAAGGATGGGTCAAGAACCAAAGATGAAGGAATGGATGATACGTTATGCTGCAATGAAAGATGAGCAACCATGATGTTTGATATAGCACTAGACGTTATGCACCAAGACATAAGGACCAAGGTGACGATGTGTCTCGTGCCCCAGCGTAATACAACCTTGTCTGGGGACGTGATGAGGAAGTAGACTAGAGCATTAAAGTCCTAATGCAAAAAGGTATTATGTGACCTTAGGATGCAAAGGATAATGCAAAAGATCATACCAACACACACAAGATATGAATATTAGCCGGAATGATATGGATTCGAAGAAATGCAAGATAAAATGATAAACAGCCACGCAAGCATGCACAATGATACAAAACAAACAAGGTATTGCCCATGTCAAGCTGTAAACCGATGAGTAATTGATTGATTGATTGATTTTGATTAATGATGATAGTGTTGTCATTGTGGGGAATGACATCCCTAGATCAACACAAGGATGACTGATAATTGACTGATTGACTTTGATTGATTGGGTTTACAACAAGATTAGGATCAAGACCAAAGGATGTGATTGGATAATTTGACAAGATTGATTGACTTGATTGGTATGGATTAAGGACTAACTTGCATTTGAATTATTGCCTAGATTTTTGTTGGCTATTTGATTTTTTTTTTTTTTGGACTTTTGACATGTTTTGACTTTTTTTTGGACTTTTGACATGTTTTGACTTTTTTTTGGACTTTTGACATGTTTTGACTTTTTTTGGACTTTTGACATGTTTTGAATTTTTGTTTTGGACTTTTGAACTATTTTGAGGTGTCAAAGGATGAAAATTTGAGTATCCTATGTGCTAGATACCAATGACAAGGGGAAAACCAAGTCTAGGTGCAAGGGTGGGTGATGGGATAAGGGATAAAAGGCTCATGATAGATGGGTGGATGGTATGGATGTATGCATCATAAGACAACAAGGATGTGATCTCCAAAGACTATGTCACATAGGAATAACATGCCCTATTTTAGGTACAAGACTTAGGAATTTTCTGGACAAAATTTATGACAATAGGATAATGACATGATTGGTTTAGATAAATGAGGTATGTCAAGAGATACTCAAAGCATGTTTCAACCTTTGCCCCTATATCTTCATCAAGATCAAAAGAAGAAGGGTGGATGAATGGACTTGATATGCTAGGTATGTATGATGGCCAAAGATGCTAGGTAGGATGGAAATGATATGACAAGAATGATAGGTTGGATAGATAAGACATTGTGCCCCCAAGTGTAAGTGACATAGAAGATCAACCTACGCATGATGCCTGTTTGCCAGGTTTTCATCATGGTACTTATCCAAGGCGCCTGTTTACCAGGTTTTCACCGTTGGACGAAGGGATTTCTCTTTACTCTTTTTGTTTTATTCTTTCTTTTATTATTTTTGACTTTTTGACTTTTTGACTTTTGGATAGGAGGGACTTAAGTGTCTAGTTGCATGAAAGGTGATAGTCCCACTAGGGATGGATGTCATTGCATGGACCATGTCAAATGTCATTATGCTCAGAGATGTTGGTAAGGGATGACATGAAAGGGAGATGGAGTAGGTAGATGATGGATTATGATGGGGATTCTGGAGGACAATAATGGATTATGATGTAGATTATGTTAGGAAGATGATAGGTATTATATGGGACTTATGCAAAAGACGAATAGGGAGGCTTAGCCAAAAGCATGGACCATAGGACGATGATGTTGGAGATATGTAGGATAATGAGTGAAGGGTGGGGAGATGGAGGTATGTGGATTTGTTGTGAAATGGAAGGGAACCATGACCAATGGTTGCACACATTGTGATAAACTTTGAAGCTTTTTATGGGAAGGTGGTGTAGGAATCAATGGAGATGTTTGCTTAGGAGATGGGTGATGAAGTGCTTTAGGTACCCATATAGACTTAGTATTTTTATGACTTTTATTGGGCTTGTGGGTATTCGAAATTTGAGATTTTTGGATGGAACATGTATTTTGGATGGGAGGGGATGGTTGGGATATTTGTGACGTGAATGCCTCATCTGACTTGGTTTCTTTTTGCTTAGGGACCCAAACCAATTTGTTTTTAGACTTTTCTTTTCAAGGTATGGGATTATATAGCTTTTTAGATGAACTTGGCTTTGGCTTTTTCCCATTGTATGCTAATGCTTTAGGACCTTTGACTTTATATGTAGAGGCATCCAAATTTTTATTTTTAAATCCCATGGGGTAGATGGAATGAGTGGAAGCTTTATGTTTACACAATGTGTGCATTTGTTGGTCATGATTAAGATGTTTAGAGGATTTATGGATAAATGAATAAGAGGATTGAATGGTAGGGATATTAGGTGTTAGGAGCAATGGTGGTAAAGTGGATGGTGGAAGGTGTATGGTCACATGCTTTTGACATTTGTAGGATGACGGTGGTGGAATGGCAACATATGTTTTAGGCATATGATAGGCTTTATGATGGAAAGTGGACTTAGGATGCATGGAGGAAATTCCAACATCTTGAGATTGGTGTTCTTGGGGTGTATGTTCAAGGCCATAAGAGCGTGGAGGGACTTTGACATGGATGGGCTCCAAAATATCTTGTTCATGAAGGCCTAAACCTTTACCTTGGTGATTCATATTTTGGAGTGTGCAATGGACAATAGGACTAGGTGTAGGTGAAACACTAGACATGACTTCCTTATTGGATGGAGAAGATAATGGTTGTTGTTGTCCAAAGGAGGAACATTCATGAATGAAGGTAGAAAGACCAATAGGATATGATGGAGGACTTGTAATGGGGTCAATAGTGGGTGACATGGGATCATTGGGATCTTGATTAGCATTGTGTTCACTTAGATCCAAGGTATTTGTTTGATCTTCTATGTGTGCTTGGGAGGCACTTGTCTCATCAAGGAAAGTGAATGTTGATGGGTCATGGATAGGACTAGGTGGAGGTGAATTTGGAATATCTTTCTCATAGATTGGTATAAGATCAAGTTGCTCTTCGATAGGCTCTTCATCATTATGGCTATCGTCTTGATCATAAAAATGATATAGATTATGGATGGGTTGGACGAAAATGATTTGATCTTGATTAGGACTAGGGCTTGATGTTTCCACATGCTTGGGAGTAGACTCTTGACATAACTCTTGGGTTTCTTGCATGGAAGTGGAAGGGGATGACTCTTGGAGAGACTTGACATGTTCTTGATGGTCAACAACATGGGAGCATGAAAGAGGGTGACTTGGACTTATGACGGGAGACTCTTGAATTGGCTCAAGGGGTTGTGGATGACATGGTTGACTTGAAGGGCTTGGCATGATGTTTGAGGACTCTTTGGTATGTTCAAGTATATGTGTTGAATGACATGGTGGCAATTGATTCCTTTCTTGTAGCCCTTGGGTCATATCCTTTGTAGGTGCATTGGGGGATTTATGTAATGCCATCAATTTATGTTTTAAATATCTAAATGTAAGGCCTTGATTTGATGGAGGATTAGATAATGGTGGGGGTAATGAAGAGTTTGATGGGTCAGAAGGTGGAGTTGTCATTGGATTAGGACTAGGACATGGTGGATTAGGGATAGGCATTTGATTGGATGGTGGTAAGGGTACATGGACTAGATTGGTGTTCCCCTTGTCAAAGGTGTCATTAAGACTTAAAGGCTCTTGATGTTGTTGCCAAGGTGGACTTGGGATCCTATATTCTTGTTGTGATATGGGTGGACATGTTGATGTGGCATTTTCATGATAGGTAAATGTGTTAGGTTGGCATGATGATGAAGGTGATACATAGGATTGGGGTTGAATGTGTTGAGGTTGAAATGGTGTTTGGACTTGTGATATGATTTGTTGTTGTAATGATTATTGAGGGGTTGTATAGGATAATGATTGTTGAAAGGTTGATTGATGTGGATAAGGGTTGACATTAGAAGAGTTGTGATAGGTTGATGAAGGGGAAACTTGATATGTGGATGGATGAGGTTGATATGATGATATAGGTGACACATAGGATTGATGTGAAATTTGTTGATGTCGTGATTGGACTAGATAATGTGCTTGTTGGACTTGACCATTGGCCATTAGGTATTGGATTTGTGCTATGAATTGTTGCATTTGAGGTGATTGGATTTTTTGAAGTTGTTGGAACATGTCATGGACTCTTTGAATGATTTGGTGTTTTAAGGGTGATTGGCTTGTTTGAGCTTCATGAAGCATGTGAATAAGCTTAGTGCTATGTCTTCAAATGTTGTCATGGTGTAAAATGATGTTGATTGGATTAAAGAGATGATGATGATGATTAGGATATAATGTGGAATGACAAGATTGGATGATTTGGATGATGTGGAAAAGTTTTGTATTGGGAGTTTGACTTGGGCACTATCAAACACAATATTCACATGTAAATGCATTAACACACACACCAAACACAATGATAAGTTTGTCTTCCAAGATTAGATGTTATGATTAAGCAAACACTTGAATACACAACAACAAGCCTGATGACTAGTCAAGTGGGGTATGGCCAATTAGGTCTCAAGTGAGTTTTCACAAGGTTGACTACGTATAATTTGGAAGCAAAATCTTGCCAATAAGCTGGGAGAAAGGGGTAACCCACCCTTCACCGTCACTTCCCAAAGGTATAAAGTTCTTTGGGGCTTAGCTCAGAGTGACAAGATTTCAACTCCCAAACGAGCGTGTCTTTGGATTCACACTCTATTGAGGTCGTCCCTTGGAGGGGTGTGTGCTCCAAGTAGGCCTCCTACGAAGGGTATGACAAAAGCAAACCAAGTGAGGTGTTTTGGACACACACACTTGATTCACACTCGCAAAGATTAATTTCCCTTAGAAATGAAATGTCTGTAAAGCAACTCGAACACTTGTTCTTTTTAGATCCCAAATCAAATGTGTACAAAGACAGTGGTTAATTTTAGACCCGATTTTTGATATGTGATGGAAGAAAATATTCGTTTTAAGAGTCCAAATCCAAATGTGTTGACACACAATGATTAATGAGAAATGAAAGCTTAGAATGTATGCACTTGATTATTCGCTTTCCAATTTGATGTGTAGGACTAATGTCAACGTTGTTCCAGCTTCGCTCCGTATAATTCACCAACAAGTCGCCAAGACAAAATGAAACACAAACATGCAAGGAAAAGTGTGATTAGATCCCCAAAACATGCAATCTATTAAAAATCTAACTAAATTAAAAAATAAAAAATAAAAAATTAGAAGTTGAAACTAAACTAAAAAAGTTAAAAGATCTAAGTTAAATTAGGAATTAGAAATCTCACTAAATTAAAATTTAGAATGTAAACTAAATTAGAATTAAAATCTAATCTAAATTAGAAATTTAAAAATCTAATTTAAAAATTAAAATTGAAAACTAAAACTAAAAATCCAATTTTAAAAATTAGAAACTAAAAATTAAAATCTAATTTAAAAACTTAAAAGCTAAAAATCTAATTTTTAAAAATTAGAAACTAAAAATTAAAAAATCTAATTTGAAAACGTAAAAGCTAAAAATCTAACTTTCTAAAATTAGAAACTAACTAAATTACATTACTAAGGGGGCACGCATAAAGAAAAGATCTATTTTTTTGGTTATAAAATCCTAAAACTTAAAAGATACTATGAGAAATAAGAAAAAGCTCAGATTTTTATTAAAATGAAACTAGCGAATCTTTGCATAGAAGATAAAAAGAGTTTCTGAAAGTCTTAAAAGTATTTGAAAGAGAATCAGAAGCGCTTTATATCCCCTCGCAATCTGCCATTAATGTAAGGTATGAGACAAAGTGCCACGCATTTCACACAGTTCAACCTACAATATTAAAAGACTGACCATCATGAAGATTTCAACCTGCAAAGACTATCAAACTGTATTGTGGTCGACTGTAATAAGCTGTCAAATCTTTAGTGAAATATATAAGTTGTATTTTTTTTGACTGCCAATAGAGGTGACTGTTGCAAACTGTTGCAAAGAAAAACTACCATGATGGATTTGGATCTACCAAGGTTTAATACTCAGTCAGGGTTGGCAGAAATGAAGAAGGTTGTCTGGCCAAATACGGGTGACGATAGGAATGTCAAAGGATAGCAAGGGTTTAAGTGTTGACCAGGACTATGAGAGGCAACAGGGAAGACCAACAGATTACAGCAACCAAGAATTTATACCTGTTAGTCGTGGATTTGGCTATGACTAATCACCCAACGCCTATAGAAAATTAATGAAGCATGTGAAGTACACATAACAGATGGAGGACGATTGGACCCACCAAGATGTGAAGGCTTAAGGAACGGCTAGAAATATTGACAAAGGATTTGAATGTAGGTCAGCGAGAATCGCCAAAGAACTAGCTAAGAATGGGTGGCGTAAATGTAGATTCGACAGAGACAAGCTAACCAAAATATGCATGGGCCAAAAATGAATAAAATGTTGAGGATTGTGAATGATGTTACCAAGTCATTGAGCCTTCTTGGCAAGCGATCAAAATCTTTCACTGGGTCTTCAATGCTTACACTTTTTCCTGAAACAGATATACTTTGTAAGGCAAGCAGCGAATAGGGTTTGGAGAATGGCGTTGGAGTTTGAGGAAGATGGCCTAAAAATGGGCAGTGATCGGGGACTGAGGTTTGATGAAGGCAAGACTTAGGGTTTGAATGGAGAGAGGTGATGGATCGAAGGCCATGAAATGGCAGTGACTAGGCCTATGAGAAGTGGTGACTGCGGACAAAGAGTGGTGTTAGGTTGTTGGGCAGAGCCTTTTGGAAAAAAACCATTGTCAAAATAGATTGTTAGATTGTTAATCAATAAACATTAAAATCCAATGAAGTAACAAAGCACAAAGGAAATGAAATGAAAATAAAGGAAACAATATTACCAGATATCTTCATCTTCCATGGTTCATCTTTGTTACACCTTCTAGTTTGTAGCAAATCGAATGAGGCCCTCATATTTCAAACAAGCAACCTATGATAATGTCCAAGTCCTATGCATATGTTGAAGGAATTATAAATTGTGCCAATGTCTATGCCAATGACTATGACAATATGCTAAATGAAATAATAATTATCAATACTAAAATGACTATAATGCCTAAATTCGAAAATGAAGTTGTCAAATCCTGAAATTATGAGCAAAATTGTCTTTTATAGAAAACATAATTTTGAGTGGATGGATGAGATTGAATTCTAAGAAATGAACGATCCAGATTAAGCCTAAGAATCCCTAATTAGGGTTAGGAAAAAATCCTTAATCGAACGGTCAAAATAATATCTCAGATAATCGGATCGACGGTGGAGAATAAATGAGATAAATTAATTAAAGAAATAAAGATTTTCAAAAAATCAAGAAGATAAGATTGCCTGATTTGTGAGATTTGAAAAATCAAGAAGATAAGATTTGGACTGAAGATCAAATTTGGAAAATCAAGAATCTGCCTGATTACTTGATTTTTAGAAGATTAGATACTAATTTGAATTAAATTAATTCAAATTAATGATTTTATGAGATAAATAATCTTTTTCAGATTATTTATCAAAATGGATTGACAGTTCATATTGAGATGACATTTTCAATAATTTAATTTATCTAAAATGAGAAGAATATTAAATTGGCAATTAAATAATTAAATTTAATTATTTAATTTAGCAGATAAGACCAATTAATTAAATAAATTAATCAATTTATTTAATTAAGACCAGTATTAAATAAATAAATGTAACATTTATTTAATAATCCAATAAAGGAATGGAAATCACGAGGAAGGAATTAAATAGAAATTAAAAGAGAATTTATTTAATTTAAAAGAAAAGAACAGGCAGTTAATGACATATTAATAAAATAAATGATTTGTTTATTTAATAATCATGAAGAATACAAATACATGAATTGAACTGCGACCATTGCTGGTTAATTTAAATGGAATAGAGGTGGAAGATATGGACCAAGGGACATATTAAATATGTGGAGTACAGGATAAAAGAAGAGAGATGGTAAAATAGGCTTGCAGGCCTAGTCATTTTTCTGGTGTCTACAAATTCTGGCAACAAAGGCAAATCTTAGCCATGATGAAGCCAAGGGATCAACAAAGGCGTTGTTCCTTACAAAGCCGGGGTGGGGAAGCCCTCCTCACTTGGGAAAAAGAGCAACTCTGAGATGCACCATCAGACCAACACACTTTAAACCCAACCCCACCCAAAATCCAAGCCCCACGGAGTTAAGAAACCCCACTGAGCACTTTTTCTTCCCCTAGTCCTTGGAAATGGTCTTGTGGCACAAATCAAGAGTTACTCTTACTGTAAATTCTCGACCTTCAATCGGGGGCTGAACAAGCAAAACACCCGAAACTTGTGTGTCCCCTATCCATTTGATAGGATCTTAGTAATGAAACCAGGAGTTAAATCCCCAAATTTGATGATATCGGGGCCGAGCCCCAAGATCATCAGGGAACTACGGGTTCATTGCATGGAGGAGTCCACCTGCTAATGATACTACTGACTGATCGTATTTCTAGGGAGCTTTGGCGGGAGAGCCATGCTACTTCAGAATGGTTCTCTCGCTTACCCTCAGGCATTAGAACATTTCAAGAAATTATGGACGCATTCATTAAAAACTATGCATGCAACATCGCAATGGATGTTAGTCTAGAAGAACTTTCGGCTCTGAAACAAGGAAAGGGAGAATCATTCGCCTCATTCCTACAACGATGGTGATCCAAAGCCAATCGAAGCAAGTGGATCATGCCAGAAGAACAACAAGTTTGCACCATCATAGCCAACCTTGAAGGCCGCTTGGCATTTCATCTCAAGGTTCAGGGCATCACCACATATGATTAGTTGATCCCCAAGGCACTTAGCATCGAAAGAGCCCTTGTGACTCAACCTGCAGAATCAACATCATATCACGAACAACAAAACAACTACCCACCATCCAACTACAATGATAAACCTCATTGGAAAGGAACAAAAACATCACTAATGATGGTGTCATCGATGCCAAGGTGGTCATTAGTGTTGCTTGCCAAAACACACCTGCACCTCAAATCCAAACACAACACCAAAACACTCATCACACAACACACCAAGCAAACAACAATCCAACAATGAATAACCTCAATGACCAAAGAGGACCACCTTAGCACAAGATTTATCCCAAACGAAAATACACCACTTTGGGGGAACCACTCGAAGACATAATGAAAATTTTGATCGACGAAAAACTCATCAAGCCTCCTACATTTGAGAATTACCAAGAACTAGATGTGAAACCTCCTTGGTATAACGAGAATCAATTTTGCGAATTCCATAAAATCAAAGGCCATACCACAAACAATTTCATGAGATTGAAAAATATAGTTCAAGATCTCATTGATAAAAGAATCATAAATGTGGAACAACCTATAGGAAATTAGGATCTTAAAATATACACGAATCTGATGTCGAATCATGGCAACAAAGGGAATAACAATGATAAAGTGAAAGGCATCCACTCAAAAGTAAATCATGTGTATGAAACAGTCATCCCTCCTTAGATGAAGACTTTATGGTCATTACTATCAAGGGCGCCTATGCCAAAGATTGTGGAGTCACCACAAGAGGCGAAAAAGTAACCATCACAGGATCATCCCAGCCAAATAGAGTCCCTGCATCTAGATCCGTTCCTAATGGCTACAATGTCCTAGATCAACTCAAGAGAATGCCAGCACACATCTCCATCATGGAGTTGTTAAAAATATCATCAGCTCATAAGAAGATCCTTGAGGAAGCGTTAGCCTCATCCACTGTCCCCATAGATCTTGATGCGCAGCAATTCCAAGCTATGCTCGAAAATATCACTACGCCTAATCTTCTTACATTCTCTGACCAATATTTCCCTACTCAACCATCTCACAACCGTGCACTTCACTTGGAAGCCATAGTACATAAGAGTAAAATCAAAAGGGTCTTGGTGGATGGAGGTGCGAGCTTGAACATATGTTCCTTAAGCCTCATCAAGCAGTTGAAAATATTAGAAGATTCCATCGACAAAGGAAAGGGCATCATGATAAGAGAATATGATGACCAAGAAAGAGTGTCTCAGGGCACAATCAAACTCCCTATTCAAGTAGGGATTTCCATCATGGAAACCACTTGTTAGGTCTTGGACCTCAACTTGCCATATAATATCCTCTTAGGACGTCCATGGATCCATGCGATGAAAGCAGTAGCATCAACTTTCCACCAATGTGTGAAATTTACACATAACGGACAAGAATTTACCATCCATGGATATCCTGAACCTTTCTCCTATTGTAAAAATCTTGAAGCAAAGTATTACAAAATCCCCCAAGTACCAAAAAATGATGAGAGCCCATCCACACCTTACTTCGATCCTGCCACTCTCGCATCCACTTCTACGATAGAGACACCCACCACTCCCACCATCCCCACCATCTCTGACATCAAGATTATCATCCAAGATAATGGCTGCAGAAACTACAAGCTCCCTAATAATGCTTTTGTGGTAGGAGAGTTACCACAATCTTTTAGATCATAGGGATGCCCACAAACAAATGAAGCTTCCACATCCCAGACATCTCCTACAAACTATCCCGAATTTACAAATTGGGGAGATCTTGGCCAGGAGGTTATTGAAGTAGATCCATCTCACATGCTATATCACGATGAAATACCAATAGCGGATTTACCAATGGATGATAGAAGCAAGGGCCTACAAATGATGCTCCCAATGGGCTACGATAGAAATCAAAGACTAGGACAAAACGACAACAAGCTTATAATACCTATCATGCCAGAGACGCGACCAATAAAAAATATTGGCCTTGGATGTACCCCTCCAAGTATAACCATACGTGGCCACAGTCCTCCAATTAGAACGGTTAACAATCCTCCTCAGCCAACCCCTGCATAACTACGCCTACCCGTATCTACAGGTTGTGTCATAGATAATTTTACATTTGATATAACTGATGTTTGTACTAGTAGCGATGATGAGGATCCCACACCCAACTTACCCAGGATATTCAAGAATACCACCCTCTACATTATTAGTACCCTATCCTTTGAAACAGACCATCAAAATCATGAGATTCGCCTAGTATATCCCCAACTCATCGATTACGACCAACGAGGACCACCAGTTCTTGATACATTCAAAAATGATGAGGCACTCTCAGAATTCATGGGATTGCAGGATAGCATTCCAGAGGGAGATCACAAAGTAGGGTTTATAATGGAATTGGACACATGTACTATTATTGGGAAACAATTGGATCAACCCAGTCCACAAAGAAGTGAGAATTAAGAATAATATCAAGTCCTTGGTGAAAACCATCTTTGTGGCACTCGACAAGAAAAATTAAAAGAAAGGACACATCAATGGTGAAAACCTCTCTAAGGCAGCGCAGGGGTAGGGGGATTCAATCTTCCTTTAAGAGCTATTCATCGAGGAAAATTCGATTAGTCTTGGCGAGGAAAAATGCAATCTGCTCAGCCTAGGAGCAGGAGGAGACCCACATATCACATTATCGGAATCACTACTATCAGAAGAGCAAGAGCTCCTAGCAACCTTCTTAAGGGAAAGACAGATGAACTTCGCATGGAGTTATGCTGACATGCCAAGAATTGATCCAAAGACCGTGGTTCACCACTTAGCAGTGTATCCAGAAGCAAAGTCTGTCAGACAAAAGCTTCGAAAAATGCACCCTCAAATCGCCTTATTGGTCAAAATGGAGCTAAAAAAGCTACTAGATGCAAGATTCATACAATTAATAGATTATCCAGAATGGGTATCAAACTTGGTACATGTTTCAAAGCCTGGCAGAGCCATTAGAATTTGTACAAACTTCAGAGATTTGAACAAGGCATGTCCCAAAGATGACTTCCTGCTTCCCAACATCGATATGATAGTAGATATGACAGGGGGACATGAGATGTCACTAATGGATGGATTTTTAGGATACAATCAAATCATTATAGAAAAAGAGGACCAACATAAGACAACTTTCACTTGTCCATGGGGGACATACTATTGTAACATGATGCCATTTGGCTTAAAGAACGCAAGAGCAACATATCAAAGGGCTATGACATTGATATTCCATGACATGATTCATAAAATGGTTGAAGACTATGTTGACGACATTCTAGCTAAGTCCAAAAAGAGAAAAGATCACATAGCAACCCTAAGTGCCATATTTGACAGACTAGAGGAGTACAAGGTCAGACTAAACCCAAAGAAGTGCATCTTCGGCGTACAATCAAGAAAATTGTTAGGATATATAGTGGCAATGAGAGGCATCGAGGTGGATCCAGCAAAAGTAAAAGCAATCCTCAAAATGGAGGCACCAAAAACATTAAGGAAACTAAGGGGTCTCCAAGGCAGACTCCAATCCATCCAACAATTCATAGCACAACTGGTAGATAAATAGAACCCATATTCTCACCTACTCCACAAGGGAGTAGCATACAAGTGGGATACCAAGTGTGAAGAGACATTTAACAAAATAAAAGAATATCTATTAACACCACCCATCTTAATTCCACCCATCCCAAAGAAACCATTGATCTTATATGTGTTAGCAACAACAGTAGCCCTTGGAGCTCTCATGGCTCAACATGATGACAATGGAACAGAAAGGGCCATTTATTACATCAGCAGGACAATGGTTGGGCATGAGTTAAACTATTCATTCATCAAAAAATCATGCATTGATGTAGTGTTTGCATCACAAAAATTCAGACATTACATGTTGGCACATAAAATTAAACTATTCATCAAAATTGACCCTCTCAAGTATCTACTATCAAAGGCAATGCTCACGGGAAGACTGGAAAAATGGGTAATGATATTGTCAGAATACAACATTGAATATGTGGAGAGGAAAGCAATCAAGGGACAAGTCATCGCAAACCAACTAGTAGAAGCACCAATCTATTCAGAGAACCCTCTTGTCTCAGAGTTTCTAGATGAATCCATTTTCAATCTCAACATAGATAACCACTGGAAACTATACTTCGATGGCTCATACACACAACATGGATCAGGAGCTGGTGTCTTCTTCATCACCCCACAAGGGGATTGCATACCAAGGTCATACAAACTGGCATTTATGTGCACCAATAACATTGTGGAATACGAGGCTTTGACTATAGGTCTCAGAATAGCAATGCAATGGAACATCATAGCTCTCAAAGTGTATGGAGACTCCCAATTGATCATAAATCAAGTGAACAATGAATACCAGACCAAGGACGACAAGCTCACTCCATACAAGAAATTGGTGGAGACTCTCAAAGAATCTTTCATCAAAATAACATTTGAGCAGATTCCTCGAACCAACAACAGAGCAGCAGACACCATGGCAACAATTGGATCCTTGCTCAATATCCCCCACAATGTTCCAAAATATGAATTCTTGATTGAGTAGCTTCTCGTGCCTGCATTCGAGGTACCAGAATCAGAATATGTGTGCAAAATCATTGGTCCTGATGATCCTTGGTATCATGACATTTATACATACCTTCAAATAGGAGTCATACCCGCCGACCTACCATCAAACCTAAAATGAACCTTTGTTAAAAAGGCATCCATATTTGTCATCCTAGGTGATACCCTATATCGTAGGAGCATAGAAAGAACCCTATTGCGCTGCCTAAATGTTGAGGAGGCATTAATCGCTCTAACTGAAGTACACAATAGTATATGTGGTTCACACTCGAATGGAATGACCATAGCTAAGAAACTACTGAGGATGGGGTATTATTGGCCCACAATGGAAAGAGAAGCACATGATCATGCCAGAAAGTGTCTACAATGTCAGCATCATGGGGACCTCATCCATGCTCCAGCTCAAGAGCTTCATCCTATCGTCACACCATGGCCTTTTTCACAATGGGGACTAGATCTCATTGGAAAAATCACACCCACTTCATCTAATGGCCACAAATTCATCATAACTGCAATGGAGTACTTTACTAAGTGGGTGGAAGCCATACCCATGACGTACATAACTAGGAAGCAGATTTCAAAGTTCATCCTGAACTATCTCATTTGTCGTTACGGTGTCCCACAAGCCATTATCTTAGATAATGGGACACCATTCAAAAATTAGGAAGTCTATGACTTATGTGAGAAATTCAAAATCCAACATCGCTTCTCCACCCTGTACTATCCCCAAGGCAATGGCCAAGCAGAAGCTACAAATAAAACCATTCTAAAAATCCTCAAGAAAACAGTCAATGACGCAGGTCGTGACTAGAATTTGCAGCTTAATCCCACCCTCTGGGCCTATCAAACCATCCGCACACCCACTGTTGCCACCCTCTTCTCCTTGGTCTATGGATCAGAAGAAGTACTCCCCATTGAGATCGAGCTCCCATCCCTCAGGATATCACTGTAAAACCTCATCACAGATGAAGAGTACCGGGTATCAAGAATAAATGAGCTAGAGCTACTGGATGAGAGATGAATAGATGCTTTAAATCATTTGCAAGTCTATCAGAATAGACTCAAAAGGAGCTACAATAAGAAAATCAGAAGCAGGACTTTCCAAGCTGGAGAACTGGTCTTAAAAGAAAATTAGAGGAATGCCCCGAACCCAAGCATCAAAGGAAAAGTTGAACCCAATTGGTTGGGACCATTTGTCATCACAGCAAGTTATAAGTCAAGGGCATATCAGTTATCAACACCCAAAGGGGAACCTTTGCAAGATCCAATTAATAGCTCTCATCTGAAAAAGTTTTATGCCTAAATCTTTCAAGGTATAGAACCAAAAAATTAGAAAATGTCCTGAAAAAATGGTTACCTTGGTGAAAACCTGGCAAACATGTGTCTTGGTGACAACAAAAAAAGCAAAAAATCAAAAAATCAAAAAAAATCAAAAAAAGGATTGAAAATAGTAAAGAAAAAAATCGTCCTCTAGTGAAAACCACTTTGGTGGCACTTTGGGCAAACACGAGGAAAATGAAACTTATCCGTGGCACCATCCACAGGATCTTGTTATGCATCATCCATCCATTTCCTTCATCATTCCGTTGGTCTCCATCCATCACTCATCCGCTCGCATCTACACCATAGCTTGGTTCTATTTTCGTATCATGATCCCTCCTAGTACTACTCGGCCCATCCTCAAGATCATTTTGTCCTGCCTTTATCAGAGTAGTCTATTGCATCACGCAGGGGGCATGTTCTCATTGTATTGGATTCATGTATATTCTTAAAATCTTAAAACATCAAATAATCCAAAACATCAAAACATATCAAAATCCAAAAACAAGTCAAAAATCATCAAAAGCCAAAAATAGAGTCGTCTTGTCAAACTACGTCATCTCTAAGCTTGAACGTAGGCAAGGTTGATCTTTGATCATCCCCCAAGACACTTAGGTTAGTCCTTTAGGAGTCTATCATAATAAACTATCATAATAAACTGACATTTCATCATGTATATCTTCATTTGTAAATTAGTCAAGTCATCAGTCGAACTACGTGGTCTCTACATGTATAATGTAGGCAAGGCTAATCTGTTGATAAGCCCTTGAGACTCCTAGGATAGGTCTTTAGGTTAGTCTCTTGGTCAAAATCTCAGAAAATCCCAAAAACATTGGAAAATCAAAAATCAAAACATTTGCAAAATCTCAAAAAATACCAAAAATAGCCTCAAAACATTGCAAAACTCCAAAACATCCAAATATTTGAAAAAATCCATCCACCTCATCTCGCTTGCACCCGCAATAACACCATCCATAATAACACCTTTGGTGAAACAGTTGGAAACAAGTCTATCAACTTAAAAGTAAAACTCAAAAACATCAAGTCTTAGGTTTAGAAGTCAGTGCATAAGCAATTTGGTCATCTCTTTGTATCAGTAACGCATCATCTAAATTGGTCCCATATCAATCATCCCTTAGAACACGTTGGATAAATGAAACGGCAAGCTGCCATCCACTAACATGTACTAGGATGAATCCTTCCTACAATGGGCATTATCTTTTGGCAATAAGTTTTGGTTCTTATCCTTGGAAAACACATCCTCTTTCCATTAGCAGTATTGAAGAGCATCCGTTTGTTTGTTTACTTGGTCTTTATATTTTGACTTATCTTATTTGCGCTCATTCCAAGGACATCTCAATGATATCCCAAAATAGGGGATTTAGAGAAACAGGAATGGGGCAACGATCATTATCTTTTGTCTGCTATGCTTGTTAGATGTTCTTGTAAAATAACCTCAATGAATACTTGCTCTGTTAGGTATATATGGAAGAGGTCTAGGGAAACTTGTTGACTATTGCATGGATAGGTTTACCTTTCTATGTTTTGGTCTAAGATGTTTGAAACTTTTGAAATGCATCCTAGCAAGTTTTTCATATGTCAGGTGTGAGCAAGAATACTCCTATCTGCTTGTCAAGTCAAAGTCCATCACACTAAGTACAACGCCATCCTAGTTTCCTATACCTTGATGCATCGTACCATGTGTGTTATCAAACATAAGAAAATTTGGCCCTTTGAAAATCCCAATTCCTCGGCAAGTAATCATCATCATCATCATCATTTGCATTTGCATCATCTTGTGTCTTGTTGAAATGACTTCTTCTTTCCTTGCTAATCGCACTAACAAGGTACTATGACAGTTGATCATCACCATCACCATCGCTATCATCATTAATCCTGCATCCACAAATCATTAGCATATCGCATAAACATATCATATAGGAAATATTCACATCGCATATCCATATAAACATATTATCATAAGCATCCATCGCATTCATCCCTTCCATCGCATTTCCATTATCATATAAATCATCACATAGCATCTACGGAAGCATTCCATAATCATTTTTGCATAATCATAAACAATAGGTATATAAGCATTTAATTCATTTGCATACATACTTGCATAAATTAATGACATCATCTCACCACTTTACGTTCACATTACATTATGCATCATCATATCACTTTTCATTTACATATCATTGCATCCTATTAAAATGCAGCACATACATTACATCATCATTTAATATGTTTAGGATAATAACATTTATTATTCTAAGCATCTCATTATGCATTAACACCATTTCATTTGCATCACATCACGACCATTGCATTCATATTTCATCATCCATATCATCTCATAAATAACATCATAAAACATTCATTGCATAAATTATTCCACATACGCATAAACGTACAAAATTCATTACAAACAAAGCATATATGCATCCATTCATAACATTTCATAAGCACAATTTACACATCATTTCATTCATATACCATAGATCATATCATTTCACATATCAGACCATCGCATTTGCATTATCATAAATAGACCATCGCATTTGCATTATCATAAATAGATCATCACATTTTGCATATCATAGAATAACATAATATATATCTGTTAGTCATAATCATAATGTATACATCATTAGAAATAAAAGCATCCACAACATATAGAAGTGAAATCATACATAAAGAGAACACAATGCATCACATAAAAATCATCGGATCATATATATATATCATCAATAATGCAACTGTCATAGTACAAAGAATAAATTGAATCATTGTACATATGTGTCAATCAGTACAAAAGGCCCATCAGGCTATAAAAAATGAGCCCATAAGGCACAAAAAGTATCATAACATCTTGATCAAGCTCAGTCCCTATGAATGCTTCCCTCGCCCCTGTCACTGTGACCCTCTATTGGTCTATGGTTGGCCCCACTCTGAGTACTCTGGAACCCACTCTGCTCTAGGTACGGCCTCGTGATAAGACCATCGATAATACTCTGCCTCTCGGACAACATCCCTATAGGACCGAACTAACATTGTACCCTAGAGGGAGGAGGCTATCATGCTCTCTATCTGTTGTCTGCGGCCTAGCTCAGTAGTTGCTTGTAGCTCCATAGCATGTCTCTGTTGCACGGCCTAATCCCTTTCGGCCCTAAGCTGCTCTCTCTCAGTCGTCGCATGATCTCTCTCGGCTATCATGACCTGAACCTGGGCCTATAGCTGCGTAATCAAAGTATCTTGTTTATCCGCCTGCACCTGTGGCTACACCCAAGGCTAATCCTTGTCTCGTGGTGGCTCTTGTTGTTGGTCCTGCATGTGCACATCTCCATGCACTGGCTGGACTGGAGGCACTAGTGGCAAGTCCTGTCGAATCTCGGCTCTTTGTTCTTGTCCTCCCCCTCTGCCTCTAACTCTCTGCACATCAGGGACTGCACCTAGAATCGTCAACCGAAGAGGAGGCCTGAACCAATCCCTATAGGCCTACGTGGTACCTGGATCTACTAAACCCTGATCATAAGCCCATGGCTGAGCTACCAGCTATCAGAAACTATCCATTACCTTTGAAGCAGGAATATATTTCCCCCATGAAACTTGTGTCATGGTGCGGGAAAAGACAGCTACATAATCATCATCGGAATGATCCTACAACTCCTCGAACTGATGCTGCACGCGCCCAGGTAGGTACCATTTGACCATAGTATGCTCCCGCCCCTACATATATTGGTCTTGATGGCAGTAGACTATCTGA
>VDFB02105785.1:372787623-372886022 GCA_007258455.2 Sequoia sempervirens
AGAAGATATCTCAAGAACATAACACAACCAAGAGGAAGCAAGCAGTTCTTAGTCTAGCTCTGGACAAGCCAAGAAGAACAACAGTTTGAGTCATAGGTTTGACAAGAGCAATGTTGAATGCTATTATTTCAATAAGTTTGGACATTATGAAAGTGAGTGCTAGAAAAATCAATGTGATCAGTCTAAGCAAAGTGAAAATGTGGCTGAGGGTAATCAATCAAAGGCCTTCATCATGTGCTACATTTTTGAGCAAGGTATTAATGACCTATATGATTTTTAGATAGTGGATATAGCAACCACATGAGTGGTAATGAGAGTTTATTTTCTTTCATTGATAAAAATGTCAAGTATGAGATTAAAATGGGTTATAATGAAATAGTTCTAGTTGTGGGAAAGGGGTCTATTATGTTTCGAACCAACAAGGAGAGAAGAAGGAGATTGAAAATGTATATTTTTCCACTGGTATAAAGCACAATCTCATGAGTATTGGACAATTGATCCAAAAAGTCTACAAAGTGTTCATGGAAAAGGGTGAATGCATCATTTATGAGAAGGATGGAAGCAAGAAAATAATTGCAACTATGACAATTGTAAAGAATAGAATGTTTCCCTTGAGGTTAGAGATGTGTTGCTCATCTCCATCTACAACTGCAACCCTCGGGTATGGAAAAATGTATAGCAGTACAACATCAATTATCCTTTAAGACACTTATTCAAGATCCTTCTAAGCTTTGGCATCTTAGGTATGGACACAAAGGGGTATGGTTAAATGTTTCCAACCATTGTAGAGTCTAGTGGTCGATGTGAAGCCCACATTTTAGGAAAGAAGCATAGGAAACCTTTCCAATCAGGAAATTCTAAAATGGAAAGAGCACCTTTGGAACTAGTTCACAATGATTTTTGTTGCCCTATGCAAACACTTTCTATTGGTAAGACATGGGTTTATTTTTTACAGCATAAATCTGAAGCATTTGACAAGTTTAAAGTGTTTAAGGCCCATAATGAAAAGGAAAGTGGACATTTCATCAAGGTCCTAAGGTTAGATAGAGGTGGAGAGTATACCTCCAATCAAATTTTGATTATTTGCAAGGAACAAGGCATTAATAAGGAGCTAACAATAGCCTATACTCTATAGAAAAAATGGAGTGGCTGATAGGAAAAACATAACCATTGTGGAGATGGCAAGAAGTATGCTTAAAGCTAAGAGACTTCCAAATGAATATTGGGGTGAAGTTGTAGCAACAACAATATATTTGATAAATAGAAGTCCTACAAAGGCAGTTTGTGACAAGATTCCACAAGAGGCATGGAAAAAATGCAAGTGGAGGGTGGAGTGCTTGAGAGTGTTCGAGTGTGTGGCATATGCACTTGTACCAAAAGAGAAGAGACAAAAGTTGGATGTCAAGGGTGAGAAGTGCATCTTCATGGGATATAGTGAAGTGTGCAAATCATATAGGTTGTATAACCTAGCTAGCCACCAAGAAAATAATTATCAGTAGAGATGTAGAGTTCTTAGAGAATGAGTCATGGGATGGCTTGAAAAATACTAACATCTTTGTATAGCTCCCAACAACACTGATTGTTGACGAAGAAGAGTATGAAGTTCATCAATATGATGTTATGGAGCCCCCAATAGCTCCCAATAGCTCTGGATCACTCTGAAACAATGCACAAACATGGGTTTCTCAACAACGCAATGACAATAGTGAGAGTTCAAACCCAAATCTTTCCTCTCTAATTCCAAGAAAGACCAAGAGTCTAACGGAGATCTACTAAAATGAAAGGTATGATGAAGAGTTTGATGAAAGTATGAATTTTGCATTATTTTCTCATAGTGATCCAATTTAATTAGAGGATGTTGTGAAATAAAATAAATGGTGTGAAGCTATGGATGAGGAGATCAATGCAATAGAGAGGAATAGAACATGGGAGCTAACCAATCTGCCTCCCAAAAAGAAAGTAATTGGACTAAAATGGGCCTATAAGACCAAGAGCAATGTTGATGGAAGTATAGAGAGGCATAAGGAAATATTAGTTGTCAAGGGGTACATACAACAGTTTGGGAGAGATTATAATGAGACATATGCTCTAGTTGCAAGGATGGAAACATTGTGGGCAATCCTAGCAATTGTAGCCCAAGATAATTGGAAATTATTTCAAATGAATGTAAAGTTAGCCATCTTAAATGGAGTATTGAAAGAGGAAGTGTATGTGGAGAATCCACCTAGTTATGAAGTTTTTGATCAAGAAAACAAGGTATATAGGTTGAAAAAAGCTCTCTATGGAATTAAACAAGCACCATGGGCATGGTACAACAAAATTGATTCGTACCTACTGAGTAATGACTTTAGCAAAAGTTTTCGTGAGCCCACACTTTACATCAAGAAAGCCATTGGTGAGATTCTTATTGCTTTTTTATATGTAGATGATTTAATTTTCATAGGGAATAGTAATCTTTTCATTACTGATTTCAAAGAGGAAATGAAAAATGACTTTGAAATGATAGACATAGGTTTGCTAAAATATTTCCTAGTCATATAGGTCTAACAAACATAGCATGGAATCTTCATTTCACAAAAAAATTATATGAAACAAATCTTGAAGAGATTTAGAATGTTGGAAAGCAAACCAGCCCCAAGCCCAATAGCTACAAGTCTGAAATTAAGCAAAGAGGATAACAACAGTGATGTTAACCCAACCCTCTATAAGAGCATGGTTGGAAGCCTCATGTATTTGATAGCAACAAGACCTGATTTGATGTACATGGTAAGCTTGATTTCTAGGTTCATGGAGCAACCTAAGGATGCACACCGGAAAGTAGGAAAAATAATTCTATGGTATGTCAATGGCATGAAAGGCTATAGAATTATGTATATTGTCTCCAACGAGTTTCAGTTAGTTGGGTACATAGTCAGTGATTGGGTAGGAAATATAGATGATAGGAAGAACACATCGGGATATTTGTTCCACATGGGTTTAGGAGAAATATCATGGGCATCAAAGAAGCATCTCATAGTTTCTCTCTCCAAAGTTGAAGCAGAGTACATAGCAGCAAATGTAGCAGCATGTGAAGCCATTTGGATTAGAAGAATCCTTGCATATTTAAATGAGCAACAAGAATATGGTACAACCATATTTTGTGACAATGTGTCTTCTATATCTTTGACAAAGAATCCCGTATTTCATGGACAAAGTAAGCACATTGAAATCTGCTACCATTTCATAAGGGAGTTGGTGGAGCATGGAGAGATTGAACTTTAGTACTGTAGATCTGAGCAACAACTCACTAATATTTTCACAAAGGTATTGTCAAAAGACTCCTTTGAATGCCTAAGAGATAGGATTGGCATGATGGAAGGATCGAGAAATTTAGTTCTAGAAACTTAGAAAAGCACCAAAAATCTGAATAGGTCTAGGTAAGACAACTTAAGAACACAAAACAGGTGCAAACATGATAGCTCTAGAAATTTTTCTTTTGAAAGACATTGCTCTAGAAATTTAGCTCTAGAAATTTTGAATAGTGATGAAAAAAAGAAAGGCTCAAGATTAAGGGGGAGCACTGGAATTAATAATCTTGAGCAACATCAACCAAATGCATTAAATTCTTAGTTAAAAGAGCTCTATTGGGATCTTCGCCCCTTTTTCAAATCTAGCATCCCCTCTTGCCAGTTAATGTTTTTGCTAGTGAATTAATTTCTGGTGGTTGAATTTGAAAATGAACAAAAGTTTTTTTAAAAGGTAAGAAAGAAAAAAGGAAAAATAGAATATTTAGAGTTGAACAAGGAGGGAATGTTTAGGAGAATAGAACAAAGAAAGAAGAGGAAGAACCTACAACAACAAAAGATATTGCACAAAGTGCAGAGCTCTAGTGCTCTAGAGTATTTGTAGCAACAACACAAAGCAACACATAGAATGCTTCATTTCTCCAAAATCTAGGCAGTTTTTTGTATGGAGGAAATACAGAGCCATAGCTCTGATTTTTGTATGTAAACATTTTTAATGTAATTTTTGTGTATGAATGAAATAGAAAATTATTCTACCTCCTTGTCTTGTCTCCTTGGTCTCTATGTTTCCATCTTTGAAACTCCATGCATCTTGCCTACCATGTCTCTATATACTTCTAAGACAAAACCAAAGGAAAAAGAAAAGGAAAAGAAAACAAATTAAATTAATCAATTATTTTGGATGATGCAGGATTGCAATTAGGCATGGGTGCTCCTACATCACCAAAAGACAACTCCATGATGTCATCTTTGGGGTTAACATGTTCTTATGAGTTTGAAGAACTTTGATGCCATGTACCATCCACTAAATTTACAGTTATTTTGGTTTTTATTATGTTTTTTCACCATGTCACCTTGTTATCCTTTCACCTGAATTTATTGACATGTGGTTTCCTTCTTTCTTGGACCTATATTTTCTTACCATAATTTATGGTCTTTACCATTGAACATAAGTTGATATATTTTTTGTGATTTAAAATATTATTGGTGGTTATTATCACATGCCTTTTTTCTTTGTCCAAAATAGTTATTCATGTGTATGTGATTTGGATGTCCAAATGGGTAAATATTTATTAATTTGTATGCGACATGTCATTCAATTGAGAGGACCAACTATTCTAGGCACCAGACATGAGATTTATTTTATTTCCTAGATCTAATTTAGTATGTGAGGGTCCATCAAATGAGATTGAGTTTTATTTTTAAACTCCATATTTTGTTTCTAAATGGGATTACCTTATAAATAACTTAGGAGAAAATGAAGTTGTGAAATTGGAGATGCCACATGTATGATATTTTTTTGAGTTAATTATGAAATATTATTCATATGATTTGGGTGCCATGTCATGGTTGGTTTTTAATTTAAAATACAATTAAAGGAAAATAATGTTTAAAATATAAAGGTGGCATATGCATATTATTTTGTATGTTAAATTATAAATGTATGGATTTACATTTTTTAAGTTCATCTAATTAGTTCATAGAGGAAGGAATTGTGTATGCAGGAGTAGTGGTGAGTAAGATTGCGTAATATCATTTATTTACTCAATAGTAAATGTGTATTTAGGAAGTTAGAAAGTTGATATTAATATTACATATTATTTATTTGGTAGAACATGCATTCTTAAAAGACATTATTTTATCATTTAGCTTCCTATATCCCCTATCTTTAGTATTATCAAGCACCTACTTGCAACAAGAATATAAAATTAAATTTTAGCTATTTCATCTTGATATGAATGGCATAATTTATACCCTTTTCTTTAAAAATTATAATTATAATTATCAAGGAATGTTTACATGGTTGTATCCTAATAGAATTAGCACCATGAGTGGATATCTACATATTTGAGGATGTGTATTTTTAGCTACAAGTATGATGTACAAGCTATTTGACGTTCATTAGCTAAGAATTTTCTTTTGTATAGGTGTGTGACTATGACTATAGCATAATTTGAAGAATAAAATATGTTGTAAATAAATGAAGATACACTATTTTTTTTCCTAAAAATATATCCATTGTCTCTTTTTTCTTAGTCTTATTCGGGTGATCCCACCATAGTGGTTTACAATTTTTGGCCAAACTAGACACGAAATAAATTTTTTTAACTAAATCTTCACTTTCAAGGACCTATAGCGACTAAACGGTGAGGAATTTGAAGATGATGCAAACTAGAGTTTCATGAAATTTTGTATATAGATTCTAAATATATATTTTTAAAAAAATTTGGAATCAGATTGCACTTCTTTTACCATCTCCCTTGAAAACTAGTTTTTTTCAGAAAACAACATTTTTAAAAAGTGACACTCACCATATGAGCATAACGTTTTCCCATGAAGGATAAAATTCTAATTATTTTGAATTTAGATTTGTAATTCCGATATCTAGTGCTTCCACTTGGTTATATAGTTTTTTATTGAATATTTTTTCTTTAATGAATTTTCAAAGTCAAACCAATTACAATTCAGACATAGCGTGACCGTATAACGCTGTAACTTTTTGTATGTATCAAAATTCAATTTTTTTTTGTTGGATCAAGGACTTTAATATCTGGACGCACTCATATTTTTCAAAAATAATAAAATTAATAATCTGTTATTTTTCCACATGTGCAGAATAGAGAGCTTGATTTTTGGTCAAAAGCCTACATTCACAAGAAATAAAAAAATAAATATAATAATAAAATTAAATTTATTTAAAATTATACTTTTTGTGAAGCTTATAATAAGGACTACATACTTACAAAAAATAAATTTTAATTGAATTCATTTGATCCCCCAAAAGGTAAATCAAAAGTGCTTTTTTATCAACATTTTGATAGGTGTAAAGGAGACTCTATTATAGGTATAGTTTAAAACTAGCAGGGTTCTATCGAAGGGGGTTTTATTTAAGGTAGTTTTATCAAACCCTCTTCAATTGGAATGATTTAAATAAAAAATTTTAAGGCTTAAATCATTATATTTTCTGAAAATATGTGATTTCAACAAAAAGCAGAATCTCCCAAAAATTGTAAACCAGCTTTGTGGGATCACCCATTCTTCGAAATTATAATTATATATGTAAGTTTTCTTAGAGATGAGTGTTGATAAAAAAAATTAATGCTAATTTGGTTGTAAAATTAGAATAATCATTCCCTCTATACTATGAAATAGCCTATCATGATTTATTTATGTTATAGAGGATGTAATACCGAATGTTGGTTGGTTCTAGACTATTTTTTGTTAATATAATAGTGTTCAATAATAAAATGAAGTATAAGGTGTATCAATTAATGTATTTTAACTCAATTTCTCATTTATACATGTACTTAAAGCCAAATGAATTACATAAATATAGATTTTTTTCTATGATATAATTTTTTCATAGCTAACTAGGTATTTTCAATGGATAGGAAAGCCATACTCATTCTTCAGACCACATTTTTTAGCCTAGATATATAATAGTGAGTTAATCCATGTATGGATGTATAAAATCTATCAAACATTATATGATATAGGTATTTTAATATTTCATATAGATTCAATTTTTTTTTCTATCAAAGTGTACTTGATCATGAATTCTTCTTCTATACCTTGACATATCCTTGAAGGAGGTTCAAATGTCTCCATAAGAAATTATAGAGTATTTCAAAGGAAAATCTGTTGTACATATTACTAATCCTATGTTTTATATACTAATGTTTTATTAATTATTTAATACACATAAAGATTTATAAATCTATTCATGTGTCAAATGAAGGTTGTATCCAAAATTTTAGATTATTATGAGTTTATGGAAAGTTGTTTCACTCTACTTCTTACAAATTTAGGCTATGATTATTTCACCAAGATAATCTCAAGGTATCAAGGCCTTATCGTAAATATCAAGTTCTTTAGTAATTATTACCAAAATTTATCACAAAGAATATATTAGCCCTATAATTTGCACACCAACTAGATTCTATTGAATCTAAATGGGGTATGAGCCAAAAAAGAAAAAATCTATGATAATTCACTTTTTTTTAAAGGAGTGACCTTGAAAGGAAAACATTCTAATACCCTTATATTGTTTAAACTATTGGATCTCAAGTTGGACTCAATTAGTGATTACTAGAGTTATGACCCAAATGGATTTATGACCAGTTGGTAATAAATTACAATTCAAAGATGGATTTATCCATTGGGGTAGATTGGGAATCAAAATTAAAAGATGACTATTAGATAATTCTCTTGATTCGTATGTAGATATATGTAAACTACCAACTATGCCACTCCCTCATTAGGAAGACTTTTACATTCCTCTTCATATATATTTGACCATAGAAATATCATGATACACAACCAAAATAAGCCACTATAGAATATGGACTAGAGTAAAGATAATATTAGACCATATTAGAGTATGGGATAAAAATAACAAAACTAGAGCACATATATACATAAGTTCCAAATAATGATACTTGGGAGAAACTCTAGGATGGAAAACTGATGCAAGAGCATCCAGTGGTGTGAGGGAAATCTTGCATCATCCAAAAAAGATGCTTTCCATTCGTGTTCCTTTTGTTTTCTTTTTGTAGATGTTTTTGCATTTCTTGATACCCTTTTTGTCAAATAAGAGTTTCCAACTTTCAGAACTGCTTTTCTGCTTTTTCTGCCCAAATGCTATTTTTAGTAGGTGTGAATTTTAAGGCGTGGGAAGATGAAAATTTATGGGAAGGTTCATGATGGAAAAATAAGCACTTTGGTGAAAGAATCAGGTCAAGATCATTCACGGTTTGAAAGTTATTCAAGTTCCAGTTTCTGCTTTTCTCCCTAAAAAAACCTTCTGAGTCCAGTTTGAGGCACTAAATGGTCCCGTATGGACCCAAAAAACATCATTCTTAGCACGTTATTCACTCTGAGACCTTTTCGATGGTGCAAACGGTTTGAAAAACGAAGTCCTGGATCAAAAGTTATGGCTTCCGAAAGTTGGCCGATTTTTGGAAAATTGCCAATTTTTGAATTAGGACTTAATGTTTGAATTTCAAATTGTAATTTTTGGCGCCTAACCGCCAAAACTCTGATCTCAAATGTTATTTTTGGCTCCAAACCAAAAAGGGGCTATTTATGGGCAAGTTTCTGAGTTTTGTGTAACTTTTTGGGGAAAGAGTTTGCATGCTGTGAAAAGGGGGGGGATTTTCTGTAATTTTGCATGTATCACAGAGCTTGAGGATTTGTGATCCTCTGCATGTAAGAGTTTCATAATATTGAATAAAAGATTATTCTCTATTCTGTGAGTGTTTTTCTATGTCTCGGGTTTTCTCCCTCGTGAGGTGGTATCAAAGCAGGTTTTCTTGAGCATGTGAACAGATCACCGATCGTGAGGTAGTTTGCACTAGGACCATGGTTGTGGGTTTGGGGTATTAGAGATGCCTCCAAGAGTGATGCCTGGTAGGTGTGGTGGTGTCAAAGGTGGCAGAGGTGGCAGAAACATTGGTGGAAGAGATCCATTGGTGGCTGAGGGTTTCAGAGCCCTTCATAGACAAATCAATGCATTGCAGGAACAAATGAGAAGAGGGTTAGACCCAGGAAGGAGAGGAGAAAGCGAGGATGAAGAAGAGGTGGAAGATACAAATGTATAAGAGGAAGAAGAAGCTATTGATCGAGATCAAATGCGACTGATTAGAGCCATTTCGAAGATCAGAAAAAGACCCAGAATAGAAGTCCCCAGTTATTCTAGAAGTCTGAACCCATAAGAGTTGATTGACTGGATCAACGAGCTAGAAGAGTATTTTGAGTATGAAGAAGTAGAGGACCCAGATCGGGTTAAGTTTTCAAAAATGAAGTTGAAGGGCCATGCCAATATTTGGTGGAAAGAGGTCCAGTTAGAGAGGAATCAAAGAGGAAAAGAAAAGATCAGTAGTTGGGATCACATGGTGGAGAAACTAAAGAAGCAGTTCATACCAGTGGACTATGAGTTAGATCTGCTGAAGAAATTACAAGGGTTGAGGCAAGGAAGTAGATCTGTGAAAGAATACACAGAATATTTTCACAAGATGATCATCAAGACATGCCATGCAGAGGCCAACAAGGAGAAGGTATCCTGTTATCTTAATGGGTTACGACCGAGCATTCAAGAGGAGATAAGCCTGGTCAGAATGACCACCATTGAAGATGCATACCAATTTTCTCTGAAAGTTGAGGAGAATTTGAACAAAAGATTTGACAACAAGCAAAAAGGCCGAGGAGGTCAAAGTGGAAGAGGTAGTGGAAGATCTTCTGGGGGCCGAAATGAGGATGAAAGGAAAAATGAAGATGTGGGTACCAGTTGAGGTCAGAGGAATGATAACTTCTACCACCCTCATGATCAAAATAGTGGTGATCAAAGGGGTAGAGGACGAGGAAGATCTGGGCCAGGACCTGGAAGAGGTGGTTTCAGAGGAACTTGTTTCCATTGTGGTGAAGAAGGGCATCGAGCCTATGAATGTCCACAACACCAAGGAAGGAGAAACAGAAGGCCAGAAGGTCATGGAAGGGTTGCACATGCATATGAGGAGGCTCAATCCGAGCATTCAGATGATGCTGAAAGGGGAGAAGCCCTAGTGGTTAGGAGAGCCCTAGTGACTGAAGAGAAGGAGCCATAACAGAGGAAGAATATGTTCCGCACAAGGTGCAAGTGTGAAGACAAATGTTTTGAAGTCATTATTGATAGTGGGAGCACTGATAATTAGGTGTCAGAAGAGATGGTTACGAAGTTGAAGCTAAAAAGGGAAATGCATCCACACCCATATCAGATTGCCTAGTTGTAGAAAGACCACAAATTTTTGGTCAATGAGTAGTGCCTGGTGAAGTTCAAGATCGGAAGCTATCGTGATGATGTAATATGTGATATCATCCCCATGGATGCATGTCACATGTTATTGGGGAGGTCGTGGTAGTTTGATAGGCGAGCTATACATGATGGCCATGCAAACACTTATTCCCTAATGAAGGATGGAGTCCACCATAAGTTGAAACCCCTAAAGAAGGACAAAGAAAAGGTATGCAATAGTGCTAGAATTTTTTTTGTTGATGGAAGGAAATTTTTAGAAGGCATGAAGCATGAGTGTATGTGTTATGCATTGATTCCTAGAATGGATAAGGAAGATAGTGAGAAGGTGCCAGTAGAAGTTTCTGGGTTATTGAATGAGTTTCAGGATATTGTTTCTGATAACGTACCTGAGGGTTTACCACCAATGAGGAGGATTAGTCACCAGATTGACTTGATCCCTGGAGCTAGTTTGCCAAATAAGGTAGATCATAGAATGACTCCTGCAAAAAATGAGGAGTTGAACAAACAAGTTCAGGATTTGTTGAGAAAGGGTTTGATTCGAGAGAGTCTGAGCCCATGTGCAGTACCTGCAGTTCTAGCACCGAAGAAGGATGGGGAGTGGAGGATATGTATAGATTCCTGAGCCATAAATAAGATAACAATCAAGTACAGATTTCCCTTGCCAAGGATGGATGACCTGATGGACTATTTGAGTGGAGCACAATACTTCACGAAGATTGATCTGAAGAGTGGATATCACCAGATCTAGATTCAAGAGGGTGATGAATGGAAGATTGCCTTCAAGACTAAGGAGGGCCTGTACGAGTGGTTAGTCATGCCTTTTGGGCTAACTAATGCATCGAGCACATTCATGCAACTCATGAATGAGGTACTGAAAGAGTTTCTGGGAGGTTTTGTCATTGTGTATTTAGATGATATTTTTATTTTTAGTAAGAACATGGATGAGCATTTAATGCATATTCTTAGGGTTTTTGAGAAGTGGAGAGAGGAGAAACTATTGATAAATTTGAAAAAGTGTAGTTTTGTTAAAAGGGAGTTAGTGTACTTGGGGTTTGTTGTCTCGGCAGAGGGTCTAAAGATGGACCTAGAGAAGGTGAAGGCTATTGTAGAATGGCCTACCCCAAGAACTGCTACTAAGGTGAGATCTTTCCATGGTTTGGCTAGTTTTTATAAAAAGTTCATTAGAAACTTCAGTAGTATTTATGCACCCCTAACTGAAACAATGAGAGGGGATAGAAAAAAGTTCAAGTGGAGCACTAGAGCAGTGAAGAGTTTTGATCTATTGAAGCAGAAAGTGACAGAGCAACCAATTTTAGCCCTCCCAAATTTCAATAAGGTGTTTCGGGTGGATTGTGATGCCAGTGGTTGTGCCATTGGAGCAGTGATGAGCCAAGAAGATAAGCCCATTGCCTATTTTAGTGAAAATTTAAATGGTGCAAAGAGAAAGTACTCTGTATATGATCAAGAATTTTATGCAATAGTTCAAGCATTAAAGAAATGGAGACATTATCTGTTGCCAAAGGAATTTTTTTTGTTTACTGATCATCAAGCATTACAGTATCTGAGTAGTCAGGGAAAATTAAATCAGAGGCATATGAAATGGGTAGAATTTTTGCAGAGTTATACCTTTGTTTTAAAAAATAGGAGTGGCAAGTCGAATAGGGTTGCATATGCCTTAAGTAGGAGGAAAACATTGTTGACAAAGATGCAGATTGAAGTGGTTGGGTTTAGTGAACTCAAGACATTGTATCCTGAAGATCCTAATTTTGCAGAAGCTTGGAAAGCTTGCAAGGAGCCTATTACAGTTGACAGGATGAAGTGGTTGGATTTCATAATACAGGATGGCATGTTGTTTAAGGTAAGCCAATTGTGTATTCCAAGGAGTTCCATGAGGGAGAACCTGATAAAGGAGAAGCACAGTGGAGGAATGGCAAGAAATTTTGGTCAGGATAAGACCATTGCCATTATCAGTGAGCATTATTATTGGCTTCAGTTATCACAAGATGTGAAGAAGTTTGTGCAGAGTTGCAGGGTATGTCAGATGGCTAAAGGAGTGAGACAAAATACGGGGTTGTATCAGCCCTTACCTATACCAGAGAGGCCTTGGGAAGATATAAGTATGGACTTTGTTCTTGGTTTGCCAAGGACACAAAGAGGGAATGATTCAGTATTTGTGGTAGTTGACAGGTTTTCAAAGATGGCACATTTCATTCCATGCTAGAAGACCCATGATGCAGTCCACATTGCGGACTTGTTCTTCAGAGAAGTGGTCAGATAACATGGTCTGCCAAAGAGTATAGTCGTAGATCATGATACCAAGTTTGTGGGATACTTTTGGAGGACCTTGTGGAAAAAGTTGAAGATAGAGTTGAAGTTCAGTTCTACACACCATCCACAAATTGATGGGAAGACTGAGGTTGTGAACAGTAGTCTAGGTAACCTACTGAGATGCTTGGTAGGAGATAAACCCAAGGGATGGGACTTGATCTTACCCCAGGCAAAATTTTCTTACAACAATTCTGTCAACAGAAGCATTGGTAGATCACCATTCTAGATTGTGTATGGAGGTAGTCCCAGGACTGCTCCAGAATTGAGGAAGATGGACCAAGAGAAGAAGACTAGTGCTGAAGCCAAAGAATTTGTAGAGCACATCAAGAATATACATGAGAATGTTAGAGAACATATCAACAAGATGAATATGCAGTATAAGGCTAAGGCAGATCAGAAGAGGAGGTATAAGGAGTTTCAGATTGGTGATGAAGTCATGGTCCACTTGAGGAAAGAAAGGTTTCCAATGGGAACCTATAACAAACTGAAGATGAATAAGTTCGGTCCTTGTAAAATTGTGAAAAGGTGTGAATTAGGAAATGCGTATGAGGTAGAGCTTCCAAAAGGAGTCAACATTTCCCCTATGTTTAATATTTTAGATTTGACAGAGTATCATGAAGGTCGCATAGAGGAAGTACCAACAATGGAACAGTGTGGCATTCCAGCACCTACTTTAGAAAAGGAGGAGATTGAAGAAATCCTGGATAGCCGTGTGGGAAGGAGTACCAAAAACAGGCAGTATGAAGAATATCTCATGAAATGGAAAGGAAGGCTTGTGGAAGATTCATCTTGGTTGTCTAAGGCAGACATTGACCGTTTGGGTTTTCCTCAACCATCTGAGACGTGACGGGATCACTTCTCAAATTACCCTGGGTGTCTGATGTAGGAGCATCTAGTGGTGTGAGGGTAATATTGCATCATCCAAAAAGATGCTTTCCATTTGTGTTCCTATTGTTTTCTTTTTGTAGATGTTTTTGTATTTCTGGATACCCTTTTCGTTGAATAAGAGTTTCCAACTTTCAGAACTACTTTTCTACTTTTTTTGCCCAAATGCTATTTTTAGCAGGTGTGAATTTTAAGGTGTGGGAAGACCAAAATTGATGGGAAGGTTCATGATGGAAAAATAATCACTTTGGTAAAAGGATCAGGTCAAGATCATTCACGGTTTGAAAGTTATTCAAGTTCTAGTTTCTGCTTTTTGCCCTGAAAAACCTTCTGAGTCTAGTTTGAGGCACTAAACGGTCCCGTACGAGCCCAGAAAATGTTATTCTTAGTGCGTTCTTCACTCTAATACCTTTCTAATGGTGCAAATGGTTCGAAAAACGGAGTCCCGGATCAAAAGTTATGGCTTTCGAAAGTTGGCCAATTTTTGGAAAATTGCCAATTTTCGAATTTCAAATTGTAATTTTTGGTGCCTAACCGCCAAAACTCTTATCTCAAATGTTTTTTTTGGCTCCAAACTAGAAAGGGGCTATTTATGGGCAAGTTTCTGATTTTTGTGTAACTTTTTGGGGAAAGAGTTCACATGCTGCGAAAAGGGGGGGATTTTCTGTAATTCTATAATTTTCTGAGAACTTCTTTAATTTTGCATGTATCACAGAGCTTGAGGATTTGTGATCCTCTGCATTTGAGAGTTTCATAATATTGAATAAAATATTATTCTCTATTCTGTGAGTGTTTTTCTATGTCTCGGGTTTGCTCCCTTGTCAAAAACATAGCTCTCTAGCCTCTATTTATCTCATAATAAATATCTCAAGAGGAGGCACAATAATAGTCTTAGCTAAGACTATGGAATAAGAAGTACAATTCTCACAAGGAATTGAAACTAGAGTAGTGGTTTTGTTGAATAAATTATAGAACAACCCTCAAGAAATCCTCCATGGAAAGCACCACTTAATGATATTATAAGACAAATTTCATAAGACCCCACCTATTTGACTCAAATATATTCTACTTATAAGAGTCTCATGAGATAAAAGTTTAAATTTATATCACGCTTCAATCCAACTCAATACAAAAAGTAAATTGAAGCATTTCCAACTAAAATTAAATTTCAATGAAGTATATGGTCTATCCGGACTCATTATACCTAAGTTAGATGTGGAATAAAAGAAAAAACTAGAATTGTCTACTAAATATATTTTTAGACATAGTTTGGGGAAAATTCACCACAAAATAAAATAAAAAATATTGATGCTTTCACAACTCCATCCTCTCATTAAATCCTAAGGTATCACAAGAAAAATATTTTGTTGGTAAATTCTATGATTTTCTAGATGAAAATATTATTCGTAGGATGGAAAATAGAAGAGATACAATGGTGAAGGTAAATGAAATCCAAAGCCAAAATGAATCTTCTCTAAAGTTCTAGGCCCAATTGGCCATTTTAGAGCATGTTGTGAAAGCAATGTGGGAGTATATAGTTGCATTAAAATTTAGAAAGAAATCCCCTCCATATTTCATGACGATGACAAGCAACTATAAGAAGAATAATTTAAGGTAATTATCAATAAGAAATAAGTATACTAGACATCTATTTTGATCTAGGTTCAAATCTTGAGATTTGTACAAGTGGAAGTAGTTATCTATCCAAGGCCATTCTAAAGAAGACCAAGAAAATATCACACAAGGATATTATTGATCTAGATAAATATTTGCAATATTTTAGGAGAAGGGGAAACCCAATTGATACATAATGGGAATCACTCCAAGCTTCCATAGAAAAATTAAGTACCTTCCCCTTTTAAAGCTCTAAAAGTATGAAAATTTGAAAACATGTCTATGAAATATGATAGTTTGGTTCATTCTTACAAGAAAGGGATCCTTTAATAGGTCACTACAACTATAGGTTTTTTTATGTGCTCACCATTTGTGGTGATATTTTGATCACTCCACTTCAATATTACAATATATTAAAGGTTTCATAGCATTAACATTCCATTTGATGAATTAAAATTATATATATAATTTTATAAGTCTATTTTTTAAACACATCAATATAATTCCACACCATCGATCTTTTAATAAATCAATGACTAAAAAAACTAGCCTTGTTCTAGCATATTCTCTTCTTTGTTCCATCAAGGTTAAAATTTGACATATCAATTCAAGAGGACCCCACACTGGTGAAGTTATCAACAAAAAATTCATATGGTAGGAGGGTATGTGCAGAATCATGATGGGCCAAAAAGTGGCATATGATGGGTATGTGTAGGGTATGCGGCTGACAACTTTTTTACCCCAAAATTGATGAAACAAAAGGGTTTTTAAAGGACATTCTCATCTTTCCACCAACATAAATTATGCTTTAATTTCAATTTAATAAATAATTATTATTCATTTTCTATTTAAATTACGACTAAAGTCCTGATTGATAGGCTGATTGAAAAACATCTGTAGTGCCCCTCCGTTGTGACCTTTCTGGATTTTGTGTAAGTGTTTAATTGCATTATTGTTGTTTTGTGTGTGATTAGTTTATGCAATTAACATAATATTTGATGGAATTTGTACTCAATTAATTAAAATAGCATTGAGTAAATAAAACTAGAAATTAAGATGAAAATTAAATAAATTAGTTTTATAAAATATTAAGTAAAGAGTTATTAATAAATAAATAAACTAATTGTTTTGTAAAAAGTATTCTTTAATGATATTCGATAATAATTAATAATTTATTAGTTGTTCAAAGATAATTATTATAATAAGGAATTTAAATGGATAGGAAGCTGAAGTGTCTTAAAACAAGAAAAGTTGGAAAGAAACTACACCTATAGAGCATTTGGAAGTCGAAGAGAACGGTAGAATATGCAAAATAAATAATAACTATATTCAACTTTTGGGAAGGGGAGAGAGAAGGCAAAAGGAAAGCAGTTACAAGAGGATCGTCTTGTCAATGGGAAAGGGGATGAAAATTTATTATCCCCCTTGAGATGAGGCTCGAGGGCTCCTCATCCTTTCAGGTTCGCGGCTTCCTCATCCTTTCAGATTCGCGGCTTCCTCATTCCTTCTTCTCTTATTCGAACGGGACTCTATTGCATTGGCTCTCTCTTGGATAGCTGTTTGTAGAACACCTTATGCTGACATTACAAATTTAATTCTAGATTAAATTCTTGGGTAAGTCATTCTATATCCGTGAAACTGAATCTTATGCATTGGCCTACCTTCTACTGAATTTTCCATTGATTTGTGGAGATTTGATATGTATGACTTTCATTTTTTTTGTTCTTTTTGCATGGAATCTCGATTTCATTTAAATTTGGCTTTGATCATATAGAAGTTGGCGTAAACCATTATGTATGGGCATTTTCTTAGGTGAAACCCATGCTTTCAGCTGTATTGAAGAGTTGAATGTTGTTTAGATGATAACTCGAGTTCAAAACTTTAACATGGAATGATGCTATTGAATGATGTGATTTCATTTTTTTTTTTTTTTTACTGATCAAGAAAATTCTACTCCTGTCTCCTATTCCTGATAACGAATTGAGTGGAGTCACCGATGTTAAAGGTTTAGATAATCTCTCTGAATTTTTTTTGTCATCTAGTCTCAGCCGCGCACTTGAACCTCATAGGAAAATCTGAAGATTTAAATAACCTACTTGATTCTTCTGACAATATATCACAATTGCAGCACTTGAAAATAAAATTTTCTTCCAAATTTCAAACTTGAGCGTGTCTCTGGAAACTTGCCAGCAAACAGAAATGTGTCTGGTTCAAAAAGGAAAAGTTGTACGTTAATTCTCCTTCTCTTAAGTCACATATTTGCACCTCACCTTTCTCCTTCCCTTCTGTCTTGGGGAGAACATTTGGGATTTGATAATAATACAAGTAGATGGCAATATCTCCAAATTCCAATCTTCACTTTCTAATATTCTTGGCAACCTATCACAGTTTCAGCATTTAGAGTTGAGGCGTTGTACAGAATTAAATAGCCTCCCTGAAACCATTCAACACCTTTCTTAGCTACAAATTTTAGATTTGCAAAGTGTAGTATACTTATAAGATGTATAAGGATTATTTGTGTCTATGACTGGTTTTGAAGATAAGTGAATTAAGGAATAGGGAAGCAATTTTGGAGTTAATAATTGTTAATGAATATACTTATGAATGTATGGGACTAATAAATTAAATAAGGCTATATTTAGTTTGAAAATGGTTACTTAAATAAATATAAACAAAGTTAAGTTTCCTTGACACTGAAAATTGAATGAAGGTTATTTCCGTTATTAAATGATTAGAAAATTGTCTAAGAAGATTAAGAAATTTAGGATAATATTATTGTCACAACTATTATGGATTATTCTTTGTTAATTTGTAGGTGAATATTGTTATTTTATAACCTTTAGAGTAGAATGGTAAGATTAGTGTGCAAGCTAAATATCTGGAAATTGTATTAAGATTGTCTCAAATATTATTATTCGAGAGAAATAATACTTTAATTTAATTATGAGATTAATGATAAGGAATATTATTGATTATTGTATCTAATTTAAATGGAAAGGTAGGTTGAAAATATTAACGTGGGATTCCTTTTAATATAGTGGAAATTAAAATATGAAGTACATATTTACTTCTTCTTATATGTTCTCTTATTTGGTGTTCTAATTTTATAGTATTAATTTGGTGATATCTTTTAATTCCTTTATAATTCTTTTAGTTTATGAATTAAATAATCATTGTCTTAATATCCAACTCCTCTCATCTTATCGAAGTATACTAGGAACAATGATTCTCTTATTTGCATATTCTTGAAACCATGCGTAAATTAGGAGCAATGATTCCAGGTGATGTTGGTCAACTAGGAAATATGTTCAAATAACTCCCTTAGCTGTTTTAAATTAAATCTTATTATGGTCATTGTTTGTTTAAGGGTAATTTGGTGTATCCTATTTGTGGCACCTCTTTGGAATTATTTGGCTTTAGAAGTGATTTCATTCCATTGGGTTCATGACCTTTTTGAGTGATTTGTCTCATTGTGACTTTTCTTGAGTTGACGTGAGTTGGGGATCTTCTTTAATGTTAAATTGTGTTGCTATTCATTTAACCTTACATGGTGAATTCTTGGTTTGTATGAGTTGTGGGGGTCTTATCAATTGATTTTGTGGTGGAGTATTTTGGATACTAATGTGATGCTTGATTGTGATAAGTTTAGGCTTCTTGTTGTATGCAATCTTTCCACTTGTATTATTTTGGTGAAACATTAAATTATATTGTTTTTATATTTGTTGATTTTGTCAAAGGTCATTTGTTTACCAACTGTACAGGTATCTTTTGAGGAGGAAATTGAGGTCTCCCTTGGATGCCTGGTTGCATGCTTTTACCTCTGTTGTTGAAGGATTGTTTTTGGATGTTTTCGTGTTGGTGTGAATGCCTTTGGAGATTAATTTTGATTCAAGGAATCCTTTGTCATTTAATTTGTGTTGCAATGTATTTGGAAACTCATGTTTTATTTATGAGTTGTGGATAGTTTATATTCTTGAATTTCCAATTTATTTTGTATCGAAGTTGATTATATAGTCTGGATGGAGTTGTTGATATTATTCACTCATTATATTTGAATTGAAAATAGTTCTTTAAGGTCTTGCATTTATTGTTAGTTCTTTGATTTGGAAACCCTAGTGTAAACTTTTGAGAGGCTTCCAAAGGCTTGGTTGTTTTATTGTTGGTCAATGTCTCTCCTTTTATGTGCCCTTGGTGTGGCAAGTGTTTTGGTTTCATGATTTTCAAAGGGTTGTACGAGAATCGTTGAGATTTTGATTATGTATTTATAGCGAGATGGGTAATGCCTCACATGTTTCTCTATTGTGATCTAATGTTCTTATTATGTTGTACAACCCTTGGTTTTTTTGGTTTGATGTTGTTGGGTCTCTAGGGAGAGTGGCTCCTTGTGGGGGCCGACGCCCCATTTAAGGGGAAGGGCACAAGATAACCCACGAGTGAGTTAGTAATTAAGTGAAAACCTAATAATTAAATTAGGAGGGTTGGGTAGTAATATCATTATAAGATTTTAAAAAAAGGATGCATCATCTTCATTAGTGCTTCCACAGACTAATGGAAGGTTGAGAAGGCTATGGTCGGCAAGGTCGTGACCTCATCTTCACAAGAGGTCTACGGCTCTGCATGAGTCACCCTATGGACTGGCACCTCCAGTTGGGAGGAAGGGCACAGGACAACCATAGATGGGACTGGCGCCTTCAGTTGGGAGGAAGAGCACAGGACAGCCTATGTAGGAATATGCGATGACACTTTCCCCTAGTTGCCCATGTTTTTACTTTATTGTGTTCCTCTGGAAGTAGGTTATGGGAGTTGGTTTAGATTGTTGATATTTGGATTTATCTTGATTTATGATTATTGCCTTGATACATCTTTGGTGTACTTTGTGGTCTTGTATGATCTCATTGATATTTGACTTATGACCTTGTACTCTTATGGTACTGTGATATAATGTTATTGTATTGTTTAATTAAAATTTGGAATTGTATTATGTTTATTAATTCAGTTTGTTTTGGAAGTGTTTCATGATCATCCTTTGGTTACTTTTTTACTGGTCATTGCTTTGATTTATGTGATGAGATTTATGATTTTAAGTTATTTTAACGACTCTTGGATGTTGTTAATTATGTCATTGTAATCCTTGAGTTTTATGATACTTTTGTATGATGTTGAGTCTTGTGGTTCCCTGATTGGATGTTCTTGGTTGAGGTCTCTTTCTTGTCAGCTCCTTAGCACGGGGGGTGGGTCTTCGGACTCACACGGTCGGGTGGAACATGCTAAGCACCCCATTGGGTCCCCAGTCAAGGATCGAGAGGTGCAGATTAGTGCAGTTACGGCAACTCCAGAGTTGTGTTTGTCTTGGAGCTAGTTATGATACTTGTATTCATCTATTTATTTGTATCATGGTATCTTGTGTAAGGTTTCCATTTATGTTAGGAAACACTGTTGTATCATTGTACCTCTTGAACATTGTATTGTAATGTAACGTTAAACCTTATGTGGCTAATGGCAGTTGTTATTCAATGTGTTAAGTTAATCATGCATATGTTGTATTTATGTACTCAGATGGTTTCTTATCAATGATTTGCATGTATGTGTTATATTTGTTAATGTTTAATTTGTTATGGATTATATCTTTGGCTTTTATTCTTTATTGTCATTGTCGCGTAATGACTCCTTGTGTACCCCAAGGGATGTATGTGCTAATGAATCTACTTAAATGAAATTCATGTTATGACTTAATTTTTTTTACATGTATGTTATGTTTACTTTTAAAAAAAAATTGTGCTGTAATTATTGTGTAATTGTCCTTTGGGGTTCGCACGATGGGGCGTTACATCTATAGCTTTCAAATAGTATCACATTTTTTGAATCAAAAACATGTGTCACATTCTATGCTTCACATAGTATAGGATTAAAAAAAGAATTTTATGAAGTTTTGACCAAGTTAAGGTGGTCAGACATACAATTTTATATTTTTAAAAAGTTGTAATAAAAAAATCATAATTAATTATTTACTTAAAAACAAATTAAAAAAAAATGCATCAAATCCAAACATGAGTCCTCTACTTATATCTAAAATCTTATAAAAAAATATTATCATTTTATTGTAGTTAGGGTGGTCAGACATACACCTAGTTCTTATTTTTCCCCTGAAATTTAAGTACTATTGCATTGAAATATCAAATTTTCATCAAATAGATTTTTTTTTAGATTAACCTAGTAGTTTAAAAAATACATTCAATTTTTTTAAAAATATGTTCTTACATATTTTTGAAATAATATAGATAACATATTCAAAATTTTATGTTAAGTTTCCTAACTCCAATTTTTCTAAATTTTTTCCCACTTAAGGGCCTATTTTTTCCATGATGATCCTGCACATACCCAAGAGTGATATTGATTATATATAAATTGATCTAATAGTTGGCACAAGTTCTTAAAGTTAATAAAAAATTCTAAACTAAATTATGTTATTGGACAAAACTCAACAAATCACCAAGCTAGTGGGGATAGTATTGTTTATAAGGTTTTTTTGAAAAATAAAGGAAAAAAGGTAAAGGTGTTCATATTTTTAGATATGTGTCATTTTATGGTCTTGAAAGTAATTCTTAGAATATCACACAATTTAGATAGTACAACAAACTAAGAGATGAAAAAAATAGAGGAGGTAGGTCATAGTTTTGACAAAGACAACACGTACAAGTTGAGTTCACAAAGTTGTAAAAATGTTGATTTTCCTGGGTATGTGTAGGATCATGATGGGCCAAAAAGTATCAATATAATGGGTATGTATAGGGTATGTGGCTGACGATTTTTTTTTAACCCAAAATTGATGAAACGAAAAGGGTTTTTAATGGAGATTCTCAAATTTCCACCAATATAAATTATGCTTTACTTTGAATTTAATAAATAATTATTATTCATTTTCTATTTGAATTACAACTGAAGTCTTGATTGATAGACTGATTGAAAAACATCTATAGCTTTCAAATGATATCACATGTTTTGAATCCAAAACATGAGTCACATTCTATGCTTCACATACTATAGGATTTAAAAAATAAAAAATGAATTTCATGAAGTTTTGAGCAAGTTAAGGTGGTCAAACATACGAGTTTTTATATTTTTAAAAATTTGTAATAAAAAATTCATAATTAATTATTTACATAGAAAAAAATTATAAAAAAATATGCATCACATCGGGACATGATCCCTCTACTTGTATCTAAAATAAATAATAATAAAATATTATCATTTTATTGTGGTTAGGGTGGTCAGACTGACACCTACTTCTTATTTTTTCCTTGAAATTTAAGTACTACTGCATTGAAATTTCAATTTTTCACCAAATAGATTATTTTATTTTAAACAAACCTAGTATTTTAGAAACTACATTCAATTTGCTACAAATTATATTCTTACATATTTTTGAAATAATATAGATAACTTATTCAAATTTTTACATCAAGTTGCCTATCTTTGTTTTTTTCGCCACTTAAGGGCCTCTTTTTTCCATGATGATCCTGCACATACCCTCCTCCTAATCATTGATGTGTGCATAATTTCAAGGTTGGTATTCTAAAAATAATAATTTACTTTTGGATAAAATAAGCATGATGATTGATGGTGAAGTCCATTCCAAGAGAAACAATATTAAAGACATATCACCAATGCAACTAACATGTGGTTTCTCTTCACATCCAAAGAATATTGCTATAGATGAGATATATTTTCCATTGTACCAATAGTTAAAAATAGATTAGGTACAATGAATAAAATTACTTCAATCCACCAAATATGATTCAAACAGATACACATTCGATAGGCATGACTAATTGAGTGTTGAAGATGTATTTTCAAGTTGATTCCCTCATTTTAATATACTATTCGAAAGCACCATCTTGTTTAAACTATTTTGATTTCTAGTATGAAATTTTTGTTTCAAATTATAATTTTTTATTCTTTTACTGAAATATGAGTATAAGTATATCTTTTTCTAGGTTCTAGATATTTTGTTCAAGATGCCACAAAATTTCTAGAGAAGGAATTGTACTCTTTTTTCTTCAATCCTTGGGTATGTGCAAGATCATCATGGAAAAAACAGGCCCTTAAGTGGCAAAAAAATTAGAAAAATCAGAGTTAGGCAACTTGACATAAAATTTTGAAGAATTTATCTATATTATTTCAAAAATATGTAAGAATAGAATCTATAGAAAATTGAATGTAGTTTCTAAACTACTAGGTTTGTTTAAAAAAATAACTATTTGGTGAAAATTTGAAATTTCAATGCAATAGTAATTAAATTTTAGGGAAAAAATTAAGAAGTAGGTGTTATCTACCAAACCACAATAAAATGATAACTATTTTTTATAAGATTTTAGATATAAATAGGGGACTCATGTCCTGATGTGATGCATATTTTTATGTAATTTTTTTTCAACAAATAATTAATTATGTTTTTTATTACAAATTTTTAAAAATATAAAAATATAATATGTCTAACCACCTTAACTTGGTCAAAACTTCATGAAATTCAATTTTTCTTTTATTAATCCTATAGTATACGAAGCATAGAATGTGACGCATGTTTTGGATTCAAAAAATGTGATACCATTTGAAAGCTATAGATGTTTTTCAATCAGTCTACAAATCAACACTTTAGTCTTAATTTGAATAGAAAATGAATAATAATTAGTTATTAAATTTAAAGTAAAATATTATTTATATTGGTGGAAAGCATGGAATCTCTTTCAAAAACCCTTTTCATTTCATCAATTTTGGGTAGAAAAAATGTTGTCACCCACATACCCATCATATTACCACTTTTTGGCCCATCATGATCTTGCACATACCCCCTTCAAAGTAGATTGTAGTTTTCATTATTATTTTGTATAATTTTTTGTGAAGTGTTGTAATACCCCTCGTGTTGCTAATACTCTTTGATACTTTTATGTGTTGGTTTTGTACTTGGTTTGTGATGGTGATTAGTTCACAGGATTTGTTGTGTGTGGATTCATAGTTTGGTTGGTTTGCTACACTTGACATTACTTATGATGTTTGATGATACATTATGTGGTGATTACATTATTTGGTTATGCTATGGTTTTCTTTTATAATATATATGGTGATGATGTGATCCTATACTGCTATGGTTTCTGATGTGTTTACTAGTGAGTCTTGGTGAAAGGACAGAGTGGCATCACTCACTTGCGAGTGCCCTGCTACCCCGCGATTACCTTTTACGGTGTGTCTGCAATGGAGATTCACATGCTACTTGACATTTGTTTCTATGCAGGATGCAAGTACAAGACATCAACTCCACCTTCTTGAAAGGTCTGAGTGTGTCCCATAAACCCAATGGGTATGATGTTGAAAAGGAGTTGATAAGGAAATGTCTCCATCCCAAGTCCATCACCTCGTTGTGAGTCTTATGGTGTTGTTTTTTTGACCTTGTCCTTGTTTTAGTATTGTTTGTGGCTGATTATTTATTTTATTTGTGGATAGTTATTTAATTTATCTTTATTTTATATGGTATTAATCAATGTTATTTTGTTGATATGTTTAATTGTAAATAATTTTAATTTAGTTAAAAGTTGGATTTAAATATTGTAAATCAAAAGTTATTTAATTAATTAAAAGGAATAAATTAATTAATTTAAATAAATAATGTTTTATGATAATTGTAAATTATTTTTTTCAAAATATTAATACTATAAGATCAAATGATAATATCATGTGAGGATAAATGTGAAAATAATGAATTTTAAATTAAAATTATGAGATAAGTGTGAGCTTTTAAAGCAAGAAAAAAGAACAAATGCATGGGTTGAATTTTTGAGAAAAAAGAAGAGATTTATTTATTTTTCTTTATTTTATTGTGAGAGGAAGAATTTTCTCTACACATAGAGGAATGGTTTTCTGGTTCTTCCTGGAAAAGAAAAAGTAACAAGGGTTGAAGAAAATATATGTGTGAGATTCTTGTTAAAAAATGTTCTTTGGAAAGAAAAATAGAATATTGATCCAAAAGTTAGCTGAAAGAAGGAATTGGAGAAGGAACTGCAGAGGAAGTTTGTTTTTGAAAGAGGAAGAAGGGATATCATGTTTGGATTCGACATCAAACGAAGGACTTCAAGTTCTTTTTGATTTATTAATCCTTTTGTTTTTTATAGTTCTGAAAGAGAAATGAAAATCATATCTACCATGTTAGAAATTGATATCTATGTTTGAAAATAAATTTTGTTGTTGAAAATTTGTTTGTGTCAAACTTTTAAATCTTTTGTAGAAAATTAGTGAGAAATCCTCTAATCTTTCTTCAACAAAACTAGTTATGAAATTCTTGATTTGAAAAGAAAATAAACTGATTAATTAAAATTGTATGCCCAAATTTATTTTGTAGGAATAGTGAACTATTGTTCATATTTTAATTATTTTATATTCGGTGGGAATATATATATATATATATATGGGTATGTGCAGGATCATCATGGAAAAAATAGGCCCTTAAGAGGCAAAAAATTTAGAAAAAATAAATGTTAGGCAACTTGACATAATAATTTGAATAAGTTATCTATATTATTTCAAAAATATGTAAGAATAAAATCTATAAAAAATTGAATTTAGTTTCTAAAATACTAGGTTTATTTAAAAATAAATAAAATCTATTTGGTGAAAATTTGAAATTTCAATGCAGTAGTACTTAAATTTCAGGGAAAAAATAAGAAGTAGGTGTCTGTCTGACCACCCTAACCATAATAAAATGATAATATTTTTTTATAATATTTTATATATAAGTAGAGGACTCATTTCTAGATGTGATGCATTTTTTTTGTAATTTTTTTCCAAGTAAATAATTAATTATGAATTTTTTATTACAACTTTTAAAATATATAAAAACTCGTATGTCTGACCACCTTAACTTGGTCAAAACTTCATGAAATTTATTTTTTCTTTTTTTAATCCTATAGTATGTGAAGCATAGAATGTGATGCATGTTTTGTATTCAAAAAATGCAATACCATTTGAAAGTTATAGATGTTTTTCAATCAACCTATCGATCAGGACTTTAGTCATAATTTTAATAGAAAATGAATAATAACTATTGATTAAATTAAAATTAAAGCATAATTTATATTTGTAGAAAGCTAAGAATATCCTCTAAAAACCCTTTTCATTTCATCAATTTTGGGTTAAAAAAAAGTCATTAGCCACATACCCTACAAATACCCATAATATTGCCACTTTTTGGCCCATCATGATCCTGCACATACCCATATATATATATATATAATTCTATCTTTTTTTATTTGAAAATAATATTCTATTAAAAAAAAACTAGAGGTATGTAATTTTCCCTGGGTTTTGTGTTTTTTTTAATAAAATCTGTGAATTAATATAATTTATATTTCGTATCAAAATATATATATATATATATATATATATATATATATATATATAATTTATTATTATTGGGAAGGGTTTGTATAGCCACATGCATTACAGTGCAAACTGCACACATCCACCACAAGCTGCTGGGCGCAGCCATGTGGGGACTGCGCTGTTTCTTTTATTAAATTTTTTTTATTATCTGTAAATTTAATTTATTTTGTTTTATAATATATATATATATATTATAAATATATATATGTATATATTATATATATATGTATATATTATATATATATATAGATGGTTATATATACTAAAATCATGGAACAATTAGATAATGTTAAAATTGGAAATGTTAGATATTTTAGTGTGATCGATTAAATTAGAAATAAAATTTGTGGTTTAAATTAAGTTGAATTTTCTTGAGTGAATTAAATTATTTATTCTTGGTGAAATTATTTTGAAACGAGATATGTTATATGGGTTGCTTGAATTTTAGCTTATTCCTATACGTACTTGTCTACTGTTGAAATTTTCATTGAGTCAGTTATGGTTTTCTCTTAATTGAGATTATTTGATGCAGGAGCATCCACTGGTGTGAGGGCAATCTTGCATCACCCAAAAATATGCTTTCCATTTATGCTCCTTTTTTTTGTTTTTTGTATATTTTTTTGCATTTCTAGATACCCTTTTCGTCAAATAAGAGTTCCCAACTTTCAAAACTACTTTTCTGCTTTTTTTGCTCAACTGTTATTTTTAGTAAGTGTGAATTTGAAGGCGTGGGAAGACAAAAAATAATGAGAAGGTTCAGGATGGAAAAATAAAATCTTTGGTGAAAGAATCAAGTCAAGATCATTCACGGTTTAAAAGTTATTCAAGTTTCAGTTTCTATTTTTTTCCTTGAAAAGCCTTCTGAGTCTAGTTTGAAGCACTAAACAGTCTCGTATGGGCCCAAAAATCCTCAGAACCGGAAAAGTGGGTTATTAGTGCTTTCTTCACTCTGAGACCTTTCCGACGGTCAAAACAGTTTGAAAAACAGAGTCCCAAATCAAAAGTTATGGCTTCCAGAAGTTGGCCGATTTTTGGAAAATTGCCAATTTTCAAATTGTAATTTTTGGCGCCAAACTGCCAAAACTTATATCTCAAATTTTTTCTCAGCACCAAACCAAAAAGGGGCTATTTATTGTCTAGTTTCTAATTTTTGGGGTAACTTTTTGGGAAAAAGAGTTCACATGCTGCGAAAGGGGAACTTCTATAATTATCTGTAATTTTTGAAACTTTTGTAGCTTGCATGTATCATAGAGCTCGAGGATTTCGGATCCTTTGCATTTAATATTTCCATTGTTGAATAATAAAAAAGTTTTCTATTTTGCGTGCATTATTTCTTTGTCTCGAGTTTTCTCCCTCATCATTATTCCTTGTGGGAAAAACCCTTAAGTCAGTTATCCTTCTGTAGGAGCTTAAGTTGCTTAGGGACTTCCAAAGGCATGGGGAAATTATGTGTATTTATTATCTTTGAATTTTATATTTATCCCTATTTTAGACAATAGTTATGATCTTGAGTTTACGCTTGGGGTTGTACCGTTTTATGGGTGTATATTCATATGAGTTTTGACGAGATTATTTTTTCTCATGGTTGTTCTATTTTGTGGTTTTGTGTTCTTGTTGGTAAAAATCATTGGTTTTGTATTTTATGTTTTGGGTTTCTAGGGAGAGTGGCTTTATGTGGGCGTTGGCACACAAAGGGGCTATCAGGATAACCCACGTTAGAGTTAGAGTAAAAAGTGATAACCTAATGAATTAATTAGGGAGTGGTTAGTAAAACATTAATAAGATAATTATGGATGCCTTGTCCACCTGTTAGGGCTTTCAAAGACTAAAGGTGGGCTGAGAAGGCCATGGTTGGCAAGATTGTTGCCTCGTCTCCACGAGAGGTTAACGGTTCCACATGAGTCACCCTATGGGGCTGACACCTAGAGAGGCTATTAGGATAACCATAGATGGGGTGGTGCCTAGAGAAAGGTTGTTGAGATAACCCATGTAGGACTATGTGATGACACTCTCCTCTAGATTTCCCTTGAGTTTTTTTTATTGCTAACCTCTAGAAGTGGTCTATTGATATGTCTTGGTGATTTATTGTTGTTATTTTTTGAGAGTGGTCCTTTGATATTATGTTTCCTTTGTATTATCTTTATTTTCATGTTTGGAGTTTATTCTTGTGTTTTATGTTTGGATGTGCTTGGTCAGGGATCCTTCCTCATTTAATCCTAGCATGGGAGTGGTCGGGTGAAACATGCTATGCACCCTGTTTGGTCCCTTGTGATGTAGTTGTACCATTCAGTGCAGAGTTAGCAGATGCAATTGATCCAAGATTCATATGTTACCAAATGTATATTTGTACTCCAGATGTATTTTATGTATTGATGTATCATTCCCACATGCATTGGGAAGACTTATGATATAATTTTGTATATGTGTTCATTGAGATGTACTAGAAGACTGATGTAATGTATTATCACACCATGTAAATCATTCTTGAACTACAATTTGTAATTACTTTAATGTTATGTTGTATCTGTGGAAATATGTACTTTATATTTCCATGTTTAATTTATTGTAATTGGCACGTATGGTTTTATATGGATTATTCTTATCATTTTGGTTATTGTTAATGAATGTTTAAATGAAGATATGTGAATGAATGGATTATGTTATCAAAAATTTAATGTCATCTCTTAACTTTATTATGGCATAGTTTAGATAATGTCACCTTGTGCACCCCAAGGTACTTAGGTGTTCAATGTGTAAACATTAGCTATGTTAATTGAATTAGTAAACTTAGTGTTTATTATTTATGTTTTAAAAAAAAAATGTTTTGTTTTTAGTTGTTCCTTTGGGGTTTGCATGATGGGGCGTTACAAGTGTGAATATGAAAATTTAGCCTCTCACATTCGTAATAGTTTGAATATGCATAAAATATCTCTTCTTTTCTTTATTAATACATTATTCATGTCTATTATATTTTATAATTTCCCTTCAAAATATTTCATACCATAATTTTTATATGTGAGTATATGTAACCTTTAAGAAAAGAGAAAATAATGCAAACAATTCCCTTTATCCCTTTAGTTAAAGATAACATTATGATAAATAAAAATTCTATTCTCATTTTGTACCAAAATTTAATCTCATTTCCAATTTTTAACTAATTATAATAAGAATTTAAGTTATATTTCCTTCCCCTTTTCTCCACTCGACCATCTCAAATTTCTTGAATATCAAATGAAGAACCAAAAATCATAATCTAGAAGTTAATTTGTAAATCAATCCCCACATTTATTAAATTTCCCATGTTAAAATAGGGCTTCATGAATGTCTGAATTTAAATATCAACACATGGTTAAAAGATAAGGAATATATGTATGCATGGTTCTCTCAAAAATATCAAGCATGTGAGATGGTTTATGTTTGTACTAACATTAGATTGTATGTACATGTTATAAAATTCTAATTATGTATATTTTCTAATGTATGTGTATTTATGCAGGGAAGCATTCATCATTCAAAGCGTAATTATCACTTTGAGGATTTCATGACAAGGAGATGTGACTCACCATTAACATTTATTTCACATTCATATGATGACTTTCATGCCCATTTGAATACTTTTGTATCTAATCTATTTCATGTACATTGATCTATGAAATATATTTATGAATTTAGGGAAGCTTTGTCTCAACACCTAAAGCTTGAGTTGCTTGTTGAGGAGATCCAAGGAGAATTAATTAAAAAATTTAGATCTCTTTCATTTTGGGATTAACCTCACGAAGAAAGTAATAATAGTTCTTCACTAATATTGAAGGTCATATATTACATGGTTTCTTCCCCGTTTTGAGTTTTTCATCTACATGTGAAGGAACTTAGCTTAATATTGTATTGTAATTAATTTTTTGGTAATAATACGTTGGTTTTGGTGATTTTAAGAATGACATTTCTTGAAATGGTTTTCCCAGACTATGTTAATGTCTACCACTTTTATGGTTATTCTATAATTTTTTCAATTTGGATATTTTTTATTATGCTAGAACGTTCCTAAAATTTACGTAGATTAGATAGCTATGACATATTTCATTTAAGGATTAATGATGGTTTTTTTTGTATTTTCTTTTACACCCTACACCTAGCCCAAATATTTCCTCTACGGGGATGAACTTTAGGCCCTTAATTAAAAATGATGAGATGAGAGGTAGCTCTAACAATGTGAGAAGATCCATTAATGGGAAGTTGATGATAACATTTTTTATCATTACCACTGGGTAAAAATCTAGTCATTGTACATAGAACTAGACTCTAGTAGTTTAGGAAATATTATAGGTGTTAAAATTGTAGTGCCATATTCATTTTCAAAAATATTAGATTTAAATGTAAAGAGAGGAAAGAATATTTTGGTTTATGAAAAAGGGTTTGAATGTTATCATATGACTTAGGAAATAGAGCATACCCACTTTCCTCCTACTACATTCAAGGGTAACCCTAGAGTTCTCAATGAAAAGGAGAAAGAGATCTTGCAATAGGGATGCCCTAGGGAATGAATGTAAACTAATGAGGGGTTCACCACCAAGCTAAGGCTTGGAAAGATAGATGAAATGAAAGTTGTAATGTATAAACCTAGTGATGCATGCAACTTGAATAAATAACCTAGAAATGCATATAAATTAGAAAAAAAAAGTTCTAAAATCAGAAGTGTGTAGCTAGAAACTTGAGAGAGCTTGAATGGGTATCTGCAGGATCATCATGGAAAAAGTAGGCCCTTAAGTGGCAAAAATATCAGAAAAATCAGAGTTAGGAAACTTGACTTAAAAATTTGAATAAGTTATCTATATTATTTCAAAAATATGTAAGAATAGAATCTGTAGCAAATTGAATGTAGTTTCTAAACTACTAGGTTTGTTTTTTGAAAAAAGAAATCTATTTGGTGAAAAATTGAAATTTCAATGTAGTAGTACTTAAATTTCAGGGAAAAAATAAGAAGTAGGTGTCTGTCTGACCACCCTAACCACAATAAAATGACAATATTTTTTATAAGATTTTAGATATAAGTAGAGGACTCATGTTCTGATGTGATGCATAATTTTTTGTAATTTTTTGCAAGTAAATAATTAATTATGAATTTTTTATTACAAATTTTAAAAAATATAAAAACTCGTATTTCTGACCACCTTAACTTGGTCAAAACTTCATGAAATTCGAATTTTCTTTTTTTAATCCTATAATATGTGAAGCATAGAATGTGATACATGTTTTTTATTCAAAAAATGTGATACCATTTGAAAGATATTGATGTTTTTCAATCAGTCTATCAATCGAGACTTTAGTTGTAATTTGAATAGAAAATGAATAATAATTACTTATTAAATTCAAAGTAAAACATAATTTATATTGGTGGAAAGCTGAGAATCTTCTTTAAAAAGCCTTTTCGTTTCATCAATTTTGGGTTAAAAAAAAGTCATCAATCACATACCCATCGTATTGCCACTTTTTCTGTAACGCCCTCCGTGCAAACCCCAAAGAACAAACAAATAAAAAATGCAAATATATATATATATTTTTAAAGAAAAACAAATAATCAATATACCAAATTTTAAATGATCATAAACATACACTTATACTTCATTTCATTACAATACAAATAACATAACCGACTATGTTCTTTGGGGCACACAAGGTCACATCGAAATAAACATTACAAAACATCAACTCATAAGATATCAAAAGGAACTATTAATGACAACATTAGATATATATATATACATAGATTCCATCACAAGATAAAACCATGAGAAATCACATAACCAAATAAGGATACAAAGTTGAAATTTACATTACATCATCTTCTAAATGTACAACAAATCCATAACCATAATTTACATCATGATTCCCAAACTTGTGGGATGAATATAATATACAAGGTTATCAAAATACAAAGAGATCAACTGGAACAAATCTTCAATTGGATGAGACTGAGCCAATGAACGTTGATGGGGAACCCAGCGGTGTGCAGAGCACGTTCCACCCGACCACCCCTATGCTAAGAGGTGACAGAGAAGTAACTCCGACCAAGATTGTCAACTGAAGTACAAACATATAAGAAGTACCAACATAGATCCATAACACAATACTCCAAATTAACATGAACAAACAATAACATCATGTCACAGTACCATAAAAAACAAGATCGTAAATCAAATATAAACGAGATCATGCAAGACCACAAGGCATACTACAGATGTATTAAAACAATAATCATAGATCAATATAAAACAATTCAGACAACAATCTAAACCAACTCCCATAACCTACTTCCAGAGGAATGTAATACCCCCTCATACTGTTTAAACTTATTATTTTCTATGCTTTGGTTGATACTATGATGATACTATTATTGTTTGATTTGGTTGGTTAGATGTTTGATGATGTTGTTATTCCTTTAGTGGACATGATTATTTCATATGACATTGTGGTTGGTGATGTTAGTTGACTTTCAGAATTATATTATGATGCAATGATTTAATGAATTATGTCATGAGATGAATTGTTAGTTTAGAAATGTTATTTTATCAGTTAGATTATAATTGTTAGGATAGATGTGATGAAGGGCAGTGTAGCATCACTCGGTTGCGAGTGCTCTGTTACGCTACGATTCCTTCTCACAATACAGTGCTTTGATTTAATGCTCTGATGTTATATATATATGCACATGTACACGACTTCATTTGTATCTAGGATTTGCAGGTACAAGTCTCGATTCCACCTGCTTCGGCAGGACAGGGTGAGCACCAATAGCCCAACAGTTAAATGTTGAAACAGAGGTGACGATGAAGTCGTCCCATCCCATGATGTCAGATCTTCTCATTTGTTTGGTATTGTCCATTTTTGTGTAATTGTTGTCATTTGTGTTATGTGTTTTGTCGTATTTTAGTTAAGGTGGTATTTTATAAGTTATGATTTATTTTATTTATGTGATTGAAAGAATTGTTGATTTTAATGTTAGATTGAATTCTATTTAAATATTTAAATGGATTAATTATTTTTGAAAGTCATATATTTCAATTAAATGATAATTAAATATTAAATGTGTTTTAATTATTTTAATCAATTATTTGGTGGAGGATAATTATTAGAATAATTTATTTAAATTAAATAAGTAATGTGATGTGCAAGTAAAGTTGCAAAAATAGAAATTAAAACAATAAAACAAAAGAAAAGACTAAAAAGTGGTGAGAACGAATAAGAATATAGATTTAATTAAAAAGCTTGCTTTTAAAGAATGATTTTCTTTTATTTTTGATTTTTAGAGTTTTTGGAAGAGAGGGATATTATCTTTTATTTAATTAAGAATTTTTGTAAGTTTTCACACACAGAAGATTAGGGATTGAGAAGTTGCACAAGGGATTATGTATTTTTGAATCTGAAGAGAATATTTTTTTTGATCTTTTGCTAATTTGAAGAGAGTTCTAGAAAGGGTTTGGGAATCTATTTCTAGTTATTTTGGAGTCTTCTGAACAAAGGATCGGGTTCAAGATTTGAGCACGGTGACTCAGAGGAGATTCGAAGCAAGAAGGAGGAGCTCTTCGTAAAGGTTGTAAGGAACCAGCTTCATCAGATTCTCAAAGAAGCGCAGGACTCCAGGTTCTCGTCTCTATCTTTGATTTCTTTGAATCTGCAAAATAAACAAAAATTATGATTTGAATGAATTTGTATTGCAAATAAAAATAAAAATAAAAAAAAATATGTCTATGATTTAGATTTAAATGATTTCTTTGAAGAATTGAAAATGAATAAACAAATAGGTTTTCCTTGAAGAGAAAATTTCATGTTGAGATTAGAAATCTTGTTTTGCAACCAAATTGAAAATAAACTCTTCAGATTCTGTTTGGATATATTCAACCTCTCTATTATTCTTGTGGAAAAGTACAATCTTTACATTTTAATGGAGTTGAAATATTATTTTGGAAATCAATAATATGTATTTTCAATATATAGTGATTCTAGATTTTACATAGAAATCTGTGTTCGCTGTAATTATTTATATTTACATATATTTAAATATATATACATATATATATATATATATTTATATTTATATTTTATTTATAAGAATATCATATGTATTTTACAGAAAAACTAACTTACTTTCATCCCTGGCGACTGTAAAAATTTGTGCCTGTGCAAAGGACGGATCAAAATTTTTAAGTATTTTATTTTAATTTTCGTGTGTTTGTTTTTTTATTAAAATTTCATTGTTTATATAAAAGAAAAAAAAAATTATTGAGGGGGGGTGGGTCGGCCTGAGCCGTACTCGTCCCCATCCCCTTTCTTTGCACACGACAGCCCCAGGACTGCCGCCGCAGTCCTAAGGACTGCTGTCCGCAACAGCGCTTGGGACTGTTGTACGCAATCCTTTGGGACTGCGCATGCCTACTCTGTACGCTTCGGTAGTTTAAACATTAAAGTTTATTTTTTTGTTTTTGTTTTATTTTTATATTATTTCTTTCTTTTTTTTGTTTTATTATAAGATTTAGTTTATATATATATAAATATATATATGTATATATATATATATATATTTAATTTAATTTTTAGATATTTAATTGTATTTATATATGTATAATGTTTTAAAATTTATATATATATATATATATATATATGCATTGAGTTAAAAATGAAACTTATAAATTCAATTAAATCACTTTAATATGGAGTTCTGAAAACTATAATAGTGTATTATTTTGAAAAAAGGTAAAATTTTATAGGAATTGGTAATTTCATATTAAAATTTATTTTATTTAAAATGAAATTATAATTATTTTGTTTAGTATAATTATAGTGTAAAATGTAAATTTTGTGTTTTAATTTTTTAAAAATTAATTAGTGTTGTTATATAAATATAGGGTAATATTTTATTGGTTGAACAAATAATTTTAAACTAGAATTTGTCTTGATCCGTTGTTGTGGAATTTTATCGAGGAAACTGTATTTCATTTTATTTGGTGATTGGAACCTGATAATCTTTTGTGAATGGTTTGATGTCTTTTTAAATGCATTTTTGAATTCTTGTCCGAAATGGTTATTGTTTAGTGTTGTCGATGTGGGAACCATTATTTGTTTGTGAAATCTTGTTCCTGAGGATTGTTATTTTAGAATGTTATTCTCGTCTTGGTTATAATTTTGGAATTGAAACTTAATGGTTTATGTTTGGAAGGGTTGAACGGGTTGTTAAGACCTTTGGTTATGAATTATTGCAAGAGGGTTATTGCCTCACGAGTTCTTGTTGTGGTATTATGCTTTTTATGTTTTAGTTCAACCCTTGCCTACTTTTGATTTATGTTAGGGGTCATAGGGAGAGTGGCTCTTCGTGGGCGTCGGCGCCTCGGGTAAGAGGAAGTGCTCAGGTGAACCCACGTAAGAGTAGTTAAACAAGTGATAACCTAAAAATAGAATTTAGGGGGATGGGTAGTAAAGCACATAAGATAATAAACATTGGATTCCTCGTCTATACATTAGGGCTACCATAGACTAATGATAGACTGAGTAGGTCGTGGTCGGCAAAGTCGTAATCTCATCTTCATGAGAGGTTATCGACTCCGCATGAGCTACCCTATGGTGCCGGCGCCTCAAGTAGGAGGAAGGGCTAGGGGATCCATAGATGGGTGCCGACACCTCAGTTGGAGGAAGTGCCAGGGGATCCCATGAGAGCTATGTGATGACACTCTCCGCTAGACACCCTTGTTCTTGTTCCTTGTCACCTTTGGATATTGTACCTTTATGTTATTTCTGATTCTTGTGAATTTGGTTTATGATTGTTTTTGATCCTTGTGGTTTTAGTTTTGATTGCTATTTGGTTACTTGTATAAATTGTGATATCTTGTTTAATTGTGATGAGTTTCATAGTTTTAACTTGTCATGTGATTTGCAAATGTTGATGGTTGTTCATTGTATGCCTTGTGTGGTACTTGTTTGTTCTATGTGGTTGTGGAGTCAGTTTGACATTCATGGTCGGGGTTTCTTCCTCGTCACCTCTGAGCACGGGGGGTGAGTTACTTGTAATTCACATGGTTGGGTGGAACATGCTCCGCACCCGTTGGGTTCCCCATTAGCATCCTGTCTTCTCGGCATTTCCGCAGTGGAGTTGTACCAGTATTCACTTGTATTTTATATTTCATTATTCTTGTATCAATCCCCATGTTGGGAAATTCAATGTAATTCATTTATCCAGAGATTGTAATGTAACTTTAAATCAATGATGTAATAGTTAGGATTATTTGTATCGTTATTACGAGATTTATTAAAGATGTAATATGTGATGTTTATTATACTCACATCATGGTTATTGGATATATCATTGGTTATGGGTATCATAAAATAAATGGCTATGTTGTAATCTTTATCCTTATTTCCATTTAGTTGTTGCGATGTAACCTCGTGTGCCCCAGAGAACTAATTGTGTTAATGCTATGTAATACACTATGTGGTTATGGTTTAATGATTTAATTGTTTTAAAAAAATAAATTATTTGCATTGTGTGTGTTCTCTGGGGTTTGCACAATGGGCGTTACAAGGAACATAATAAAATAAACACATGGGCAACTAGGGGAGAGTGTCATCGCATAGTCCTACATGGGTTGTCCAGTGCTCTTCCTCCCAACTGGAGGCATCGGTCCCATCTATGGCTGTCTTGTGCCCTTCCTCCCAACTGGAGGCGTCGGTCCATAGGGTGACTCATGCAAAGCCGTAAACCTCTCGTGAAGACGAGGTCACGACCTTGCCGACCATGGCCTTCTTAGCCTTCCATTAGTCTGCAGAAGCACCAATGAAGACAAGGCATCCATTTTTTAAAAATCTTATAATGATGTTACTACCCAACCCTCCTAAGTTAATTATTAGGTTTTCACTTGATTAATAACTCACTCGTGGGTTATCCTGTGCCCTTCCCCTTAAGCGGGGCGCCAACCTCCACGAGGAGCCACTCTCCCTAGAGACCCAACCAAAACCAAAAAGAAACAGGGATTGTACCATTCCAATCATAAACATCAAAATAGAACAATAAAATAATACATGAGGCATAACCCATCTCGCAAATTATATAAAATCTCACAACTTGGTACACCCCATTCCTAATACATTACTTAACAGAAACTCAAGATGAAAAGGTATAAATTCAACAAAGAAACACAATCCTCTGGAAGACTACAGCTTCAACATACTTTCACAAATTAATAGGGTTCCCGCATCAATGAACTAACAATGTCTCGAACCCAACAATTCTACAAGACGAAATTTCCTAAAAAGATAACTTATTTAATTCCAAAATGAATTCCATTTCCACAATAGTCACAATAAAAATAAGAATTAATTAATCAATGCTGACATATACTCATAAATTTCCTTTTTCCTAGATTATCCTATCAATATTCATAATTTAACAAATTAACAAAAATTTACCTTTTTTTTTTAATTTTTATATTTTCACCATAATAAAATTTTATTTTGATCTTACAAAAAATAGACAAACTGATTTCTGAAATTAATTGAATATATATATATATATAATTATAAATATATATATATACACATACATATATAAATATATATATATATATATATATATATATATATATATATATATATATATATATATATATATATATATATATATATATATATATATATATATATATATATATATATATATATATATTATATAAAAGTTTACATGCACATTAAAAGCTATAAAGAAATTTTGTTTTAATAACAATAAACATATATAATTTTGAATGGAAGTAAATCCCATACAAAAAGCACAGAGAAAAAAAGCCCGGCCGCGGACAGTCTACAGACTGTCATAGCAGTCCGAAGGACTGCCGTGGTAGTCTGTAGTTTGCCGCACCAACACACAGTTGGCTGGGTGGTGGGTACGGCCGAGGCCGAACCATCACCCAGTCAAGATTTTTTATAATATCAAAACCAAGGCCAGTAAGGCCGATGGTGAAATTTGAACTTTAAAAAAAATAAAAATTCATTCTATATTTATATATATATAGGTGTATATATATATATCTAATATATATATACACACATATATATATACACATATATATATATACTGTATTAAAATATTTTGAAAAACAGAGAATGATAAATACTGTACACTGTACAATTTATTGTGCATGTTTGAAAATAACAGAAATATTTTTATAAAATATATGTATAAACAAGAATATCACAACCCACAAATTCGTTGAAAGGAAATTTTTCTTTATGCATATATATATATATATATTTAAAATGAAACTACAGTAATACTGTTCATTTCCAGATTTCAATCAAAATTCCTTTTTAATAAACAACAGTCCAGAACCCCACAGAAATTCAATTTTAACAAATAACAATCCTGATCCCCAGTTAAATTTCCATTGATTAAACAGTAATCCAATAGATTTTCTTTCCAGAAACATTTGATTTCAAACCCCAGAAGAAAACTTCATACACAGAGAACAAAATTTTATTTCATTTAATACTACAGAAAGTAAATAATTAAAAATGAGAAAGAACCTGGCATCCTGTGTTTGTAGAGAATCTGTGAAAACCTTATCCCTTTTTGCAGAGTTGCACCTTCGCTGCCAATTAATTCTAGCAACAGATCCAAATCCTTCTCCCTCTTCAATAATTTCTCTAGAAAACAAAAAAAGAATCCAAGTTTCTCCAGAATTCTTAAGAAAAGAGAATGCAACCTCATGCAAAGAAAAAATCCCTAAATAAAACAACACTCAAAAGTCTCTTCCATTTCCTCTTCCCGTGAATACCAGAAGTCACATGTTGAGAAATAAAAATGAAAATAATTATTAATCCTTTAATTCCTTTTTGTTGCCTTTTTGCATTTCATTTTCTTTTATCATGCCTTTGATTAAAAATTAAATAGATTTAAATCCACGAAATTGAACTTTTATTTGTTTATTTATTTATCATCTCCACAATACTTTATTAAATAATTACTTGCACATTAAAATAATTAAAATCAACCATTTGCAAGATTCAAAATAAATTTAATATTTTTACAACTACTACTAACATTTATCTATTGCTTTATTTATTTATTATTTTATGTTTATATTTTATTAATTGTTTAATTATTTAAATCACAACATAAAACCATACACCACATTAGATAAGTCATAAAATCACAATCACATGCAAAGACCAACGTAACAACAAAATGGCTATGCACAAACCAAAAAGGTAGAAGTCAGTTGACAACTTGGAACGGAGTTACTTCCATGTCACCTTTGTTCAACTTCCTGCCATTGGGTTGGTTCAATGCTCGCCCAGACCTATCGAAATAGGTGGAATCGAGTCTTATTCCTACAAAGCCTACATCCAACAAGGTGATACACAACATATATACATATAATCAATTACAAAGCATCGTGAGAAGGATTTGTAGTGTAGCAGGGTGCTCGCGAATGAGTGATGCTACTTGTCCCCTCACCAAATCATATCATCATCTATTGCATTATAAAATTACATTAATTTTCATCAACATCATCAATTACTATTCTCTAGTCTACTGCATTCCAAATAACTCCATCAAAACAATCGTAATAAATATCATTATAATATCCATGACATCATAAGAGCAATATAATCAGTAACAATCTAAGCTACCACAACATAATATCAATAGTATCATCAAAACCACAATGTGCCAAAAAAAACCACAGAGAATGTCAAGAACAAGCAGTAACATGAGGGGTATTACATCCTCCCCCCTAGAATTTGCCTTACTCCTGGAAGGCAGTAAAAAGATAAGGATAAGAATCCCTGATACGAGAGGCATCCTCCCATGTAGCTGAAGCCTCATCATTCGGGTCCCACTGAACCCGCACCTGATCAATTTCTCTGCCTCTGAGGGTGAGTCACCGACGCTGAAGCACGGCCACGGGCTTGAGTGCCAGCTGCCCGTCCTCGACCTGAAGAGCATTCCAATCCAGAACATGAGTAACATCAGGAAAATATGATCTAAGAACAGAAACATGAAATACATCATGGATCTGTGACAAACTGGGTGGCAAAGCTAAACGGTAAGCAATAGGTCCAATCTTCTCTAACACCTCGAATGGTCCAACGAAGTGAGGCGCAAGATTTGAACCCTTTCCATAATGAATAGGGCTCTTCCGCGGGTGCACTTGAAGGAACACCCGATCACCAACTGCAAACTACCGATCAACTCTATGAGCATCAACATACTTCTTCTGTCTATCCTATGCAGCTACAAGATGCTCCCGAATGCGAGACACCTGCTGCTCCATATCTCTAAGCATTTCAGGCCCAAGAAGTACCCTGTCCTCCAACCGATCCCAACTCAAAGGAGTATGACAAGGATGACCGTACAAAGCTTGAAAAGGAGCCATACCAATAGAACTATGGTATCCATTGTTATATGCAAACTCAACCAAGTACAGATAGTCCTCCCAACGTGATTCTTGATCCATGACATACATACAAAGCATATCCTCTAGCACCTGGTTAACTCTCCCAGTTTGACCATCAGTCTCAAGATGGTAGGCAAAACTAAAATTCAACTTAGTTCCCAAAGACTACTGCAAAGATGTCCACAACGCCGACATGAATACCAAATCTCTGTCAGAAATGATCCTCTGTGGTATCCCATGCAATCTAACTATATCATTCATGAACACCTTAGCAACATAAGATGGTGTATACAAAGATCGAATAGGAGAAAAATGAGCTACCTTATTCAATTTGTCAACTATGACCATAATAGCATCATTTCGTCTAGATGACATAGGCAATCCAACAATGAAATCCATGGAAATAACATCCCATTTCCACTCCGGAACAAGGTGAGGCTGAAGCAACCCTGCTGTATGATGATGTTCAGCCTTTACTCTCTAACATTCAAGACATCGAGCCACAAAGTCAGTGATATCCTGCTTCATTCCTGACCAAAAATCAAGCGCACGCAGATCTGCATACATTTTCTTAACCCCAGGATGTGCTGTGTAAGGTGCCCGATGACCTTCTGTCAAAATCAGGGTATGGAGACCCTCAGAAGGAGGTACATACAACCGTCCAGAGAAACGCAAAGCACCATTCGAATCCAATGAATAACCCATAAATTTCCCCTCCAAAGCTCTACCTGATTCTACCTCAGCTTTCACCTTGGAATACCAACTATCTGAAGGAAGGGCTGCGAGAATCTGACTCTTCAAATGCACCTCAAGGTTCATTGCAAAAACTTCATGCCTGCGTTGACTTAGAGCGTCAGCCACCACATTCTCCTTACCCTAAATATACTTAACCTCAAAATCATATTCACACAAAAATTCCATCCGCCTCCTCTGTCTTGCATTCAAATTCGGTTGCGTGAAGATGTATTGCAAACTCTGATGATCTGTATGCAACTCAAACTAGTGCCCTAACAAAAAGTGCCTCCATCTCACAAGAGCATGAACAACTGTGGCCAATTCAAGGTCATGTGTGGGATAATTGAGTTCATGATCCTTTAATTTCTGAGATTCATAGGCAATCACTCTCCCATCCTGCATCAACACATCTCCAAGACCCTCCAAAGAGGCATCAGTAGAAACCACAAAATCACCTGAAGGATCCGGCACTGCCAAAATTGGAGCACTAGTCAATTTCTCCTTAAGGTTTTGGAAAGCTAACTGACACTGCTCTGACCAAAGAAATTTCTTTCCTTTCCTCTGAAGTGATGTGATAGGATGCGCAATCCTCGAAAAGCCCTGCACGAACCACCAATAATACCTAGCTAGCCCCATGAAACTATGAATTTATGAGACATTAGTGGGCACGGGCCAATCTATGATAGCCTGGATCTTGGCAGGATCCACAGAAATTCCCTCACTAGAAATCACATGCCCCAAATACTGAACTTCAGTCTTATAAAAGTCACACTTTGCCAAATTGGCATATAACTGATTGTCCCTTAAGCACTGCAAAACCTGCTTTAGGTGCACCTCATGTTCCTCCATAGACTTAGAATAGATCAAAATATCATCAAGAAACACGAGGACGAACCTATCCAAGTAAGTTCGAAACACCCCATTCATTAGACTCATAAAGATTGAAGGTGCATTCGTTAACCCGAACAACATCACTGTGAACTCATAGTGTCTGTACCGAGTGCGAAATGCAGTTTTATGAATGTCGGCCTCTGCTATTCGCAACTGATGATACCCTGATTTAAGGTTGATCTTGGAAAATACCTTTGCCCCTTTTATTTGATCAAAGAGGTCATCAATCCTGGGAAGGGGATAACGATTCTTTACTGTTACCTTGTTCAATTGTCGATAATCGATCCAAAGACGGAGAGAACCATCCTTCTTTTTGACAAAGATCACTGGTGCTCCCCAAGGAGAAACACTAGGGTGGATAAACTCCTTAGCCAATAGTTCTTCCAATTGTAAACGAAGTTCTTGGAGTTCCTGCGTGGTCATCCTGTATGGAGCCCGAGAGATAGGCTCAGCTCTAGGCACCAGATCTATCCTGAAATCCACCTCTCGCTTAGGAGGCATACCTAGTATCTCACTAGGGAAAACATCAGAAAACTCTGCAAGGAGAGGGTAATCATTCAATGACACCTCATGGTTAACCTCAAACTCAAGGTCACTAACCGACACAACAAAAAGCTAACAACCCTGATGAAAACACCTTTTTAACTGCATAGCTGAGATCATTCTCAAAGAAATAGGCCTCTGAACACCCACAATTTCCACCTCTTTTCCAAAATCATCCACACACCACACTGCTTTACGATGAAAATCTATCAAAGCATGATGTGAGCTTAACCAATCCATGCCCAAGACTACATCATAAGAACCAAGTGGAAGATTTATGAGGTCCACCTTAGTCCACATTGCCCCTAACTCTAACCTACAACCCTGCACCAGCTTCTCGACCATAACCTTAGATCCTGAAGCTAATTCAACCTGCCACTTTTCGCTTTTCTTTATTGCCCCCAGTTTACATCGCTCAACAACTAAAGGAGATATAAAAGAATCAGATGCACCAGAATCAAAGAGTACTAAAATGTTATACTTATGCAATAAACCTCTAGTCTCAATGACGGTGCTCTGATGATCCGTCTGACAATTATCCACTGTTGCAAAGACTCGGTGAGATCTCCCTGCATCTCCCACTGTCAGCTTAGACACAGCTGGTTTCTGACTAAACTCTGAAGCACTCCTCTGAGGACACATCCTAGCAATATGCCCCTGCTGCCCACACGAGAAACATCCAGAACCTCGACCAAAACCTCTTCCCCCAGATGGAGCATTCGATTGCTAGAAGCTCCCACGACTAGGTGGAGACTGAAAACTCAATGCAGGATGTTCTGAACGTGTACGGTTCCAGTTCTGATCCCTGCGAAACTGAAAGTGACCACCCTGTTGAGAAGTAGTATTCTTGTGCTTTGGTTGAGATTGTTGCTGCTGACCCCCTCTTGAAGGCACAAAATGACTCTTAGAATGTCCTGCTGCCTGTGTCTGACCCCCTTGAGAACTAGCTCTAGGAGTGGGTACACTACCAATCTGAACTCCTACATGACCACCCAAGGCCATAGCCAAGTTTTCTTCCACCAAATGAGCCTTTTCGACAATAACTTCCATTGTTTTTTGGTTTGAAGACTCGTACAGCACCACTAATGTGAGCGTTTAAGCCTCGAACAAAATGTTGAACCAACATTCCTTCATCATGACTAATCCCTACATACTGTTTCAGTTCATAGAAGCGACGTTCATACTGTTCCACTGACATTGCCATTTGCTTAAGATCGTGGAATTCATCTGCCCTGCACTGCCTCCAATGATCTGAGAGGAAGCAAGCCCTGAATATTTCCAAGAAAAACTCCCAAGTGACCATACTGATATCCATATGCAACTTTTGTTCCTCCAGCTGCCACCAAGTGGACGTGAAACCCCACAAATTCATAATAGCACATCGAGCCTTAGTATTACTACCATAGGGGTGCATTGCGAAGCATCGGCCCAAATCAATTAACTAGGTCTTGGCTTCCAACCCTCCTCCAGAGCCATCGAAGGTAGGTGGATGAGCTATCATTAAATCCCTCATATGGCCTGCTAATAAAGCATCATGATCAACTGAAGCTCCCCTATGCCTTGGAGACCTTTCTCTTTCTCTCTCAACCGGCTGCTCCCCATCAGGTCTAGGACCCAATCTATCAAGAAGCTCACCCAGAAGACACTACAACTGACCATCCAACCCTGTCTAATCTGGGTTCTGTCCACCACCCAATGGATTGATCTAAGAATTCTGTTATTCCTCAGACTCAGGACTGTGAGAACTTGGTGGTGAAGGACTCGGTTGGTTGGCTCCATGGCCACCACCTCGGCTTCTTCCTCAGCCTCTACCCCTACCTCTACATCTGCCTCTAGGGATGCTTCTACACAACAAGACAAAGGTACACATGAGCTCAAGAGCCAACACGCAAAGGTTGCCTAATGGACATAACTACCCAGAGACCCCAGTGTGTGCAACCTTGGCTCTGATACCAAGTTGTAACGCCCACCGTGCAAACCCCAAAGAACAAACAAATAAAAAATGCAAATATATATATATTTTAAAGAAAAACAAATAATCAATATACCAAATTTTAAATGATCATAAACATACACTTATACTTCATTTCATTACAATACAAATAACATAACCGACTATGTTCTTTGGGGCACACGAGGTCACATCAAAATAAACATTACAAAACGTCAACTCATCAGATATCAAAAGGAACTATTAATGACAACATTAGATATATATATATATATACATAGATTCCATCACAAGATAAAACCATGAGAAATCACATAACCAAATAAGGGTACAAAGTTGAAATTTACATTACATCATCTTCTAAATATACAACAAATCCATAACCATAATTTACATCATGATTCCCAAACTTGTGGGATGAATATAATATACAAGGTTATCAAAATAAAAAGAGATCAACTAGAACAAATCTTCAATTGGATGAGACTAAGCCAACAAACGTTGATGGGGAACCCAACGGTGTGCAGAGCATGTTCCACCCGACCACCCCCATGCTAAGAGGTGACAAAGAAGTAACTCCGACCAAGACTATCAACTGAAGTACAAACATAGATCCATAACACAATACTCCAAATTACCATGAACAAACAATAACATCATGTCACAGTACCATAAAAATACAAGATTGTAAATCAAATATAAACGAGATCATGCAAGACCACAAGGCATACTACAGATGTATTAAAATAATAATCATAGATCAATATAAAACAATTCAGAAAACAATCTAAACCAACTCCCATAACCTACTTACAGAGGAACACAATAAAATAAACACATGGGCAACTAGGGGAGAGTGTCATCGCATAGTCCTACATGGGCTGTCTAGTGCTCTTCCTCCCAACTGGAGGCATCGGTCCCATCTATGGCTGTCCTGTGCCCTTCCTCCCAACTGGAGGTGTCGGTCCATAGGGTGACTCATGTAGAGCCATAAACCTCTCGTGAAGACGAGGTCACGACCTTGCCGACCATGGCCTTCTCAGCCTTCCATTAGTCTGCAGAAGCACCAATGAAGACAAGGCATCCATTTTTTTAAAATCTTATAATGATGTTACTACCCAACCCTCCTAAGTTAATTAGTAGGTTTTCACTTGATTAATAACTCACTCGTGGGTTATCTTGTGCCCTTCCCCTTAAGCGGGGCGCCGACCCCCACGAGGAGCCACTCTCCCTAGAGACCCAACCAAAACAAAAAAGAAATAGGAGTTGTACCATTCCAACCATAAACATCGAAATAGAACAATAAAATAATACACGAGGCATAACCCATCTCGCAAATTAAATAAAATCTCACAACTCGGTACACCCCATTCGTAATACATTACTTAACAGAAACTCAAGATGAAAAGGTATAAATTCAACAAAGAAACACAATCCTCTGGAAGACTACAGCTTCAACATACTTTCACAAATTAATAGGGTTCCCGTATCAATGAACTAACAATATCCCAAACCCAACAATTCTACAAGATGAAATTTCCTAAAAAGATAACTTATTTAATTCCAAAATGAATTCCATTTCCACAATATTCACACTAAAAATAAGAATTAAATAATCAATGCTGACATATACTCATAAATTGCCTTTTTATTAGATTATCCTATCAATATTCATAATTTAACAAATTAACAAAAAATTTCCCTTTTTTTTTTTAATTTTTATATTTTCACCATAATAAAATTTTATTTTGATCTTACCAGAAAAATAGACAAACTGATTTCAGACAGAATTAACTGATAAATTAACAGTTAAATTAGCGAAATGAATTAATGAATATATATATATATATAATTATAAATATATATATATACATATACATATACATATATATATATATATATATATATATATTTATAAAAGTTTACATGCACATTAAAAGCTATAAAGAAATTTCGTTTTAATAACAATAAACATATATAATTTCGAATGGAAGTAAATCCCATACAAAAAGCACGGAAGAAAAAAAGCTCGGTCGCAGACAGTCTACGGACTGTCACAGTAGTCCGAAGGACTGCCGTAGTAGTCTGTAGTCTGCCACACCAACACATAGCCGGCTGGGTGGTGGGTACGGCCGAGGCCGAACCATCACCCAGTCAGGATTTTTTATAATATCAAAACCAAGGCCATTAAGGCCGATGGCGAAATTCGAACTTTAAAAAAATAAAAAATCATTCTATATTTATATATATAGGTGTATATATATATATATCTAATATATATATACACATATATATATATAAATACATACATATATATATATATATACTGTATTAAAATATTTCAAAAAATAGAGAATGATAAATACTATACACTGTACAATTTACTGTGCATGTTTTAAAATAACAGAAATGTTTTTATAAAATATATGTATAAACAAGAATATCACAACCCAGAAATTCGTTGAAAGGAAATTGTTCTTTATACATATATATATATTTTTTAAATGAAACTATAGTAATACTGTTCATTTCTAGATTTCAATCAAAATTCCTTTTTAATAAACAACAGTCCAGAACCCCACAGAAATTCAATTTTAACAAATAACAATCCCGATCCCCAGTCAAATTTCCATTGATTAAACAATAATCCAATAGATTTTCTTTCCACAAACATTTGATTTCAAACCCTAGAAGAAAACTTCATACACAGAGAACAAAATTTTATTTCATTTAATACTACAGAAAGTAAATAATTAAAAATGAGAAAGAACCTGGCATCGTGTGCTTGTAGAGAATCTTTGAAAACCTTATCCCTTTTTGCAGAGTTGCACCTTCGCTACCAATTAATTCTAGCAACAGATCCAAATCCTTCTCCCTCTTCAATAATTTCTCCAGAAAACAGAAAAAGAATCCAAGTTTCTCCATAATTCTTAAGAAAAGAGAATGCAACCTCATGCAAAGAAAAAATCCCTAAATAAAAACAACACTCAAAAGTATCTTCCATTTCCTCTTCCTGTGAATACCAGAAGTCACATCTTGAGAAATAAAAATCAAAATAATTATTAATCCTTTAATTCCTTTTTGTTTCCTTTTTGCATTTCATTTTCTTTTATCATGCATTTGATTAAAAATTAAATAGATTTAAATCCCGAAATTGAACTTTTATTTATTTATTTATTTATCATCTCCACAATACTTTATTGAATAATTACTTGCACATTAAAATAATTAAAATCAACCATTTGCAAGATTCAAAATAAATTTAATATTTTTACAACTACTACTAACATTTATCTATTGCTTTATTTATTTATTATTTTATGTTTTTATTTTATTAATTGTTTAATTATTTAAATCACAACATAAAACCATACACCACATTAGATAAGTCATAAAATCACAATCACATGCAAAGACCAACATAACAACAAAATGGCTATGCACAAACCAAAAAGGTACAAGTCAGTTGACAACTTGGAATGGAGTTACTTCCATGTCACCTTTGTTCAACTTCCTGCCATTGGGTTGGTTCAATGCTCACCTAGACCTATCGAAATAGGTGGAATTGAGTCTTATTCCTGCAAAGCCTGCATCCAACAAGGTGATACACAACATATATACATATAATCAATTACAAAGCATCGTGAGAAGGATTTGCAGTGTAGCAGGGCGCTCGTGAACGAGTGATGCTACTTGTCCCCTCAACAAATCATATCATCATCTATTGCATTATAAAATTACATTAATTTGCATCAACATCATCAATTACTATTCTCTAGTCTACTGCATTCCAAATAACTCCATCAAAACAATCGTAATAAAAATATCATTATAATATCCATGACATCATAAGAGTAATATAATCAGTAACAGTCTAAGCTACCACAACATAATATCAACAGTATCATCAAAACCAAAATGTGCCAAACAAAACCACAGAGAATGCCAAGAACAAGCAGTAACATGAGGGGTATTACATTTTGGCCCATCATGATCCTGCACATACCCGAATAGAGACTTGAAATGTTGAATAACCTAAATTTTTTGCCTACTAGGACTCATTCACCATTTTGGGTGAATGAATTCTTGATATATGGATTTCTGTGTAGGACCAGGTTTCTGCCAATGGGTATCTGAATCAACAAAAATCTAAAAATTGACCTAAAATGGGACTCATTCACCAAAAGTGGTGAATGATTCTAGTTATATTTTTTAGAGCTTTAAAATCTAAATCTGACCTTCACTATCTACTCTTTCTATTCCTCTTTGTTTCCAAGTTTTAAGCCCTAATTTTAGGGTTGTAGGTGACTTTTTTGTGAACATTATGATGTTGCAAATCGGGAGACAACTCCAAAAACTTTCTCCAAGATTATAACTTAATATTCGATGATCCTTCAAGTCTTCAAAACACCTAGATCTTCAATTACACAAAGAGAGAGAGAGAGAGAGAGAGAGAGAGAGAGAGAGAGAGAGAGAGAGAGAGAGAGAGAGAGAGAGAGAGAGAGAGAGAGTTGATTGTTAGGGAACATGGGTTTTCCTTGGTCAAACCCCTTGTAAGTAATAAGTAATTAAACCAAATGATGATGCAATGAAATGAAGGAATGAAACATGAAAAAAAGAACATGAATCATGGAAAATGATACCTTGAATGATTCCTTGTGAATTATGTCTTGTAAATCTACAACTCAACATGAAATGACCATGAAGGATGTAGATCTTGATCTTGACAATAGATGTAGAAAAATTATTGATCTTGGATCTTCAATGCTACATCACAAAACTAGCTCAATGACATGTTTGATTCTTGATAACCTTTGACATGATGATGGATCTTGAATTGCTACAACAATTGATGAAGAATTCTGTCCTTGAATGCCTTACAAATGATCTTGAATGCTCTTGTGATGATCTTGTAAAGTCTTGGAATGCTTAACTCTTGCTTGCTTGAATTGATATCATGAATACTTATGTGAAATAGTGATTTTAAATCTCATTTATATAGGAAATCCATATAATATTCTGTGTATTAGATACCACAAGCTGATATTCATAAAATTTGAACTTAAAACCCAAATTTTCCCACTCAAAACCTTTAAATTAGGCCAAGTGGGACTCATTCACCATGATAGGTGAATGGGTCCCACTTGGATGGACTCATTCTCCCAAAGTGGCGAATTGGTCCCAAGGGCTTATTTTGATTGCTAAATAGTTGGGGAGCGTGTAAATTAAGTTTATATGTTGATATTGTTGGGTTTTTTATTGGAATATACCTTGGAATACATAATATGGGGTCGTAAGGGCCTATTAATGATGATATAAAGGTCATAAATTCAAGAGGGATCAAAATTCAATGTGAATGTAAATAAATACATTTTACAACACTAAACTAAGGGAAAATTGGGTTTATTTAGGTTAGAAGGGCACTAAATCCCATGTGAATGTGTAAAATACATTACAACACTCAATTATGTGCATTTAAATTACAAGCTTGCTAAATTTAATGTGAAGGTGGGTATGTGCAAGATCATGATGGGCCAAAACATGGCAATATAATGGGTATGTGTAGGGTATGTGGCTAACGACTCCTTTTTACCTAAAATTGATGAAAAAAAAAAGGTTTTTAAAGGATATTCTTAGCTTTCCACCAATATAAATTATTCTTTAATTTGAATTTAATAAATTATTATTATTTATTTTCTATTTGAATTACGAGTAAAGTTCTGATTGATAGGATGACTAAAAAACATCTATAGCTATCAAATGGTATCACATTTTTGAATCAAACATGTGTCACATTCTATGCCTCACATACTATAGGATTAAAAAAAAATTAATTTCATAAATTTTGACCAAGTTACGGTGTTTAGACATATGAGTTTTTATATTTTTTAAAAGTTATAATAAAAAATTCATAATTAATTATTTACTTGGAAAAAAATTATAAAAAAATATGCATCACATTGGGACATTAGTCCTCTATTTATATATAAAATCTTATAAAAAAATATTATCATTTTATTGTGGTTAGGGTGGTTAGACATACACCTACTTATTTTTTCCCTTAAATTTAAGTACCACTGCATTGAAATTTCAAATTTTCACCAAATAGATTTTTTTTTAAAATAAATAAACCTAGTAGTTTAGAAACTACATTCAATTTGATACAGATTATATTCTTAGATATTTTTGAAATAATATAGATAACTTATTCAATTTTTTATGTCAAGTTTCCTAACTCTGATTTTTCTGTATTTTCATCGCCACTTAAGGGCCTGTTTTTTCCATGATGATCCTGCACATACCCTAGTGTTAATAAATACACAAGTTACAACATTAAATTAGGGAAAAAAATTTATTTATTTAGCTTAGAAGGGCCTTAAATCTAATGTGGATGTATAAAACACATCACAACACTAGATTAAAAAGGTGATATCAAGTCCAATTTATCATTAATTATTCCCAAATCAAGCAATGAAAAGGCATGCTTTTTCCATTACCACAAATAGTAACTATCACATTAATATAAGAAAGGAAATTTATATCTTTTCATGAAAAGATACATAATTTATAGCCTTCTAGAGATGAAATAGAATAGAATCTATGAAAATATTTTAGATTATATAAATATAAATAAGCCATAGGTTGTATCCCAAGATAGAGTAGTCTATTAGGAAATATAATGAGATGAAAGTGGGAGAAAACATTTTTTATTGAATTTCAGGTATATGTAGGTAAATTTGGGGTCAAAAAGGGGTTAAAAGTGGCCACTACTTTTTAGGAACTAGAAAAATCTAGTCATGGATGAGAAATTAAAGATATATACATTCAAAATTTTAAGATGTGATAAGAACAATATTATTAGTGGTCAAACTATATGCTAAAAACTGGGTTCCTTTCTGTTTTGAATCATGGAGATTAAGAGATTCAAATAAGGGTAGCACACAAAGTGGTCCTACTTTTGTTAGAAAAATCTAACATAGAATAAGGATTTCTCACCCTAAAATATTGAATTTTTAAAATTATTTCACAAATCCATTTGGTAAATTTTTTTCTCACATCATGTACTTTTTGATAGATTGTTTTGCTAATTTTTTAATCAATATCTATATTTTTTACTAATTTTTTAAGTAGACACATCATGAAAAATAGAAAATTGGGAATTTCCCAACCCTTAATTTGAATAAAAATAATTTAAAATATATATTTTTAAACTTGTATATAGTAGAGTCTAGAATGTTACAAAAATTAATTTGTTATAAATTTGAATGATTACATAAAAAATGACACTAAAATAAGTTATACCTAGTTTATAATAGAAAATTGAAGATGTTAGTAAGAGAAATTGAATATCAAATCATTAATGTATTTGAAATGTAGAAAAAAATACATATATACAAATCTGTAAGAGAGATATTTTGATATTTCTGTGGTATTTTTCAATGATTTAGTAAAATTTACAAACATGTTGATAATAACACACAAAATTTGTTTACTTTTTCATAGTTAATGTAAAACAAATATTTGAGCACCTTAAATGGAATCCCAACCATTTTTATTGGTTATAGAAGCTAAATCCAAACCTAAGGGTTGAATTCGAAAGAAAATTCAAATGAAAAATTTACAAATTATAATGTGTGTGCTTAATAAATTTGAAAAAGAGAGTTATTTTTGTGCTTTTAGGAAAATATAACAAGAGCATATTATAACACACTTGCATCATGGTTTAGGGTTTTTGTGTCATCCCAAACCATAACACTTGAACATTATAACGTGATTGCATTATAGTGCACTTGTGTTATTTCATTTTTTTTTTTAAAATAGGTTTTGGAAAAGTATTTGTCCCCATCTCTATGCATAAATACCTCCAAGCATCATGGACTTGTAGAGAGGTCCACAATATATTTTTGAATGAGTCAAGTTTTTGAAAATTTATGCACTTAGATGGAATTAGACTAATTGGAAATTTTAACATACATGTGTTTTCATTCATATATTATCACAAAAAATTAATAATAAAATTACTTGAAAATGACAATAACAATAATTTTGACCTAGATGAACCTTAAATAAGGGGAAAAATCTATAAATAAGGGAAAATACTCCTTTGATCTCTAATATCAACTAGTCAAGGTGTACTGTGACAAGTTCATAATATGACCAATGAAGTTTCCCATCCATAGAAATAATATCATACAACCTACAATGTATGGGACAACTCCTATAATCCTACTCAATAGTGACAATAACTTATTAAATCCTTTCTCTAATGAGAAAACATGAGTGCCCACATTTTTATTGTATCTATAATTGGTTAATATATATAATTTTCACATTATTTTATTTCTAAACACACAAGCCAATACATGAAGTTGAAATGGGTAGTTAAAATCCTTGAAATTTAAACACTTGTTGCGACTATTATGAATTTTTTAGTTCTATCATAGTATTTATAATTTCACCATAGTGTTTCTTATAATGATCTTGGTGTAATAGTGTTTAACATATAAATTATTGTGTTTAAATGGGTGTTTGATGAGATTCTCTCCTATTAAAAGTAGTGATTTCCTGAAAAATCAAAAGGAAATGCCTTTTTATGGGTGCATGCAAGAATTTATCTTTCCCCCTGGTTCATTTGAAGTCCTCAACAAACTTGTATAGAAGTTTGTTATGCTTAAAAAAGAATGAAATGGTAATTCTCATATGAAGAAACTCTTGAAACTAGTATTTGGATGATGGAGTGGGTAAACATCTAATTTTTTAATTGTAACAAGGATCTAAAGTTCAAAGATCAAAATAAAATATTTATGTAGCTAAAGAAATATTTTTCCTAGATCCATTTTCTTAACATGCTTACCACAATCATCGATTGTTTCTTTCCCATTAATATAGGTATAACCTTTAATTTTTTAACTATACTATTATTATGTTGATTCATGACCATTTTGGGATTCAAATGTGGACTTCTTTTTAAATTTAAATGAGTAGCATGGTGAGGAATTATCACATAGACATAAAATAAAAAGAATAAAAAAAAATAATGATACAAAAAACTAATATTTAATTTGAATTTTATAAAATCATAAAAAGCTTAGATCTACAAATAAAATTAGAAAACAAATTTCATAAATAATAAAAGTCAAGGGTTGCAAGATCAAACAAGTTTTCCAATTTGTATATAAGAAATTATAAAACCACCATCATATAAATATCTAGGTCTAATTAAATTAAATGTAAATAAATAACAATGATCATTGATCCTAGATATATGAGTTCCTCAAACATAACACTACACAAACACACTTTTTTAAATAGGCAAAGAAGGTACTAGAACTTTTTTTCATTTCCAATGTAGAGATATTCTAATGTAGCTTAATGATTCAACCATACATACTACTTCAAGTTGAAATGTAAGGGAAGGGGGGTTCTAGATGCTATATGCAAAGAACCTAGGACTCAAAGGGGCCATTCCCAAGATTTCATTAGAATACCAACCACAAAGCTAAGAGATTGTCTTTCAACCATAATTAGGCATGGGTTGATTGATTTTGTAGGGCCTTAGGATGATTATGAATGATCTAGAAATTATTTAAAATGATAAAAATAATTGAACTATATGACCTAATATGTAAAATGTAGATTCTTGAAGATAAACAAACTGTAACAACACTTTCCTAGTAGATCTGGGAGATATCAGAGAGTATGTACCTATCACCAAAGGTTGATTCTAACATGTGTAGAGGGCCTGGTTCACCCCTTGGAAAATGGGTCTTTGATTAGGCTTCCAAAAATACTTTTTATAGTCCTTGGGCAGGTATGTGCAGGATCATCATGGAAAAAATAGGCCCTTAAGTGGAAAAAAAATTAGAAAAATTAGAGTTAGGCAACTTGATGTAAAAATTTGAATGATTTATCTATATTATGTCAAAAATATGTAAGAATAGAATCTATAGAAAATTGAATGTAGTTTCTAAACTACTAGGTTTGTTTTTTTTTTTTAAAACTATTTAATGAAAATTTGAAATTTCAATGCAATAGTACTTAAATTTCAGAGAAAAAATAAGAAGTAGGTGTTTGTCTGACCACCCTAAACACAGTAAAATGATAATTATTTTTTATAATATTTTAGATACAAGCAGAGAACTCATGTCCCGATGTGATGCATATTTTTTGGTAATTTTTTTCCAAGTAATAATTAATTATGAATTTCTTATCACAAATTTTAAAAAATATAAAAAAATGGTATGTCTGACCACCTTAAGTTGGTCAAAACTTCATGAAATTCAATTTTTATTTTTTTAATCTTATAGTATACGAAGCATAGAATGTGATGTACATATTTTGGATTCAAAAAAAGTGATACTGTTTGAAAGCTATAGATGTTTTTGAATCAGCCTATCAATCAAAACTTTAGTCGTAATTCAAATAGAAAATGAATAATAATTACTTATTAAATTCAAAGTAAATCATAATTTGTATTGGTGGAAAGCTGAAAATCTCCTTTAAAAATCCTTTTTATTTCATCAATTTTGAGTTAAAAAAAAATCATCAACCACATGCCCATCATATTGCCACTTTTTGGCCCATCATGATCCTGTACATACCTAGGTGCACGATGTAAGATGTTGTTTTCCACCTATAAACTTGTAGAAATGTTAGTAATGAATTTTTTAACTTAGTTTTCATATGTTGAGAAGAATGATGACAACAAATGCAACAATGCAAAATTTCTCTTCAAGATCTCTTCAATTCTTCTATAACTTGTAATTTGCATATACACAAAGGGGGAAATTTTTTTGTGCCATATAGGGGCTTGTCTTAGTCAAAACCTCTAAATAGTGTTCCCACTTTCACAAGGAAACAAAATGAAGGAAATGAATAAGTTTTTGAAACTCACCACCCTTCAATGGCTTCCTTGAAGGACTCAAGTCATACACATCTCTTCAAGGATTTGCATCTTTCTTGATATACTTGCTTTAATTCTTGAGTACATGAAGACCTACAACACTTGTTAACCTTCACAAGACAACATGAACACACATAAAATTTGACATGATGTTAGGATCTTAATTGTTCAAGATACAAATTCTGATAATGCTACTCTTGAATGCTCTTTACAATAATATTTACTCAATAGGATTGCTTCATAAAATGTGTTCCATTTCAAATGGTAAAATGACTATGCATTTATAGGTTTTTATCCAATTTCCCAAAAATTAGATTCTAAAAGCCAACACTCACAATTTGAATTTTGATTATTAAAATATCTCTAAAAATTTAGGTCCTAGCTCATAAAGGAGACCCATTCTCCCATGGGTGAATAGGTCATGGCCTAAACGTCCAGGACACACATTATTAAAGGTAATTAAATTATTAAATGCACCTATTTAATGTTGGTTCTCCTTTAATATTGTAAAATAGAAGCTTAATTAAGTCCAATAAATTAAGGCACCCAAACATATTGTGAAATTGTAAAGGTATACAATTTTCTACAATATTTAAGTTATGAAAAAAAGAAGTAAGCATTTTTCCCTTTCACACTTTTATAATATTTATTGTTTTATTTTTTATACTTTTCATACCAACCAGTCTATTAATGTATATTGTTTAAAATTATATAAATTTTTACAATAAAAATTACTATTATAATACAATAAAATATTTTATTTTTAAAAAGTTAAAAATTAATATTAAACACACTAAATACAATTGAAAACATATTTACATATTTACATATTTACAAACATAGATTACCATTATAACACACTATGTTATTTTAATTTAAATAAATTGGAACTCAAAAATAAATAAAAACCATATTGACAATTATATATCAATGTCAATTTTAATAAACATGTCATTCTTCTATCTAAGGAGACATACTATCTCAAGAGTAAACCATTCCATATTGTATCATTATTAATTTAAAATGTCATCCCCTTGAAATGATGTTAGATCTTTATATAGTCCTTAATACTATGATTACTATTAGCATTCATGTACATAGAAACAAGATAGTCCTCTTGAGCTCCGATGGCAAGATCCATTAATCAATAATGTTTGTTCAAATAAATATCTCTATATTTCTAATCTTAAAGTTGAATTTAGAAATAAGAAGAGTAGTACCACCAACATATAATAATGTTGGTGTTTGGAAATGTCTCCCAATGGAGCTTTGATGGTGACCCCTTGCCATGATTTTATTCAAGGGTTACCCAAGCTTCTTTTATGTGAAGTATGACAACCCTCGTTGTGTGAAAATTAGTGATCATATCTTAACTCTCTCCATAATTCAAATAAAACAACCTCACACATCCATCTCATACCATCAATGTCCATCTATCAAGCATCAACATCAATCTATCAAAGAATGCCCACCATGATAGCAACATCATCAAGACTCATTTATCCAAAAAAAGCTTTTAAAAAAATGTAAAGAGAAATAATCTATCCAATGGTCAAAAGCACTTTGGTGGTGCTTTGGATAAGTATCATGGTAAAAACTTGGAAATGAGTTTGATGTGAAGTAGTCTCTTATCCACCATCTCCTAGGATTCCATCTCATCCACTCACATTCCTATTCATATCATAATAAACTATCACCTATCCATCCATCCAAAATAAACCTATCATTGTTTGTCTTTGATCCTATTATCACTCCATCCATTATCAGTTACCCTTCCCTTTCTTTCCTGTGTGTTAGATTTTGAAGTTACATCTAACTATATTTAGGACTTGATCTTGTATATCCTTAGTTTCCAATGCATTGGCCTTCTAATTCCATGCATTTAGAGTACATTCATATCCCATCATAATATCCTCATCCATAATAAATCAAACATCAAATCCATCAACTCAACTTATCCTCCAACCATATCCATGTTATCTCAAAAATAATAAAGAAATCATCATCCAAATTCCAAAATTAGGAAACAAAAATTAAAATATTGAGATCCTTAGATTTGACATTTGATCAATCCAAAAAATGCATCTGAGAGATTTGTCCTTATCAAAATCATATCATGAGCCTAGTTGTTAAATATTAATCATTCATCATATCCTTTTTTTGATCATTCAAATCCATCATCATCATCATCTTTACCAAAGCCTTGCTTAAGTGGTTATCCAAGCTTGAGTAAGAAATTCAAAGCCTTGCATAGGTGATTATTCAAGACAAATGTAATCAAATAATCCTTATCAAAGCCTTTCTTGGGTGATTATCCAATCCTAATTTAAGCAAATCAATCAATCATCACCATCATCATTATCTTATCTTTGGCAAGAGATATGTTTAATACATGACATGTTTTTCAGCAAGTCCGTTATTTTCATTTATCTTTTGATTATTATCTATTACCCATGAATACACCTACTTATGACCACCTCGATCTATTTATATATTGGTGTGTCACAACTGGTGTAGAATGGGGACATCATTTTTATCTTGTATTTCATGCTTTTCATTGTTTGAGTGTCAAGTCGATGCAAACGTTACCTTATTACCCTAGTTACCCATATCTTGGTGCATAATTTCCTTTGCTATATTAAGTCTTAGAATTAATCAATATTTACTAGCATAACTTATCAATCCTCAAAAAAATTTCCTTCCTTTTCATCCTTTTCATAAAAATTCCCTTCCCTTTTCATCTCCTTCAATCTCTTTCATCTTCCAATTCATATGCTTCTTGATCCTTATCCCCCATTGAGCCCTTCCATTTTGATACAAAACTCGTGTTCTCCTAACCCACATTTCCTCTCAAGGGGAAATCTCATCACCTAATCATTTATGTTTCATTCTTCATCCTTTCCATCCTCTCATTCACTTGGGCATTATCTTTAATCCTTATCCTCTCTCATTTTGATCCTTATCCTATCTTATCCACTATTTTTTAATGTTCTTTGATATAATGCAACTTCACAAAATCATATCAAGGAGAGGAAAAATGTAGACACCTAAAATTTTACCTTACCCAACCACACCTAATTTTATCCTATCCTTAGCCCATTAATTAAATAAATATCTATTATTTATTTAATTATTCCCATCCTTTATCCTAATATTTTAATTAAATAAATATCTATCATTTATTTAATTATTATCCTCTATCCTTGTCTATCTACTCCTAGCCCTCCATCTTGGTCACATGGATCATAATATAAATTCTTCCTCATATGAAGAATGTACCCTTCACATTCCTAACTAACTCTTTACCTAGATTCATTAAACCTAGACACCTATCCAAAAATCAAACTAACTTTTCATCTTATCCACTCATCTAATTTAACCTCTTCATCATAGCTATTTCCATTAGGATTATTTTACTTATACCTATCCTAAACCTAGATCCTATCCACAATGTGCCACTTTTCACATGATTGCATCTTTAATCCAAACACTAATCTTCTTCTAATCTTAGTCATTCATCATCAATCATTTCTAGCCATTTATTTTTCCTCTTGAAGACACTATATTTAGAGGTTCCCATACTTTATTTATCATCACTCGTCAAGCTACCATACCTATATTTTATCACTTAATTGATCACTTATCTATCAAATCATATCAAGGTTATGCTAAAGAATTGAGAAATCCACATATCATGTCAAAGACAAAATCAAATGGAAAATGGGTGCACTCCATTTCCACTCAATCAAGGAGAGAAACAAAGGTTCTAGGTGAGGTATTGTGATTAGTATTTCTTTTATCTTGCTTTATTTTCCTTCAATATTTTCCAACATCTTCAACAACTATTACATCTTGGATATTTTCCTCACAGAGCTTTGTGCTCATATTTTCTTTAGTGGATGGAAACCCCTTGGAGGTTGGACCTTATGGATGCAAACCCATTAGTTTCAAGTGAACAAAGAAGAAAACCACTTTGTTCACAAAGGGAAATTTCATCCATGGATTGTATTAGAGTTGAAGGTTCTTGGAGATTATGGAAGTTTTTGGTAGTTTTCTTACAATTTGTCCTAGTTGCAATTTTGGTATATCGCAAAGTGTTTATTGGTGTTGTATGTTGTGAATTTTTATTTTTGTGTTTTTCATGTTTGTTCTCTTCTCAAGAATCATAACTCATTTTTTGTCAAGTAAGATATAAAATTGTCGTCACCATAGTTTAGGACATAGGACAACAATCTTCTATACTCAACATTCAAGGAAAACCCTAGAGATCTCAACCTAAGGTGTAGAAAGGAGAAAGAGATCTTGTGATAGGGTTTTCCTACGGTATGATTGTAAACTAAAGAGGGGTTCACCACCAAGCTAGATCTTGGAAAGACTAATGCAATGCAAGATCTAATGCTTAACCCTAATATGATGCAAACTTTCACTATATGACTTGGAAAAGTATGTAAATCAAAGCAAAAAGCATGGAAATGAAAGGTTTGCACCAAGAAACCTATATAGCCTTGAATGAGGACTATAAATGTTCGAAACACTAATTTTAATGCTAAATGGGACTTATATGCCAATCTAGGCAATTTAGTCCCAAACTAAGTTTTCTACACCAAAACTAGAATCTGACATTGCTTATTCTAAATCTCTTGAAACCCTAAAAATTGATTGTACTGGGACTCATACACCCAAGGTGGCATATCTAGCCCAGTATGATTATTTGGAGGATTAAGATCTGATTTTTCTCTCCAATCTCTTCTCTTTGCCACACTTTGTTTCTAAACCTAAAACCTTGATTTTGGACCTATAGAAGATTTTTGTGAACTTACAAGTGAAGAAACAACTCCAAAAACTTCCTTCAAGCTTGTAACCTAATATTAAAAGATCCTTCAAGCTCCAAGACACATATATCTACAATAACACATGTAGAGAAAGAGAAACGTGTTGATTTTTTTGTAAATGGGGGTTTTCATTAGTTAAACCCCTTTTATGTAATTTAGCCAAATGATGAGATGATGAAGTAAGGACATGATATATGAAACACGAACCATGAAACATGAGAAATGATAATTTGAATGATGTCTTGTAAATCTACAATCTAATATGAAGTGTCCATGAAGAATGTAGATCTAAATCTTCAATATGGATATGAAAGAATGCTTACAAATGGATCTTCAATGCTTCATCACAACACTAGCTCAACAACATAATTGATGCTTGATAATCTTGACATGATGATGGATCATGAATTGCTGCAATAATTGATGAAGAATTCTACCCTTGAATGCCTTAGAAGTGATCTTGTAAACTCTATTGATGCTCTTGTGAAGTCTAGGAATGCTTAACTCTTGGGTGCTTGACTTGATATCATGTAGACTTAGTGAAATATTGATTTGAGACATTTTTTATATAGGAACTCCCTCCAAGTTATCATTTATTAGATCCCTGAGGCCAACATTCATAATATGTGAATTTAAAACCTTGATTTCCCACACAAAACCCTAAAAAGGGCCCAAATGGGACTCACTACACAACCCCTTGTGTATGGGTCACACCTAGGTGGGAGTCATTGAAATATGCTAACCAATTTTTTCAAAAGATTTACACAACATAAACTAGCACTATCCAACTTGATTAGCATTAGCTCCAAATTGAAATCCAAGTTGAAAAGATCTCAACGCCAAGAATGCACACTCAATCTCAAGGAAGGAGAGGTGTTGTCATATGGTGGAGAAACTACAATACAATAACTTGAACTAAAGAAAACTCAATGTCAAGAATGTGCACTCAAGATCCCACTAAGGGCGAGGTGCTAACATATGATAGAGTTATTAATTAAAACTGAAACAATAAGTGGATAACCAGACACAGAAATTACAACTATCTAATTCATATGCTATGGCAGGAATCCATTGGAGAGTGGGGATTCACCACTTGAGAGTGGGTACAAAGAGATATCTAATGTTCATTTTCTCCACACTAGTGGTAAACCATCTAGGGGTAATTAAATATGAAATTAAACAGGTAATTGCAGCAATCGCACTGGTTGGATTAGTACTACTAAATCACAACCTTACAAATCAAGAGTCTACAAATACGAGTATTACAATGATAGGAAAATGAAGCTAAGAAGAGGAGAATGAATTACAACAATGATTTAACACTCCAAAACTGAAGTAATAGGCCAAAACAAAAAACTAATTAAGTCTGATATAAAAACTGATATTCTAGAAATTTTAATCAACAACTGTGAAATTCAAATAAATATTCACAACTCACTCAAAATACCTCTGATTTGCATGAAACGAAAGCCAATATGCTGTTGGAAGATAGAAACCTAAACTCAGATGAAGAAACAACAACAAAAACTTAGAATTTATTTCTTTCCATGATTCCCAATGCACCATGAATGGTATGGCCTTCTTGAGGGGTGATTTGGCAAGTAAAAATCAGAAACTCCAAATTAAAATTTACAAATTGGTAGAAGGGGGTGCCTTGGGTGTAGAAGTAGATAGGTAAAATACCCACAAGAAAATTAAATTTACTCCAAGAGTTGTAAGTAAACACCACCTTCAATTGTAGATGAACCAACAACTTCAAAATTGATAAAAACTCCAGAATTCTTCAACAAATGAGCTCAATCTGCTAGTCTGATATTGAGAAGCAACAATGTAGCGAACTAGGTGTTATCTTTCAAACATGAAATTGGATGAAAGGCTAGGAGGTAGACATCCTCGAAGTAAAATATCAATTTTCATTATGACAGCATAACTTTAGCATAATGTTCATAGATACCAAGGATGAAGCAAAGCATTCATTTTATAGAAGAGTAGAAGACTCTTCAATTCCTCAAGAAAGTTTTCCAAGAGTCACATGAGACTCTTTCAATTTCCAAAATAAAAATAACCCTTCAAGTGGTGTCCCTTTTCCAAGAATATAATCTTCACTTTATTTTAAACATAACTCATCAAAGTGTGGCATCCCTTTTTCCAAGGAATTTAAACTTTGAAGTTATTCTCCTAGGCCAAGGGGTCAACTGCAATTTAAAACATTAATGCCTTTATTTATGAAATTCACCAAATAAAACTTCTAGAAGCAAAAAATTGAATTCAGATACTTGCTCCAACTAGAAATGAAGTCCTAAAAGTTGACAATCTTCATACTGCCAAAATTAGAATTTACTATAAATAGTAAACTCCCTGAAAAGCCATAGAACCTCGGAACTGGAAACCCTAATTTTAGCTCAAACGAGCCTACAGGCTTCCAGAATAGGCTGATGAGTGACAAAACATATCACTGATGAGAAGGGGACACTATAGTTCGCCCTCCTCGAGATTGCTTGTCCTCAAGCAATTGAAAAGATGGATGCAACAAAATTTGTTCTCCTTCCCACATGACATCTTCAATAGGAAAATTCCTCCATCTAGCCAAGTATTCCTTGATTGTCCTCCTCAAGGAATGTTCTCTAGTATCAAGAATTTCTTCTAGAATCAACACCAACTAACCTTCCTCATCCAATGGAGGTAATTCTAAAGTAGCCAAAACATTGTATCCAAGTGCCTTCTTGAGGTGTGACACATGAAAAACATTATGCACCTTGCTTTCAGCTGGAAGCTCCAACTCATAAGCAACTTCACCAATTCTTTTGGTGACTTTAAAGGGACCATAAAATCATGGCTTTAACTTTTCTGCACCACTCTTCTTAAGGGTAGATTGTCTATAGGGCTGAAGCCTCAAGTAGACCATGTCTCCAAGTTCAAAAGATTTCTCAACACGTTGCTGATCAGCATATAACTTCTGCTGATTTTGAGCTTGTTGCAGATTTTCCTTGAGAGATTTCAAGATGTCTTGGTTCTGCTAAAGCAAATCCTTAGCCTGTGGAGCTCTACTATCACCAAACACCAAATCTATGAAGTTAGGAGTATCATAACCATAAAGGTCCATAAAAGGAGACATCTTAATCGACATATGATAGGAAGAGTTGTAGCAATACTCTCCCAAATGAAGCCACTTAATCCAAGCTCTTTGCTGCCCTAAAACATAATTTCTAAGGTAGCCCTCTAGCCACTTATTGACAATCTTGGATTGCCCATCTGTTTGAGGATGATAACTAGTGCTTGGAGTAAGCACTGTACCACTCAGCCTGAAGATCTCTTGCCAAAAATCACTTAGGAACTTGCTATCCCTATCACTGATAATGGTTTTAGGCAAACCATGCAACCGAAAAAACTTCTCTAACAAATAACTCAGCCACTTGAGCTGCTGTAAAAGAAGTTGTGATAGCATAGAAATGTGAAAATTTAGTCAATCTATCTACCACCACAAAAATACAATCATGTTCTTGTACCTTAGGCAACCTAGTAATGAATCCATTGCAATGCTTTCCCATTTCTGATTTGGAATTGGCAAGGGCTGCAACAACCCAGCTGGAAAATAATGTTCATTCTTATTCTTTTGGAAAATAGAACACTCTCTTATGTAGTTCACTATCTCATCCTTCATCCCTTTCCAAGAAAACCTTTCTCTAATCTACTTGTAAGTCTTGAACATACCTTGATGACCAGCAAGGGGAACATCATGAAAAGACTGTAGAATCTTATTTTTAAGCTTAGATTCTTGCACTAAAAAGACTCTACCTTTATAGAAAATTAACCCATCAACCAACTTATACCTTTCATCAACCAAATGACCTTCAAACAAGTTGGTTGCAAACTGATTTTTAGCATAATCAGCAGCAATGAACTCCTTCCAATCTGTTGATAACTCACAAAGTGACTGCAAATGAGGTCTTCTTGAAAGAGCATCAACCACTATGTTATTTTTTCCTTTTACATACTCAATGTCAAAGTCATACGCTTGGAGCTTACTTACCCATTTCTGCTATCTTTCATTTAAATCTTTTTGGTGCATAAAGTGTTTAAGACTATTATCATCAGTCTTAACAACAAATTTACTTCCCACCAAACATTGATGAAACTTAGATAATGCATGCATAATAGCAAGCATCTCTTTGTCATATATTGAGTAAGATTTTTCTGCTCCTCTCAACTTTCTGCTCTCAAAGATAATGGGGTGCTTGTCTTGCATAAGAACAACTCCAACTCCCTCACTTGAAGCATCACATTGTAATTCAAAGGGCTTTGTGAAATCTGGTAGGGCCAACGCTGGACATGAGCTCATTATGTGCTTGAACTTATCGAAGACTCCTTGTGCTCTATCTGTCCATAGGAAGGATCCTTTCTTAGTAAGATCTATAAGGGGGGATGCCATGTGAGAATATCCCTTAACAAACCTTCTGTAGAATCCGCACAAACCCAAAAATCCTCTCAAGTGAGAAATATTCTTTAGAGGTGGCCAATCAAGGAAATCTTCTCTGGATCAACCTTGACACCCTTGGCACTAATGATGTGGCCGAGATACAATAGTTTCGTCATCCCGAACTCACACTTTGATTCTTTGGCAAACACACATTCCACCTCCAAAATGCTAAGCACTTCTTCCAAGTGCTTGAGGTGTTCTTCCCAAGACTTACTGAAGATGAGAATATCGTTGAAGAAGATGAGTGTAAACTTCCTCAACTACTGTCTAAAAATATTGTTCATACAAGATTGGAATGTAGCTGGAGCATTTGTCAAACCAAAAGGCATGACAAGAAATTCAAAATGCCCAAAATGGCATCTAAAAGATGTCTTCTCTATATCTGCCTCCCTCATTCTGATTTGATGATAGCCCAAACGAAGATCAATCTTCGAGAAAAACATAGCCCCATGGAGCTCGTCAATAAGCTCATCAATCCTAGGGGTAGGATATCTATTATTGATAGTCTTTTGATTCAATGCATGTTAGTCAATACACATACGCATTGTGCCATATTTCTTTTTGACCAGCATTACTACAGAGGCAAAAGGACTCTTGCTGGGTCTAATGAAACCAGTCTCCAATAGCTCCTTGATGGTTTTTTTGATCTCATCTTTTTTCTTCTTTGGATAACGATATGGTGTAGTCATGATAGGATTTTCTCCTTCTTCTAATTCAATTACATGATCAGAACCTCTTTTAGGAGGTCTTCCAGGAGGTAGGCTTCCAAAGACTTTGCTCTTCTTTGAAAGTAAGGCTTGGATATTAGGATGATATTGCCTCTTCTCTTTAACTGGATCAGCTGGTAGAACCATACACTCAGCTTCCCACTCAACTTGATCATGATGGATTAGCCTTTCCATTCTTTTCAAGGACACGATTCGAGGTACCCCATTTGACATCCCTCTCAAAAAAACCTTCTTTCCATCAGCTTGAAATTTCAGCTCCATTGTTTGTAAATTCAAAGTGATCTCTCCAAGAGATCGCAGCCATTGTATTCCTAACACAACATCGGTATCACCAATACCCACAACATACAAGTCATCTTTTACTTCATAATTTCCTATCTGAATAGAAAGTTTAGGAATTTTCTTAGTGCATGACATGGTGAAACCATCAGCTACCATTACTTTGAAGCCTTCAAACTCTTCATTTTTCAAACCTCTCTTTGTCACCAATTCTTCATCAATGAAGTTGTGAGTTGCTCCAGTATTAATTAGAGCAACTATTCTTTGAGATTCAATCACTCCACGAACTCGAAATGACTCATTTTTCTGAAAACTTGATAGTTGTGTGAAAGCACTACCATCTCCCACCTCATCGGACTTCTCTTCTGGAGCTTCTTCACCTTCACTACTTGCTAATTTGTATTGTTGATCAGACAAATCAGATTCTGATCCAAAATCAGAATAACCCTCCATTAGGTTTGCTTTTCCTCTTTCATAGCAATAATGACCCTTAACCCAAGGTTCACGACAAGTGTAGCAAACGCCATCTTTTCTAAGCTATTCTTTGAGCTCTTCTAACAACTTTGGTGGAAACTTATATGGCAGATTCGGAGAATGTTTTTTATCCTTCTTATGATTGAAAGGTTTTGAATGAAACTTAGGCCTTGGGGCTGCCAACTCCATGCTCCTTGCTTTCTTAATGGCTTCATCTAAATTTTGTGGATCAAAGGCTTTGACCCATCCTTTCAAGGGCTCCACTAATCCTTCTGCAAAGAGTACCACAAGTCTTCTCTCAATAATGTTAGGCACCATTACTGACAACCTTTGAAAATGAGCCACATAATTTTCTAAAGATCATTGATGTTTCAATTGTGCCAATTCTCTGAATCTCAACTCTGGATCCTTGGTATCAAATATCTTGATCATCTTGTTGGTAAACTCATCATAGGTACGAATGAGGTTATGGCCAAGAGTGACCAAACCATGAGTCCACCATTCATGAGCTATCCCATCCAAATGAAAAGTAGCAAATTTGATAGCATCTCCTTCTGGCATGGGTCTGAGAGAGAGATAATTATCTAGCTTCTGCACCCATGATCTGGCTGTGCACTTATTACTACCATCAAAATGCTCCATAGTTATCTTTCCCAAAGCTTGGTAGAAGTAATTTCTAGACACCATAGGAGGACATTTCTCATTCCTTCCTCCATTTCTCTAACTCATTTGATTCATGAATTGATCAAATTTCCAAGCATCTCTAAAATTGAGAGGTAAAGAAACATACTGCATGTAAGCTTGACGTGCATCATCAACAAAGGTTGGTGCAGCTTCAACTGGTTGTTTCTCTTCCCTTGGTGTGAAGATGGGGAAAAGAGGTCTAGAGAATGACCCACTAGGAATTGCAGCATGCTGACCCACAATTCTATCTCCTTTATTCACCTCAGGACTACCATTACTAGATTTTCCATTAACTCCACTACTTTCACCAGTTGGATTATTTTGGAGCTGAAGAACATTATGAGCTACTTGTTGATCCAACTTGGACAATAGACAAGACATCATGTCTATCATCCCATCAAACTTCTTCTCAACTCTGTCCCTCTCTTCATTAGCTTACCTTACATTGTTTGACATTATTTCAACTATTTTTTTGTACCTTCCATTGTTTTTCCAAGATCACTCAAGGCTTCTGAAAAAGTCTCTTCCTCTGGAATGGGAGGAAATAGATACTGAGTTCTAGCCTGATTTTTGGTGAATGGCCTAGTGTCTCTTTCACTCATTAGACAATCAACTACAAAAAATGCCACAGGATGGTAGGGTCTTCGGATTTGATACCATTGAAATATGCTAACCAATTTTTTTGAAAGATTTACACAACATAAACCAGCACTAGCCGACTTGATTAGCATTAGCTTTAAATTGAAATCCAAGTTGAAAATATCTCAACGTCAAGAATGCACACTCAATCCCAAGGAAGGAGAGGTGTTGTCATATGGTGGAGAAACTACAATACAATAAATTGAAATGAAGCAAACTAAACGTCAAGAATAAGCACTCAAGATCCCACTAAGCGCAAGGTGCTAACATATGATGAAGTTATTAATTAAAACCTGAAACAATAGTCGGATAACCAACCATGGAAATTACAACTATCTAATTCATCTGTTGCGGCAGGAATCCACTGGAGACTAGGGATTCACCACTTGAGAGTGGGTACAAAGAGACATCTAATGTTCATTTTCTCCACACTGGCTGTAAACCATCCAAAGGTAATTAAATATGAAATTAAACAAGTAATTGCAGCAATCACACTAGTTGGATTAGTACTACTAAATCACAACCTTACAATTCAAGAGTCTACAAATACGAGTATTACAATGATAGGAAAATGAAGCTAAGAAGAGGAGAATGAATTACAACAATAATTTAACACTCCAAAACCAAAGTAATAGGCCAAAACAAAAAACTAATTAAGTCTGATATAAAAACTAAGATTTTGGAAATTCTGATTAGCAACTATGAAATTCGAAGAAATATTGACAACTCACTCAAAATACCTCCGATTTGCATGAAACAAAAGCCAATATGCTGCTGGAAGATAGGCACCTAAACTCAAATGAAGAAACAACAAAAAAACCTCAAAATTCATTTCTTTGTAGGATTCCCAATGCACCATGAATGGTACGACCTTGTTGAGGGGCGATTTGGCAAGTAATAATCAAAAACTCCAAATTAAAATCTGCAAATTGGTAGAAGGGGGCACCTTGGGCGTAGAAGTAGATAGGTAAAATACCCACAAGAAAATTAAATTTACTCCAAGAGCTGTAAGCAAAAACCACCTTTAGCTGTAGATGAACCATCAACTTCAAAATTGATAAAAACTCCCAAATTCGTCAACAAATGAGCTCAATCTGCTAGTCTGATATTTCGAAGCAGCAATGTAGCCAACTAGGTGTTATCTTTCAAACACGAAATTCGATGAAAGGCTAGGAGGTAGACATCCTCGAAGCAAAATATCAATTTTCATTCCGACAGCATAACTTTAGCATAATTTTCATAGATACCAAGGCTAAAGCAAAGCATTCATTTTATAGTAGAGTAGAAGACTCTTCAATTCCTCAAGAAAGTATGCCAAGAGTCACATGAGATTCTTCAAATTTCCAAAATAAAAATAATCCTTCAAGTGGTGTCCCTTTTGCAAGAATATAATTTTCACTTTATTTAAAGCATAACTCCTCAAAGTGTGGCATCCCTTTTTCCGAGGCATTTAAACTTTGAAGTTATTCTCCTAGGCCAAGGGGTCAACTGGAATTTAAAAAATTAATTCCTTTATTTATGAAATTCACCAAATAAAACTTCTAGAAGCCAGAACTTGAATTCAGATACTTGCTCCAACTGGAAATGAAGTCCTGAAAGTTGACAATCTTCATACTGCCAAAATTAGAATTTACTATAAATAGTAAACTCCCTGAAAAGTCATAGAACCTCAGAACTGGAAACCCTAATTTTACCTCAAATGAGCCTAAAGGCTTCCGAAATAGGTTGATGAGTGATAGAACAAATCATTGATGAGAAGGGGACATTACAGTCATACACCTAAGGTGGTGTATGGGTCCCACAAGACCTTTTTAGAGAGAGACGTGTCAGGGAGTTAAGAAATTAAGTCTATTTGTTGATCTTGTTAGTATTTCGGTTGAAATAAGCATTTGGATGCATAATATAGGGTCTTAGGGGCCTATTAATGATGATATAAATGTCATAAATACAAGAGGTCCCAAAACTCAATGTGAAAGTTTAAATAAATATACTTTACAACATCAAATTAAGGAAAAGTTAGGTCTATTTAGCTTAAAAGGGCCCCAAATCCAATGTGAATGTGTACAACACATTACAACACTAGATTATGAAAAAATTAGGTCCAAAACTCCTAAATTTAATGTGAAGGTGTAAATGCATAAAATTTACAACAATAAATTAGGGTAGAGCTAGGTTTATTTAACTTAAAAAAGGCCCAAGACCTAATGTGAATGTGTAAAACACATCATAACACTAGCTCAAGGTGACCTTAAGTTCATTTTAACATTAATCATTCCCAAATTAAGTAAGAAAAAGGAATAATTTTTCTATTGTTACACTTAGCCCCCACTTTAGTCAAAGGATGAACTTGCTTCAAACTCACACTAAAGTAGACATTGCAAAGGGGTGAAAGCGTACCAATGTAGACGGTCTAGCATAAGAAAGATCGTGGAGGTGGTCAAGCCCCCAAGATAAAAGATCCTACATCAAACTGACATAAGCATAAAAGGAAACACACAGGATGTATGATATGGAACATCAAGATATGAAAACATGCAATATCAATAACTAAAAGAAATAAAAACAAAAAAAATTAGAAATAAAAATAGTTGGATCAAGCCTTGACCATTTGTCGAACACAATGTGAATCAGGTCTAAGTTGTTTGTCCAAAGATGCACGCTCAATCTGAGGCAATGAAACTTCAGGCTATCCACTGGGTGAGTAATTCAAGAAGGAAAGACACATACACACATGGCTTGTATGCATTCACACACACACAAATGGCTAAGGGAAAGTCATGCTTCGAATCAACTTCCCATCAAACCATACCAAATTTATACCTCTTGATAATTTTGATAAGGTGCCATGCAAAAATGAACTTCAAGCTTCATGAGGCAAGCAAAGCTTTGTATGCTTGGAACTCATGAACAAATAAGATGGCTCCATAGGCATTCAAAGTGTGTTATGTAAGGTGGCCATATAATAAAAATTGTAAATGTGAAATAGTGTAAGGTTTGTTCAAAGGGATTTTACTTAGTTCATGTAAGGTCTCTTCTTAGGGAACATTGTGCCTAGTGTCTCGAAGAGAGGAAAATTCAAAGAAATATCACACTCTTGGAGGAAATCAAACCAAATGACACCACCAAGAAAAGGACGTATCACAATAATAAATAAAATTACAAGGTGAAACATGAGTGTCGATGTATGCCCCCACTTTAAAGTGGTTTCTAACACCATTGTTGTGAGCAGTTTCTTTAAAGTAGAAGAAGACATGAGAGCTTACTCAGAAAGCTCTATGCCAAGTCATATGTTTCCAATAAGCTACGTCCTAAAAAGGGAAGGGGTTTCCCCCAAAAATGTATAACTTATTACATCACATGCGAGCCAAATTAAGGCTCACATGCCATCCACATCCCAAGATTTCTCTTATATGTATGCATGATAGGTGGTCAACTAGCCAAAAAAGACAACAACAAGTGACATACGAGGAAAAGGCTACCTAACCCATTTCCCTCACTTAGTGCAGGACAAGGATGAGCCAAAATGATTGATGAGAAACATGCTAGACTGAAAATCAATATTAATTAGAGGAATTAGGTGCCTCGACATAAGGAAGAGCACCACACTCCTTAAGATGTTAAATTTCGTTACTCAAAGCCTTACATTCATTAGTAGAATGACCATGAACTCTATGATATGCACAAATAAATGTTTGTAGTAAAATTTCTTTCATGTTCATGGAGGAAGAGATATCGAACGATCTTGGAGGAGTCTCAAAAAGATACCCTCTTGATCAAAAGTAGAGGATGTTCCTTTATTTTTTGACAAAGATATCTCTTGATTAGCATTAGGTATCATACTTACACAAGACTCTTTAGATTATGAGATTTTGTTCTCTCCTTTATAGGAGGGTGTAAAATCTATCGAATTCAAATCACCAGTGTTTTGTGTGATGACATTGACATTATGTGAAGATTTCTTTGTTTGTTTCATTTCTTGCAAAGGATAACAATTAAGACCACTAGTTTCTATTAGTTCAAGATGCACTAATTTGTTAAATTTGGATTGAAAGGATGCTTTGTATGAGTGTTGATATTAAGTGAAGGCTTGTTTTTTTCTTTCAAGGGAAAATAACTAGGACCACTAGTCTTTTCTTGTGTGTGAGGCTCTCTAGGAACACATATACCTTGTTCTCTAGTACAACATCCTTTCCACTGTAACCAAGTTGTTTTATCAGTTCATAACCAATTCCATAAAGATTCTTCATCTCTTTTGGATTTGGTGGTTGCTCACAATCAAGTTCATCAAATTTTGTTGTGTAATTTGTTGTATTTTGTTCTAAAGTGGTTGAGGTGGATGCTTTCAAATGGTCTTTTTAATTTTGTGTTGACATTATCACTTTTTCTTTTCCCTTTTCAGAGTCTTTGTTAATGATCATGTATTCTCCCATGAATGTTGATTCAAAGTCTAAGGAGCCCCAATCATCTTCTAGTAGCTTTGTGACTTCCTCAATGTATTTTTATTTTTCTTTTTGTTTCATGTGTTCTACTTGTGTAGTTGGTGTCAATGTTTTCAAAGGATTCTCTTTGTTTTTCTCAATGTTTAAGAAAATTTTTGGTTCAAGGTCAGCTTCGAGTGTGTACACTTTGTCATTGTATACATACTTCATTATACAATGAAGAGTAGAAGGAACCCCATTCATTGCATGCATTCATGGTCTGCCTAAAAGAATATTGTATGAAAGATCGTGGGGCATAACATGGACCAATGTTTATAATGTGGCCTTTCTAGTTGTAATAGGTAAAGTGATCACACCTAGCGGTTATTTTCCTACATTATCAAATCCCTTAATAGATAAAGAATTAGGTTGATTTTTTTATTTATCCATGCCAAGCCTATCAAAAAGGGTTACACTACACACATTAAGGGCCGAATCATTGTCAAATAGGGTTTTATTTATCCCTCTCCTTTTATATTGAGCTATTATTATGAAAGCTTCATTTTTTTTTGCACTTCCAATGGAGGGAGCTCATTTTGGTGGAAAATAATGTCAACATTTATTTCTTGAATCATTGTTTCTATGTCATTCAGTTGTGCATTTTAAGGGGTAAGTACTTGTTGTAAAGCACTTTGGATCATGTTTTGATAATGAGGGGAGGCTTGAATAAGGTCCCATAATGATATCTTAGCAGGGGTATTCTTCAGTTGTTCAACAAGATTGTACTCTTTTCTACTTTGTGGAGGAAAACTAGGAGGACCTGGTAAGACAGGGTTAGGCAATGGGAGGGATGTTGAAGGTTTTTTACTTTGTTGTAGATTGTTTCTAGTTTTATATGTATGGGCAATGGTATTATAGCTTGATTGTTGAAAAACATTATTCTTAGGTGGATAAAGGGTAAGTTCGGGTTTGTTTTGGTTTGTGGTCATTGTGAGGGTGGGTAAAGAATTAGAGGATTCTTAGGATGTCCCACAAGGTATGTAGGATGCATATTAATCAAGGGGGATCTAATGGACACTTGCACATTCATAACCTCAATGGTCTTGGTTTGATGTATTTCTAATAAAGGGTAGTCTCGTATCATATTTTCACCATAATCCCAAGAAGTCATATCACTATTGTTGTCATTTTCTTGCACCATGATATCCTCCCTAACATGAGAGTTTTTAGGAGAACTACAAACCAAATTTTCTTGACATTTAAGGATTTGTTCTTCCAAAATGACTTCATCGCAAGTAGGGTATTGATCAATGGTTGAATTGTCTTTTTTGCCAATGATCACATTCTCTTGTTCAATAAATTTTTTCCTAGGGGAATAGAGACACATTAGATTCTCATGACTTGTATTTTCTAACATCAAAGCATCTTCTTCATAATTAAGTGAGATACTAGGAGAAGAAAGAATGTGATTGTCATGATCATCCATAATTTCATTCCTTTTTCCCATAATTCCTTTCAAAATAGAATAGGTAGTAGAAGGATCATAAAGAGGGTTGTTATAGACCTTAACAAATGCATGAAATGTGATGAGTATAGTTTATGGTCTAATTTTGGGTAGAATTTATGATTTGGTTGTTGAGTTTATCATGGAATTTGATGTTAAGTGTTGATACTTTTATTTCCTCAAACTATAGACATTGGGCTTAATCTCATTTCTACAAACCTTTAATGATAATGACATGTTATATGGACTATCTATATTAATTTTCCATGTGGTTAATGAATGGTATTTGAGGTGGATACATATATGCAATTATTTTGTGTACTAACATTCCCATGCAGATATAATTTGAGGATGCTAAATTAAGGAAGACACCACCAGCTAGGCATGCACCATAACATCCAACCAGGGAATCATTCAAAGGTCAAAGGATGTCGATGATAGGAGATTCCCCATGCAAACCAAATGTAACTTCCTTGTACTCATCTTTATTGATGTTGAGAAAACATGTGTGTTACTGCAGTGTTAAATCTACAATTCGACATGCATGTTTGACCGGATTCCATGCATGTGTAACCACCACCTCACTTTCTCTATTTTCCATAAATGGCATCATCCTAGTTCATTGAGTTGAACTCCTTATTTAGTTGATAGTATAAATAAGGATCATATGCTCTTTTTCAAGTAGTTGCACAATTTGATATTGTACGTGAATTCTTAAAGTTTTCAGCAATATAGTTATGCTACTCTTTTGTACTCATGATTCCAGTGAATAAAATGAAGTTCTAAGTTTGAGCATCTAAGTTCTCATTAGTTTTAGAGGATAATTATCCAAGGGGGTCCACTTGGTGAGTAATCCATCCTTTAGCTTATTATTATTTTAGTATTACATTTCTTTCAGTAATTAGTTAAGAATCTAGCACCGACTATTCTTGGTGATGCAAATAGAAATAGACCTAACCAACCAACTTTTACTTTCCTCATTTCCCATCAAAATGAAGTTGACAACCTAAAAAATATCCTTGCTTCAACACTCCCCGAGTTTTATGGACTTGTCATAGAAGATCCTGATACCTTATTGTTTGAGTTTGACATACTCTGCAGGAGTTGTTACTATACCATTGATGCCCATAGGCTTAAGCTATTTCCTACCACTCTAAAAGAAGTTGCATTAAGATGGTTCATGAGCCTAGGAAAAGATACTATGGAAACTTGGGAAGACATGAAGAAAAAATTCCTTGAGAAATACAAGGAGTATTGTAGGGGCAGTGACATGAGAGGAGGTGACATTTTTAGGATGTAAAAAAAATAAGATGAAAGCTTGGAAGATTATATTACAAGGATTCTATTTTTCCTACCAAAATATCCACACCATACACTCAATGAAGACTCACAAAAGTTGTTTTCCTGAGAGGAATCAATGACAACTACATTGATGCCTTGGACCTGATGGGAGGAGGAAATATCTCCCAAGTTCCTTAGGAAGATATCAAGAAAACATGCACAAACTACTCTAGGGAAGCTTCAAAGAAAGGGAGAGATTACCAATATTTTATGGTTAAGTCATCTACTAGTGGAGTTTCAAGAATGGATATTACTCATTTATTGGAAGACCTTAAGGAAGACATTATAAAAAATCTAGATACTTAGCCAGATACACTTGATGCCAAGAAGAAGCAAGAGGAGGCAGAGGCAATGTTGGTAGTGTATTGCCCCCATTGCAAACAAAAGAAGAAGGGCTGCAGATGCAAGATGGTAGCTAATATTGAAGGCAAGCAGATTCCACCTAAGCTCAAGACATCCCATATTGAAGAAGATCAAGTCTACTATGTTGCAAAAAGGAGGCCTTGAGCTCCAAGACAAAGTATGCCACCAAGTCCACTCTCTTATGTTGGGCCATATTTCAATTCATATTCATATGGAAACCAATGGTATCCCCCATATCCATCCAGCTATGGAGGATATCCACCACAACCTTTGAGTAACCCTCCAATTTCTTGGACCAATCATCCAAACTCTCCACCCTTATGACAACAACCTCAAGGGAATTGGCAGAAATTTCAAGGGCATTGGCAACGACCTCCAAGAAATTGGAAACAAACAAATCAATGGAGGGGAGGACAAAATTGACCTACCCAGACAACCAGATACATGCAACCACCTTCTCAGCCCCAACATCCTTCTATAATTCCTCCACCTACTAATTCAAGCTCAAATGCACCTAAACCTACTTAGCTACTAGCTCATCCCACACCCAATCCTAACCACAACAACATCTTGTATACTCTACCGATTCAAATCAATTCCTTGCATGTGTTGTGAGTGTAAGTGACATCCACTTGCATTTAGGAACTACTTTATCAGCCCCTTCCAAGCCCATTATCACTATGCTTCCTATGAAAGAGGAAGAGGAACCTCTAAACAATTTCATTCAGCCAAGTGCACCTAAAAATCTTGAACCAGTCCCAACCAAGTAGACTGAACAAGAACCACCATTTCCTCATAGATTGGAAGTTGCCAAGAAGAAGGAAGAAAAAGAGGATACAAATTTTGACATCCCGGATCAGCTAAAGCATATATGTGTCCAGATCCCTCTATTCCAGGCCATAAAGGATGTCCTAATCTATGGCAAGGCAATAAAAGAAGCATGCCTCAAGAAGCCAAGCATCAAGAAGATAGAACCCACTACGGTTCATGTGGTCGGACAGCTAGATAAAATCATGCTTTGAAAAGTGACTATCCCTAAGTAAAATGACCCAGATAGTCCTATGGTAGTAGTCGTTATAAGTTGGATTTAAATAAAGAATGCTCAAATTGATTTAGGGGAAACAATAAATTAATGACCAAGGGCATCCTCCACTAACTAAACGTTGCAAGCATGAGATCTACTCCTGCTATCTTACAAATTTCTAATAGTTCGATTGTTAATCATGATGGTATAGTGGAGGATCCTGTGGTGATTCTAGACTCCTAGGAGTACCTAGCAGATTTCATGATTCTTTCTCCTAAAACTACACTAGGTAGGTATCCCATTATTCTTTGAAGGCCATGGTTAGCAATTGTAGATGCATATATTGGATGTTGGTTAGGTGACATGATGATTTCTGATTGGAAGAGTAGAATTTTTTTTGTTCTTTATCCTCTTTCTTAGCCATCCCATGATGAAGATAATCCCGTGCAGACACATGTTGGTGAAGAGGCCAAGGAAGTTAATTATGTGGTGCAACTTATGATGTTAGGTAGAAGCTCCTTCATGTAGCTTCAAGATGAAGATGAAGTATTGGTTAACATTATTTAGAACCATTGTGAAGTGGAGGAAGCATCATCTTCTTATTCTGCTACTCCATTCAAGACCCTTTTGTCTGCTCTTCCTGTACCCACTATTCCTGCAGACGTTCTTCCTACAACCACTATTCTTGCAACCATTGTTCCTGTAGAAAGACTTCCTCTACCAACAAGTATGTACCATACATTTTTTCCATATGAACTCAAGGTACAAACTATTAATGAAGTAGCTATGATAGAGTCAACTACACAAGTACAGGTGTCAGAAGGAAAGTATTTGAATGTTAATAGCAAACTAAGTGAAGAACAGCAATCGCTATTGGAAAAATTATTAAGGACCCATCAACATGCATTTGCATGGGACTATCATGATATGAAGGGTTTGGATTCTAAGCTTTGTACTTACAAAATTTATATTAGAGATGATTGCACCCTAGTGAGGTAGCCACAAAGAAGAATTAACCCTACACTAAGAGAAATTGTAAAAGGAGAACTGCAAAAGTTGCTAGATGTAGGATTTATCTACCCCATTTTAGATACCCAGTAGGTGTCTCCATTAGTGATTGTGCCTAGAAAAGGAGGGAAATGACAAGTTTTTGTTGATTACAGGGAACTTAATGTTTCTACCAAAAAGGACCATTTTCCCTTACCTTTCATAGATCAAGTTTTGGACTCACTTGTGGGAAAGTAATACTTTTATTTTCTAGATGGATTCAACGGCTACAACCAAATCCAAATTGCACTAGAGGACTAGGAGAAGACTTCCTTTACTAGTCCATGGCAGACATATGCCTACTCAGTACTCCCATTTGGCTTATGCAATGCACCTGCAACTTTTTAGAGGGAATTCATTAGCATATTTTCATACATTTCTCATGATTGCATGGAAATTTATATGGATGATTTCACTACCTATGGTATTGATTTCAATGAAGCATTGGAAAATCTTAGAAAATTCCTACAAAGATGTGAAAATCACAATCTCTCGTTAAACAATGAAAAGTGTTTCATGATGTTGCAGGAAGGTGTAGTTCTTGGGCAATACATCTCTCACAAAGGAATTCAAGTAGATCCTACAAAGATTGAGGTAATCACAAATCTTCCCACATGTGCAAAGCAGAGGGATGCTAGGAGTTTATTGGGCCATGAAATTTATTATAGGTGGTTCATTAAGGATTTTAGCAAAATATATACCCTCCTCACTAAACATGTTGAATTCTAGTGGACTGAAGATTGTGACAAGGCATTTTCTGATTTGAGGGTAGCCTTGACTCGTGCTCTTGTACTCAAAGGACCTAATTGGGAGCTTCCCTTCCACATCCATACAAATGCATCAGATTATTCCATAGGAGTAGTCTTAGGACAAAAAGAACAAGCAATTCAAAATGTCATTTATTTTGTCAACAAAAAATTGCAAGTGAATTCAACTATACAGTGACAAAGAAAGAAATGATGGTAGTGATTTATTCCCTAAAAAAATTCAGGCACTACATAAAAAGCTATCAAATATTGTGCACATTGATCATGCATCAATTAGATATCTCATGAATAAACATCTGATCTCTAGAAGGCTGGAAAGATGGTTATTGGTGATGCAAGAGTTTGACATAACCATAATGGATAAACCAAGAAAGACCAATGTTGTTGCAGATTTTCTTTCATGGTTGACTACATCAGGGGATAATCAAGCCATAGTTGACTCTTTTCTTGATGAGAATCTATTCTCTATCAGTGTACAAACACCCTGGTATGGTAACATAGCTAATTATCTGGTCATAGGTAGAGTTCCTCCTCACTTCTTTCTGAAAGAGAGAAGGGTACTCATTGAAAGATCTTTTCCTTTCTCAGTGATTTCTAGATGTTTGTTTTATACTGGACTAGACCATGTCATAAGGATATGTGAAAGAGAAGATGAGACATATGACATTTCACATGCATGCCACAATGAACCATGTCGATGACAGTTTACATCCAAGAGGAAAACAATGAAGATTTTGAATAGGGATATTACTGGCCAACACTCCACAAGGATGTAGGAAGGTATATAAGAAAATTTGACAAATGCCAAAGAATGGGAAGGCCAACTAGATCTAATGAGATGCCACTTTCCCTTAGGTAGTAATCACTCCCTTTGAAAAGTGGGTATTGGATTTTGTAGGACCCATTGACCCTCCATCAAATGTAAGTCCTATAGCCTAGCATGCACTGATTATGTAACTAAATGGGTAGAAGTTAAGGCCATGAAGCATGAAAGAGATAACAAGGTTGCACAATTTCTTTGAGGATATTTTCACAATGTATGGAGTTCCACGAGAGATTGTGATTGATCAAGGGGCCCAATTCACATCAACCTTATTACAACACTATCCAATGAGTACAACATCAGGCACAAGAAGTCTACTCCTTATCACCCCCAGGCCAATGGCCAAGTTGAGGTGACCAATAGATAAATTGGAGCTATTCTGATAAAAGCAATAGCTCTCCACAAAAAGCATTGGGAAAATAGATTACTAAAATCTGTTTGGGCCTACAGATCTACCTAGAAAATAATTCTAGGTTTCACTCCATTTGATTTGTTGTATGGAAAGAAAACCATGATTCCAATTGAATTTGAACACAAGACTCTTCATACTATAGTATATTTTTGGATGGATATCTTTGAGGAAAAAAGAGAAAGAATCATGTAGCTAAATGATTTGGATGAGATGAGAAGAGTAGCCCTGCATCACACAGAGGTAGTGCATTATCAGAGAATCAAGTGGCATGTAAAATTCATCAAGGACAAGAAATTAAAACTAGGAGATTAGACCCTGCTCTATGACTCAAAGTATCAGGACAATACAAAAAAATTGCAAACAAGGTGGCTAGGACTATATGAGGTTGTTGAACTATTCCCTAGTGGTCTTGTAAAGCTCACTACTATTAACCCAGTCAAATTTAAATTGCTCATCAATAGTCATTTCCTCAAATTGTATCACACTTGACAACTTCCAAAGAGGAGTTCCTACAAAAATTCAATTAGCATGCAACACCTAAGCTTCCTACAGCCAAAGGAAGTGGACCTAGTGTCCCTCCTTCTGGCTAATTAAGGTATGTACTTGTCATAATAAAGACTTCCACTTCCGTGGGAGTCCATTTCTTCACCCATACACCCATCCACCCATCCATTTCCACCTTTCTCTCTTTTCCATCACTTCACTTCATTCCACTCCACCTCATCCCACCTCATTTTCATTAATTGCTCAACTTATTTCCTAAAGAGTTGAATGGTACTTTCTCCACAATATTTGCAAATAATCCTCCACACATTCAGGTATGTGCACGTTAATTGCTATATCTTAATTTTCTTTAGTACATTCATTTAATTGTTGTACGTTAGTATGGACATTCACCATAGCATGCCAATATTCCCTACCCTGTAAAATCATCATTCTGCATGTGAGGACACATGCCCATATTTAGGTTGGGGGGAGGAAAAATATGTGAATATTTTTCCTATGTGTCAGTCCATGCTAGTCTACATCAACAAAATTTAAATTGAGCTGATTTGAAATCTGAGTGAGAGGAAAAATCGCATCTATGAAGTGATACCAACTTTTGTCACCAGTTCTCTCCATCATAGCTTTCCCTTATTAATCCTTCCTTTCCATTATTGACCATATCATATCTCAAGTTGCGTTGCAAACAAAAGGTAAAAAGGGAAGATTCAATTGACATTGGCATTGGAAATTTAGTAAGTGTTGTAGGAAGGTGAATTTGGTTTTTAGATGAGAATTGCATGAAGGAAACCACATAGTTCTTGTTTGATTGCAAACAATGGGAGGTGGATTAATTTGAAATGAACCCATGATGCACGATGTATTACTATAGAATGCACCCTTCCTAGCCAAATTTAGAAACTATGGGTGGATAAACTACTTCCTAAAACTGGATGATTTTGATGAAGACATTGCACTAGAATTCACCTAGATATTGTCTGAAGGGAATGCCATAGTAAAAGGGTTGGAGGTCATAGCAACTGAAGAAAGAATTCAAGTTATAGGGTTAACTGCTAATGGAGAAAATTACCCTACTTCGAAAGACGCCAGATTAGCTAGGGCCAAATTTATAGAGTTGTACGACCCTCCATTAAGCATAAATAAACAAGGTGCGAAGAGAATGTCTCTACCCGATCCATGGAAGCAACTAGCTATTTATGTCATAAAATACATCACTTGTGAAGGTCACCAGTTGAATTTTCATTTCGTGCACTTTAAGCTTTTGAATCACATGAGGCACGAAAGGAGGATGAATGTGTCGAACGCACTATAAAATCTTCTTTAAATCAAGGCAACCAAGACTTGGAAAGGTAGGGACAATTTTGTCTCCCACCATTGTCTGATTAAATTATTAGTTGATAAGTCTCTGCATGATGTTTCTAGAATGACCTGGGAAGAATTCATAAAAAATTGATTAAATTAGACCTAAGCATTTGCAACCTAGGGTTTTACTTCAACCCCGCAAGTCTAGTAGGAGATTGAGAATGGTTGAAGCCACTCTTGGTGCTTCAACCTCTAGTGAAGGCTATAGTGAAAACCCTCCTACAACAGAAGAAACTATAAAAATTAGCTCTTTTGGGACAGAGCACTAAGACAAAGAAAGTTCTTCCCCTGAATGTGATGATAATGTTCCACTTGGAATTTTAATGAAAACTAGGGCACAAAAGAGAGGCAGAAATGAGAAAAATGAAAATCTAAAAGGCAACCGATAGAAAAAGAGGTGCCAAGGTCTAATAAGAGAAAGGCTAACACTGTTCATCTTGCAACCAAATAAAAATATGAGAGCCCTCGTAGGAAAGCAATATTATCTAGGCCAACCTTTTGTATGCTTTTGCAGGAAAGCCCTAAATCTAGAGAAATATCATGGGGGGACATAGAATCTCTAATGAGGCAGGAGAATGTTGAGGAAGAAGATATATTTAAGACAGTAGCAAACATAACATTGGATGATCTTGCTAACATTGTAGAACAAATAGAAAACTAAGAGCATGAGGAAAATTAGGATTTCCTACAACAAGATATCTTGTAAAAAAAGCCAGAACAAGAACAAGAGCAAGACTTCCTACAACCACAAAAAGAATTGGGAGAACAATTAGTACCCCTGCACCCGGAATTGATAGGATAGCCTGAATCCTCATAGTTAGTACCATATGAAGTGCAAGCATCAGTGCCAGTAAAGATGTTGGTAAGAATTCATAACCCCCATGATTTTTCAATACGCAAGATATGTTGGATGTTTTGGTTTTGTTGTTGATATGTGGTTGTCATTGATGTCAACACTATTAGAATTGATGCATTAGAAGTTGCATATGTTGAGGATATTGAGAAAATTGTAATAAGAAGTGCTTCAGGTTGTTAGTGGAGAAGTGAAGATAAATCTATCAGTGTGATCAGCATGTTGATGATTAGTTGTTGTGGACTAAAGGGTTTCTTGCTGACTGAGTCTAGATTATCCACGTAAAGTTTCAGAGATCCGTGTGAAGATTTGGTCAAGTTATGAAGAATCGTATTCTGACAGTTTTTCTCTCACTTCAGTTTGTGTTTTAGAAAGAAGATCATGTGATTTCTATTAGTTCAATTGTTGTGGATATTTCTCTAGTGTTTCATGGTGTTTATAGATGTTTCTAGTTCATGGTATATCTATGGTGCATGTCCATGTTGATCGTTGTGCTCATGATTTGAGATTTTCTCTTGTGTGTTCATGTTTTTCATGTTCATGGCCAACTAAGTGTTGAAGTGTGTTGTGGATCCTCAAGGAGAAATTAATTGAAGTATTTTTGTGTTGGAGTTGTTGATTTGGGTCTCCACTACGTTGTGGCTGACCTTGGTGGATTCGCATGAAAAATATTTATGTGTTTTGGGCCGACTAATTGTAATTATTTTATTATTTCTTTGTGGTCGACTGGTAGCGATGTAATTCCATGTTGCAGATGTATAAGAGAAATTGTTCTATCATTTGGGAGCATGGTTGAAGTGTGAAGTGTGTGACTCCTATGTGCAAATATTGTTTAGATCATTCGAAGGCAGACTAGAGTGTGAAGAAGAGTGAAGGAGAGTGAAGAAGTGTTCATGTCCTTAACTGGAACTATAATCAGGCATTAATAGATGCTATTTTCTCATTTCACAATCCAAATGGTTTTAAGCTGAGCCTTTCTTAGGCAGTGAGCCCTCTTGTAATTGAGTAGTGAGCTCTAGGAAGCGTGCCTAAATGCATGTGCATTCCCATTGATACTTCTTTATACTTTTAACAAGGTATAATATTGTGGACTAACCTCCACCATGGTTTTTACCTTAACAAGGTTTCCATGTAAAAATCTTGGTGTTCTCTTTGTTTCTAATGTGTTGATTGTTTATGGTTTATTATTCATTCATTAGATCTGAGATTAAGTTAAGTTAAGTTGAAAAGTTTGAATATTCTATGACAATTGATTCAGCCCCCCCTCTCAGTTGTATGTCCTTGTTTTTCCAACAATTGGTATCATGACAAGTTCCTCTGAAGAATTTTAAGAGATTGAGGTGATCTGAGATGGCATCATACAAGAAGGACAGTCCTCGATTAGATGGAAAAAATTACCAACTATTGAAAGCTATAATGGAATGTCATTTGAGGTGTATTAGTGAACCCTTCTAGAAGATTACAAAGAATAGATATATTATTCCTCATAATGGTCCTTCCACTTCTGATGAGATTAAAGATGTTGAGATTAATATCATGGCTATTGAAGCTTTTTTGAGTGCTTTGACATATTTAGAAATGAAAAATGTGATGGATCTAAAGACAACTCATGAGATCTGGAAGAAGTTGGAGACTTTGTGTGAAGGAGATACTCTTGTGAAGGTTGCTAAGCTAAAAAATTTGAAAGGCAAGTATGAAACCTTGAAAATGGGTGAAGATGAAAATATTTCTTCTTATATGCAAATAGTAAATGAACTTTTGATGGGTATTAGATGTGTTGGTGGTACCCTAGATGAACAAGAAATTGTAGCTAAGGTGCTGAAATCATTGCCTCCTTACAAATCAAAGGCTCATGCCATTGAAGAGATCAAAATAGTAACAACTATGACAAGAGATATGTTGATTGGAAAACGTGTTGCTTTTGAATTGAGTGAATTTTGTGATTCTTCCCCTAAGACTGAATCTACATTTGAGGATTTTGTATCTAGAAGAAACAAGTAAAGATATGATATGGGAGAAAGTTATAAAAAGAAATTCAAGTATGAGGAAGAGATGAAATAGCTTGAAGATGAGGAAAGAGAGGTAGAAGAGTTGGAAGCATTGATTGTGAAGAAAGAAGGTAGAGGACAAGGTAAGTACAAAGGAAAGTTTCCTATTAAATGTTTCTCTTGCAGTAAAATAGGTCATTTTTATTCATGGTGTCTTGAAAGAGTTCCTAGGTCCAAGCCTTACAAAACTAAATTTCAAAAGAAATAATATTATGCTGAAGAAGGTGTGATTGATGAAGAATCTGATAAAGAGAATGGAAATGAAGATGAATGGGCTTTCATTGATATCAAGGAAAATGGTCTGGTGGCTACTAAATCTGCTAAAGTTGAGAAAGCTCTTGCAACCCGAACTGAAGAAATGGATGAGTGGGTCATTGAAAACAGATGCTCACATCATATGACTAGTGACAAAGAAAATTTGTAAGTCTAAAGAAATATGATGGTGGGGTTGTAAGATTGTGAGATAACAATGTTGGTGTGATTCGTGTAAGAGGATCTATTTTTCTTGGTGGTAAACATAACACTAATGATGTCCTTTATGTTGAAGGCTTGAAGCATAAATTGTTGAGTTTTGGATAGATGGTGGACAAAGGTTATGATCTACAATTCAAAAATGGAAGATACTAGATACTTGGAAGCTCTAGAAGTGAAATTGCTTTAGGTAAAAAGACAAAAGGTAATATTTTTCACCTGAGTACTGATGTAAGTTGTTTGATTATTCATGTGGATGAAAGTTGGATATGGCATAGGAGGTTGTTTCATGTGAATTTTGATAACATTATCAAGGTAAGCTCCACTCATGTAGTAAGAGATCTACCTAAGCTAGTGAAGCCTACTAACACAATATGCAAGGAATGTCAGATGGGAAAACAAACTAGATTTTATTTTTAGAGAAAACAACATCATTCTAATGGAATAATGGAGCTGGTACATACTAATCTATGTGGTCCCTCTAGAATCAGAAGTCTACAAGGAGAAAGGTACTTTATGCTGCTTATTATGATTACTCTAGGATGATATGGGTTGCTTTTTTAAGAGAAAAATGTGAAGCATTAGAGAAGTTAAAAAGTTTCAAGGCTATTGAAGAGAATGAGACAGTTTTGAAGATCAAATTTCTAAGGTCAGATAGAAGTGGTGAGTTCCCCTCCTAGGAATTCAATTATTTCTGTGAAGAGCATGGAGTAAAAAGATAGTTATCTAGTCCCCAAACCCCTCAATAGAATGAAGTTGTAGAGAAGAATCTTGAGCATAAAAATTATCGATGTTGAACCAGAACAATGATGTTAGAAGGAAATGTGCCTCACATCTATTGGAGAGAAGTTGTAAGCACTGCTATGTACACTCTAAAGCAGGTAAATGTCAATGGTATTTCTGGTAAGACTCCTTTTGAGCTATGGTTTGGTTGTAAGCCTACTATCAAATATTTCAAGATCTTTGTGAATAAGTGTTATATTAAAAGAGATAAGGACATAGGAAATTTTGATGCAAGGAGCGATGAAGGAATATTTCTAGGTTACTCTACCAAAAGCAAGGCTTACCAATGCTATAATAGAAGATTGAGAAAAATGTTTGAAAGTGCAAATGTCAGAGTTGATGAGGACTTTGCTAGATCATCCAGATATTGTGGATATGATTAAAATGATCAACAAATTAGAAAAAACCAAGGGAAGAATGCTCAAACACAAAATCAAGTTCAAATTGTTTCGGTGAATCGAGAAAGTCAGGAAGAAGAGACAAGTGGAAGTGCAGAAGAAAGAACAGAAGAGCCAGAAGTGTGAGAGAATCCTAAAATTATGAGGTATGTGAGGTTAAATCATTCTAAAGATAAAATTATAGGAGATAAGAATAAATTTGTGCATACTAAAAGAAGGATTGTAGAGGAGTATTGTGTAATTTCCAATATTGAGCCTACCAATGTCAATGAAGCTTGCAATGATGAATACTAGATGGAAGATATGAAGGAAGAAATGTTGCAAATTGAAAAGAATGATACATGGATTCTTGTTCCTAGACCTAAAGATAAAAATGTGATTGGTACTAAATGGGTCTTTCAAAATAAGCTGAATGAACAAGGTGAAGTGGTTCAGAATAAAGCAAGACTGGTGTGTAAAGGGTATTCACAAATGGAAGTTATTGAGTTTGAAGAAACCTTTGCCCCTGTTTCCAGATTTGAAGCTGTAAGATTATTTCTTGCTTATGTTGCATATAAGATCTATAAATTCTATCAAATGAATGTGAAGTCAGATTTTCTGAATGGTGAGTTAGAGGAAGAGGTATATGTTGAACAACTAGATGGATTTCAACTGGTTGATAAGGAAGACATGGTTTGTTGATTGAAGAAAGCTTTGTATGGAATCAAGCAAGCCCCAAAAGCTTGGTATGCTAGATTGGATAAATACTAATTGAAGCTTGGATTCAATAAAGGTACTACTAACAACAACTTGTATTTTAAGTTGGATCATGATAAAGAGTTGATTATTGAAGTCTTTTTTGATGACATTATTTTTGGAGGAAATGATGATCTATGTATGAAGTTTGCTGATGAAATGAAAAGTGAATTTGAAATGAGTATGATTGGAGAGATGAAATTAATTTTTGAATTCCAAGTTACTCAGTTGGACAAAGGTATTTTCATATCTCAATCCAAATATGGGAGAGAGTTGTTGAAGAAGTTTTGCATGGAAGAATTAAAGCCTATTGGTACACCTATGGTAACCAGATGCAAGTTGACACAAAATGATGATTCTCCTAAGGAAAATCAAACAAGATATAGGTCAATGATTGGTGGATTTTTGTATTTGACTTAGACCAGACCGAACATCATGAATGTTGTGTTTATGGTTGCTAGATTTCAAGCTGATCCAAAATAATCTCATGTAACTGTTGTGAAGAGAATTTTTAAATATCTGAAAGGAACAATTGATTTTGGACTTTGGTATCCTAAAGATGATGATCTTATCTTGAGTGCCTATACTAATGTGGATTAGGCAGGAGACGTAGATGATAGGAAAAAAACTAGTGGTTGTGCCTTCTTCCTAGGGAAGAAGCTACTGTGTCGATTAAGTAAAAAGTAGAATTCCATTTCCCTATCTATTGCTCAAGAATAGTATATTACTACTGAAAATAATTGTACTCAAGTGCTATGGATGAAACAAATGTTGAAAGATATTAGATTTGTATATGATGAACCTATTTTCATACACTGTGACAACTCAAGTGCAATAAACATATCAAAGAATCTATTGCTACACTCTAAGACCAAGCATATATTAATCAAGTTCCACTTCCCAAGGGAGAAAGCAAGTGAGAAAGAAGTTAGACTCAAGTATGTGCCTAACAAAGAACAAATTGCAGATATTTTCACCAGGCAGTTGCCAAAGGATACTTTTGAGTACCTCAAAGGGATGCTAGAGGAGATTACCCCTCCTGATATGAACTAGAGATGCATTGATTTCCATCAATCTATGTGCTTCATGGTCATACTTTGATCTAGATTGATGTTGCGGTTCCTGCTACTCAAGGGGAGTATTCAGATGTTCAGGTGTGTAGATATGTGTTTCAGAGCATGCATAGAAGATATCTTTGACATTTATGTCAAAAGGGGAGAAGAGCAATGTGAAAAATATTTTTGGGGAGAAGTGCAATGTGGAAAATATTTCTGGAAGAGAAGAGTTGAGGAGAAGAGTCAAGGAGGAGTAAGTGTTGTTGTGTTGATGGTATTTTTCACATCATATGTTTCCATTAATGTTAGAGGGGGAGATTTTTGGATGCTATGGTTGTTTTTCTGATATGTGGTTTTCATTGATGTCAACACTATTAGCATTGATGTATTAGAAGTTGCATATGTCGAGGATATTGAGAAAAATGTAATAAGAAGTGCTTTAGGTTGTCAGTGGAGAAGTCAAGATAAGTCTATCGGTGTGATCAACACATTGATGATCAATTTTTATGGACTAAAGGGTTTCTTGTTGAGTGTATCTAGATTATCTAGGTCAAGTTTCAGAGATCTGCATGAAGATTTGCTCAAGTTATGAAGATATGTATTCTGACAGTTTTTCTCTCACTTCAGTTTGTCTTGTAGAATGAAGATCATGTGATTTTTATTAGTTCAGTTGTTGTGGATGTTTCTCTGGTGTTTCATGGTGTTTTTGGATGTTTCTAGTTCATTCTCTATCTGTGGTGCATGTTCATGTTGATCGTTGTGCTCATGATCTAATATTTTCTCTTGCGTGTTCATGTTTTTCATGTTCATGGCCAACTAGGTATTAAAGTGTGTTGTGGATCCTCGAGGAGAAATTAATTGAAGTATTTTTTGTGTTGGATTTGTTGATTTGGGTCTCCACTATGTTGTGGCTGACCTTGGTGGATTCGCTTGAAAAATATTTATGTGTTTAGGGCCAATTGTTTGTAATTATTTTATTATTTCTTTGTGGCTGACTGGTAGCAATGTAATTCCATTTTTTAGATATATAAGAGCAATTTTTCTATCATTTGGGAGCATGGTTGAAATGTGAAGTGTGTGAATCCTATGTGCGAATATTGTTATCATTTGAAGGTAGAGAAAAGTGTGAAGAAAAATGAAGGAGAGTGAAGAAGTGTTCATGTGCTTAACTGAAACTATAATCAGGCATTAATAGCAGATGCTATTTTCTCAGTTCACAATTCAAATGGTTTTAATATGAATCTTTCTTGGGAAGTGAGCCCTCTTGTAATTGAGCAGTGAGATCTAAGAAATGTGTCTGAATGCATGTGCATTCCCATTGATACTTCTTTATACTTTTAGCAAGGTATAATATTGTGGATTGACCTCCACCGTGGGTTTTCCCCTAACAGGGTTTCCACATAAAAACCTTGGTGTTCCTTGTGTTTCTGTTGTGTTGATTTCTTATGGTTTATTATTCATTCATCAAATCTAAGATTAAGTTAAGTTAAGTTGAAAAGTTTGAATATTCTGTGACAACTGATTCACCCCCCCTCTCTTAGTTGTCTGCCCTTTTTTTTCCAACAAGATAGCCATGCATTTATGGAAAGAGATGCTGAGAAGAGAAGAGGAATGGAAAGAGGAAAGACATAGGTTGAAGAAGGAAATTCAAAAGAGACAAGGAAATTGAAGACAAAGGTGTAGAAATCGCTACCTTAAAGAAGAAGGTGGATGATATGACAACCTTGGTACCACAAATTTTAGAATGCAGGAACCCTCCAAGGGTCTATGCTCTGCATTTCAAGGAGAAATATCTTTCTTTTACGTTGGCAAGAATTGTCTCAAGTTTGAACCCTTCTATTGAGACCCCTATTGAATTTTTCAATGCTTATCAGATTGCTTCCCTTGAAATGAATAATTTGTGTGAGTTTTATTTGCATAATTATGCTATGACTCAAGACCATGATTGGAATCCACTATTGTATGTTGGGGATGTCCAATTAAGGGAATTTATGTCATAGGTGCAAAATGAGATTAGTCAGGGACAATAATATGGGGCTTATAAGCAAATGGAATCCAACATTCCCCTATCCATTAGGGATTAATCAAGGAATCTAAGGGATATTTTCATGGAATGGAACATAATGATTTTCAAACCTAGCTATGGTAATAGGATTATGCCTTTGATAGAAGCAGTTTATAATGAATATGAGGCAAAGGAAAAAGAAAAAGAGGAATCTGTGAAGAGATACCTCTCACAAGGATGGAACAACCTAACTAATGATCTCAAGCAGGCTAAGCCTCATTCCATCTAGAACTATGTTGCAACTCTTAAAAGAATTGATAGATATATTCACATTAGAAGGACAAAAGGGTGATTCTGGTTTCCCTTGACTTTTCAGCCACCCATCCTAATGTGGCTTGTACGGAACTTCAGGTTCTACCAATATGATATTGCTGCAGAGAGACAAAGATGAAGCATATTGGACAAATTGGGAGGATTCTATTGGGATCCTGATTCATGCACAACACAGTTTGATGTGGGATATTTGTCAGATGAAAATTTCAGAGCATTGACCAAGCAGAAGAACCCTTCCCTTGTTGGAGGACCAACAAAACCTTAGGTTGGGGGGAGTGATGAGTCTAGTTTATGGTCTAATTTTTGGTCGAATTTATGATTTGGTTGTTGAGGTTATCATGGACTTTGATGTTAAGTGTTGATACTTTTATTTCCTCAAACTATAAACATTTGGCTTATTCTTATTTCTACAAACCTTTAATGATAATGAAATGTTATATGGACAATCTATATTAATTTTTCAAGAGGTTAATGAGTGTTTATTAAGGTGGTTATAGATATGCAATTATTGTGCATACTAGCATTTCCATGCAAATATAATTTGAGGATGCTAAATTGAGGAAGACATGGCTAGCTAGGCATGCACCATAAAATCCAGCTAGGGAATCATTCAAAGGTCAAAGGAGGTTGATGGTAGGAGATTCTCCATGCAAACAAAATGTAACCACCTTGTAGTGGTCTTTATTGATGTTGAGAAAACATGCGCGTTACTACAATGCTAAATCTACAGTTGGACACACATGTCTAACCGGATTCCATGCATACATAATTATCGCCCCACTTTCTTTGTTTTCCCTAAATGGCCTCCAACCAGTTCTTGGAGTTGAATGCCTTGTTTAGTTGATAGTATAAATAAGGATTAGATGCCCCTTTTTGGGGAGTTGCGCTATCTGATATTGAACTTGCATTCTTAAATTTTCTAGCAATACAATTATGCTATTCTTTTGTACTCATGAATTCCAATGAATAAAATGAAGTTATAAGTTTGAGCATCTGAGTTCTCATTAGTTTTAGAGGATACTTATCCAAGGGGGCCCACTTGGTGAGTAATTTGTCCTTTAGGTTAGTATTAGTTTAGTATTACCTTATGTTTAATAATTAGTTAAGAATATGGCATCGAATGTTCCTGCAGCCACTGGAATTCCATTTTGTGACTGTTCCTACAACCAAAGGAAATAGAGTAGTGTCCTGTTTGTTTGCTCATATTTTCATCTCTATTATGCATTTCAGCTTGGTGTATATGTTGATTGATGATTAGCATTTATGTTATTCCTTTCCAAGCAATTTACTTTTAGCACTATGTCTTTCTTAGTTGTAGAATGAAAATGGCTACTTTGGGTTCCAAGTGCACATACTGTGCTGACCCATTTCAAGTTCACATCCCTAGGTTGAAAAGTTAAATGCACCTTCATGATGATTGAGATAGTTGTTCAGGTTAGATGTCCAATCTATAAGTCACAGTTGTAAAGGCCTAGTTGTTAAATCATTGTAGGAGGTCAACAAAATGAACCAATTTAAGCTAGATTTAGTGAAATGCATGTAGCAAAAAAATCAACCAACTGAAACAAATAAATAATGGAAGAAAATAGAAGTGTAGATACAAGGTTTTAAATGCTATAAAATGTAGTTACAAATCTACACTGGGACTAAATCGCCCAAAGGGGTGTATGAGTTCCAATGAGGGTTTTTTGCACAATTTTTCAAAAAAAATTAAGTGATTTTTATGATTTTTAGTTTGTATGATATGTAGAGTAAATGTAAATGCAATTTGTAGATGATTTTCAATGATTGGAGATGAAAAAATGTAACCTATATGTACTTTCACTAATGCAAGACTTTGAAACCCTAGAATGTCGATTAACTAGTGTAAACCTTAATGCAATGTTAATGCAAGAAAGATCTAGGATGATGATACACTCCAAATCAGAAAATGAAAAGTTCTAAATGCAAGTTTACCAACATGTAAGATAGAAAAATTTCATCACCATAGATTAGGACATAGGACAACAATATTCTATACTCCACATTTAAGGAAAACCCTAGAGATCACAACCTAAGGTCTAGAAAGGACAAAGAGATATTGTGATAGGGTTATCCTAGGGTTTGGTTGTAAAATAAAGACAGGCTCACCACTCAGCTAGGGCTTGGAAATACTAATTCAATGCAAGATCTAATGCTTAACCCTAATATAATGCAAACTTTCACTGAATTACCTAGAAAAGTATGTAAATCAAAGTAGAAAGAAGTGAAATGAAAGGTGTGCACCTGGAAACTTGTAGAGGCTTGAATGAGGAAAAAAAATGTTGGAAACATTAATTTTAATGTTGAGTGGGACTCATACACCAGTTTGGGTGTTTTAGTCCTAGACTAGGTTTTCTGCACCAAAATTCGAATCTAACAATGCTTATTCTAAATCTCCTGAAACCCTGAAAAATTGACTGTACTGGGAATCATACACCCAAGGTGCCATATCTATCCTAGTATTCTTTTTCATAGGATTAAGATCAAATTCTACTCTTCAATCTCTTCTCTCTGGCACACCCTAATTTCAGACTTGAAACCCTGATTTCAGACTTGTAGAAGACTTTTTGTGACCTTGGAAGTGAGGAAACAAATCCAACAACTTCCTTCAAGCTCCAAGACATCTAGATCGACAATCATAGATGTAGAGAGTGAAAAACTTGTTGATTCGTTAGTAAATGGGGGTTTGCCTTAGTCAAATCCCTTTTTGGTAATTAAACCAAATGACGAGATAATGAAGTAAGGACATTAAATATGAAACATGGAACATGAAAAATGAGAGATAATGCCTTGAATGATGTCTTATAAATCTACAATTTAACATGAACTGGCCATGAAGAATGTAGATCTAAATCTTGAATATGGATATGAAACAATGCTTACAAATGGATCTTCAATGCTACATCACAACACTAGCTCAAAAACATGCTTGATGCTTGATAATCTTGACATGATGATGGATCTTGAATTTATGCAATAATTGATAAAAAAATCCTACCCTTGAATTCCTTAGAAGTGATCTTGTAAAATCTCTTGATGCTCTTGTGATGTCTTGGAATGCTTAGCTCTTGAGTTCCTAACATTATATCATGTAGGATTAGTGAAATAATGATTTTATGCCTTATTTATATATGAAATCCATCCAAGTTACCATTTATTAGATCCCTGAGGCCGACATTCATAAAATTTGAATTTAAAACCCTGATTTCCCACTCAAAGCCCTAAAAAGGGCCCAAATTGGACTCATACACCACCTCTGGTATATGGGTCCCACCTAGGTGGTACTCATACACCCAAGGTGGCATATGGGTTCCAAAAGACCTTTTTAGAGAGAGAAAATGTTGGGGAGTTAAGAAATTAAGTCTATTTGTTAATCTTGTCAAGATTTTGGTTTAAATAAGCTTCGTGGTCCATAATATAGGGTATTAGGGGCCTATTAATGATGATATAAAGGTAATAAATGCAAGAGGTCCCAAAATTCAATGTGAAAGTGTAAATAAATATACTTTACAACATCAAATTAAGGAAAAATTAGGTCTATTTTGCTTAAAAGGGCCCTAAATCCATTGTGAATGTGTACAATAGATTACAACACTAGATTAAGGTAAAATTAGGTCCAAGGGTCCTAAATTTAATGTGAAGGTGTAAATACATACACTTTACAATAGTAAATTAGGGTAGAGTTAGGTTTGTTTAGCTTGAAAAGGGACCAAGACCTAATTTGAATGTGTAAAACACATCACAACACTAGATCAAGGTGACCTTAAGTTCATTTTAACATTAATAATTCAAAAATTAAGCAAGAAAAAGGGATAATTTTTTTGTTGTTACAAGTGCAAGTTTGAGGGATTTTTTGTGTGTTTTAGGCAATTTTGGGTGATTGGCACACTATGTGCTTCATCTTGTTTTGGTGTAGTTTGTGGTAGAGTTGTGGTATTTGTTGAAGAATTTTTTTATAGATGTTAAATTAGTCTATTAGACCTTATATTTGTATTTAAATTAGAATATTTCAATAAAATTCAATTTGTGGAGTTTTCGTGCAATTTTGGCTATATTTCCTTGTTTATCTCATTTCTTACTATAAATTTGTTTGGAATGTTTAAGGGAAATATTTAAATATTTAGATCTGAAATTTTATATTGGGTACATCACAACATTAGCCCACTTTTATGCACTTGCACAAGCTATAACACTCAAATTTTGAGATAGTTGAAGCCACCTTGGCAAAAACATGTTGACCATGCACTACATCTTTACACCAATTATTAGGGAATTCAAGTCATTTTATCCCACACTATGAATTATTCTCCCATCATGTAGGCATATGGTATCCACACTCTACCAAATTGTCTTTATTTTCTATTCTTTAGAGATATTTTTCCTGGAAGTAGTCAAACAACTTAGTGACAAAGGAGCTTCATAACCATATTTAGTCATTAGGTTTCTCATCTCATTATTAAACATTCCACCATATCCATTTAGACTATCATATCCTTAGCAAATATTGTTACAATAAAGGCCACCATTGTATAATCCCTCTATTGCACCTCTATATCATCCCAATCTACAATTTATACTCCTTGGAATAACTATAGTAGATTATCTTCTATTACTCCTGCTTGATAATTCAATAGAACAGGTTGCTACTTAAAATTTTGGTCCAAAAATTCTTAGTGTCTCTTATAAATTATCTACATCTTTTCTTGTATATCAGTGGCTCATGGGATTGCTCATGGCACTTGTATCTATATAATTATATAAACTTCAAGATTGTATCATCTTTGTATTTTTGTACCATATTATGGGCGATCAGACTGTGTCTCCCTGTTGTCATATTCAAGCTTCACTATTTTCAACATTTGCATTGAATAATGTCTATCATTTCAATGCGTATGAATGTTAGGTTTGTGTTGTGGATCATTGACATTCAAAGGAAATTGTTAGCTTGGGTTCAAATAGATTTGGATGGCATTTTCCACCAAGTAAGACTAAGCTTGAACATCTAGGGATTTTTAGATTTATCTTTAAAGATTTTATGATAACCTAGCTAGAGGGTGTGATTTTTTATAGTATTTTGGGTGTTGTGCTTCCATATACAATGGAGGACATCCATTGATGCACTATGCCCATAAATTTTGTGTATTTATTTAAATGTACCATTTTTTGGTTCATTATGGGTAATTTTTCTTGATAATGAAAACCCAAAAGTATATGATGATACTCAAGGATTAAAAGGGTAATTAATTTTAAAGTTGGTAGGTGATTTAAAATGAGGAAACATCTTTAGTTGAATATATTCTAAGATTTAGTGAGATGACTACCACAAATTTATAAAGTAATTATGATAAACTATTGTTGGGAAATATTAAATTGAACAAGGACCTAGGTGACAAAATGGAAAGAGTAGAAGGTTATTTAACCAAACTTAAAGAAATGGGTTGAAGATTAACTATATCTCCTCCTAACACAGTCCATAATGTTAGTAGTTTACAACAACATATGAATAAATTGACAATCCCAATAAAATAAATAAATAAGGAGACACAAATATTGGAGATAAAAGAGATAAGGATGTTAATGATTTGGTTAGGTGCACTTTTAAATTGAGGGTTCAAAAACTTATTTGAATTGCATATGACCTTTGGGAATGTAACACCAACATCTAAAGGATCTTGGCTAAAACAAATGAGATTGTGAAGTGGATACTTAGATCGATGCCTACAAAAATGATTTATAGGAACTTTGACTATGCATTAAGTAGATCAATCAGTATTTCTTTAAGATTTGAACTAACAAAATTATTATTTAAAGTTTTTAATTTTTATAGCCAACATCAAGGTGGTCTTGAAAGATAAAGAGGGAGGAATAAAAACCCTAATTTCCATATGTTGAGAAAAATGGTATAGCTTGCAGCAATATGAACTTAAATATGTGGTTCAAAATCTGAAAATATATTTACAAGATTACCATAAAATGATTAAGTGGTCGATAGTTCCAACATTGAAATAAATATCTGCAATACCACAAGGCATCAACACAAGTGATATAAGATATACATGAAGAAACCCTTGCAAGAAAAAAATTCCACACCCAAAGAGATCCAATGTGTTTATTTTCAAGGAATTACATCAATACAACAATTGTCTCTACAATCTTGTAGCACTTTGTCATCTTGACAACCTACAAAGAACTCATACTAGACCACCATCCCAATGCTCCAATATATAGAAGTTTGTGGGATATAATACCACAAATGGTATCCCAAAACAACAAACAAAACCACCTAGAAAAACCCATGCCCCACTTAGTGGTCAGGCCATAAACATGGAATAAAAAATTCAATAATCACATGACCTTCACATGGGTGCCTAACCCATAGCCAATTAAAATGAGTCAAACCAAAGTGCTCCATAAGTCTCTGATGGCTCCGATGACAACATGCAAGCTCATGCACCACCATGCAAACTTGGGCACCCAACCATGCAAAAGCATGCAAAACATGTAAATAACATGTAAGGATATGCACACTCAAGTAGTCCCAGCCCAAAAAGTTTGACATCTAGGAAGAATATTCTCCCAATATGCCTTGTAACCGCCATCGTGAAGGGTCCACCTCTTTGAATGCAATTACAAATTTTCATAAGAAAATAAATAATAAATATTTTATCCCTCATGTCCTCAAAAACACTTTCCAAAGAACGTGGAGACACATAAATCAACTTAAAATAGCAATTATAATGTCACCTATCCTAACATTCTCCCACTTAACATTATACATTGCAATTACATCCATGAGATACAAATAAAATATGTAATTGCAATCAAAACCAATTCCATTACAAAGTCTTTATAACCCAAGCACCTCCTTAGAAGCATGTGTAGCTTCCATTTAGTCTTCTTTGGTGGTGGATAATACAATTTTAGGCTACCTCTTACTCATCCAACTAACTACACCTCCAAACAAAGTAAACACATAGCCACTAGTGGACCTTCGACTATCCAATTTTCCTACCCAATATGCACCAGCAAAACCCTTTATGTCCAATGAATTCTCCACATCATTAGTATAATGATAAACCAAACAATAATCTAAAGTACCACACAAATATCTAAATACCCTCTTAACAAAATTTTGATGCTCTTTACCAGGGTTAGACATAAACATGCTCAAAACTCCCACTTCTTGGGCTATATCTGGTCTAGTGCAAACCATTACATACACTAAACTATCGATGACACTAGCATAAGGGACATTAGACATCTCCTCAACATCATCATCAAAATTAGGAGACATGCCTAAACTCAAATTAGTACCAATTGGAAATGGAATATTTATTGGTTTATAGTCATGCATATTAAACCTCTACAAAATACCATCAACATACTTACTCTCACTTAAATAAAGCTTTCTGTGAACCTGATTCCTACTAATCTCCATCCCAAGAATATATTTTTTAGCCCCCAAATCCTTCATATCAAATGTGCCAAAAAGATGATCTTAAGCTCCCTAATCATCACCTTATTATTACCCATAAATATCATGCCATCAACATACAAAACAATGACTAGAATTTGGTCATCAATAACCTCAATATAAACACAATGATCTTCCTCACTTCAAACAAAACCCAACTTCAATGCAAAGGCATCCAAATTTTGGTACCACATCCTGGGTGACTGTTTCAAACAATATAAATATCTCTTTAACCTACAAACCAAGTTTTCTTTTCCTTTCACAACAAAACCATTAGATCATCACATATAAATTTCTTCCTCAAGATCTCCATACAAGAAATTAGTTTTAGCATCCATTTGCTCTATTTCAAATCATAAGAAATAACAATTGATAATAGGAATCTAATATAAGTTAGCTTAGTAACAAGAGAGAAAATTTCACCAAAATAAACTCATCTCTAGGAGTAGCCCCTAGCCACTAATCTAGCCTTGTACCTCTCTAACTTACCATATGCTCCAACTTTACTTTTAAACACCCACTTTCAACCAATGG